>JAOXOE010000776.1:10205291-10222719 GCA_028565055.1 Phoeniculus purpureus | reverse complement strand
CTTTAGCTGCCACCACAATAGACCCAGGACACCAAGTGGTGCTGCAGAGCTTGGCCAGGCCCATGAGATGGAAGCAGCCTGGAGGGGTCCCAAACATTGCAGAAGTTGCCACAGAATGACTCCAGCCCACCCCAAGCTCTGAGCAGGGATGGCAGGGAATGTACCGTAAAGTTGGGATTGCTGGGCTGGATCCGGAGCTCTGCCAGCACCCAGATGCCATTGGTGAGCTTAAGGGACTGGTAGAGCATGTCCTGACCCTCCACATTCCTCTTGGCGATGGTGAAGATGTTGCTGCCTTGGAGTTTGCTGCTAACAGCATCTGCGTGGGAGGAGGGAGCTGCTGGTGTGGCTGCTAGGGGCACTGGGCCCGGCCACCAGCTCCTGCTCCATCTCCTCCTCTGCTTCCCAGTGAGGAGAAGAGGCAGGATCCAGCTCAGAGCAACCTCCTTCACTCCACAAAGTTCACCCTGCTGCTGCCAGCAGGACTGAAAGGACTTGGTTATCCCCAAAGAGGGTTCATACATCTCTCTCCTTCTCCTGGAGAAGGGATATATGTGGTAAAGCTGGTCACCAGCCAAGAGCTTCAGGTCCTCCTGAAGGGCTTGGACCTACCTGCATTGAGAGAGCATTCTTTGATCTGGAAATGGGCTTCATTTTCATTGGGAATGTCCTTCCAAGTGGCCAGGAACGTCTGCCGCTCTACAGCACAGAAGGAAACCACCATGGTCTGGAGCCATAGCACCAGATGCTCCCCTCCCCATCACCTCCTGACACCCCACAAAGCCCTGCTGCCACCGCTGTGGCTCCAGCTCACCCATCTTCCCGTCTTCCACAAAGAGGATGTGCAGGGGGTACAGGGTGCTGAAGTAGAAGACATCGATGTTGTTTTTCACCGCAACCTGGGAGGGCAGAATGTGCCATCAGACCTCTCTTCAGCTCTCTGTCACCAGAGAAAACACACCCCGAGGTCAGCCCCAGCCCCTCCTCGGCTCCCAGAGCAGTTTCTCACCTGGAGGTTGTTCAGAGGGTCCATCTTCATAACAGAGCCAACAGTATTGAGTGGGAGGGAGATCTCCACCGACTGGTTGGGCGCGAGGGGTGCATGGACCTGCAGGGGAGCTGCCGGTGCCAAGCCAAAGCTGGAGTGGAAGACGGGAGGACAGTCAAGTATGTCAGGAAAGGCAGCAACAGGCACTGGCCACTCACTCCATCCCCCACCCCACAGCTCCCAGCACCCAGCCTGGCTCCTGCCCGGCCCACTCTGAAGCAGCCCCAAAGTGAGATCCTCCCAGTTTTGCACATTCTTACACCATTCTCACAGGGAATGGCTGTGTCCTGCTGAGGGAGAAGGAAGCACCAGTTCAACAAAGAGGACGAATAACAGGGTAGTGGTCAGACCCCAGAGGAACAGCCCCTTCAGTCAACTTCTTAGAGGCTTTGGTTTGATCATCACCACCACAGCCATCAGAGGAAGAAGGGTCATCACATGAGGCTGTTCCCGACCCCATTCCCACTGCCATTCCTGCAGTGCTGCCCCAGGACGGAGCTTGGAGGCTTCACCTGTTGCGGTTGAACTGGATGGCGAAGTCAGACATGACCTGCAGGGCTTTGTTTGTCAGCACCAGGTCCATGGAGATGGAGCCCACTTGCCGGCTGAAGGTGCCAGAGATCTCCAGCCCTTTGGCTTTCATGGCAGGGAGCCAGACCTGGGTGAAGGAGAAAAACACACCAGGTTTTACTCCTTGGAGCTCTACAGCCTGGCACAACCCCAAACAAAAAAGGCTGAACCCGATGGGACCTGCCTCTACCCTCTACCCGTGGCTCTGTGCCACCCCAAGGAACAAACAGACCCCTACCCCACACTCTCTCCCCCTTCAGACCACCCCCTCTCACCGTTTTGGGTGCCACGTAGGATCCTGATAGGGTACCCACACCACCAGTGAGGTCAAAGAGGTCTCTGCTGAGAGGTGCCCCCACGCCTCCACTGCCACCACTGCTACCCATCTGTGGGGGACAAGGGAGGTGGTTATGGGGGCACTGGGAGGCAGGGGAGAGGAAGACAAGGATGCAGAGCAGGAAGACAGGGGGTCGGGGTGTGAGGGCACACTCACAGCAGGGCTGCCTCCCGCATCACTTCGCAGCTGCAAGAGAAGGAAAGGACATCAGCAGGGGCCAGAGCACACCGAGGGCACAGGGGTCCCACAGAACACCCCAGCAAGGGCACTCTGAAAGCATCTGCGTGGGCTAGCGAAGACCAGGAGGCGGCCAGGAAGCTCCAGCTGTTCCAGGAGCTGTTTATGGGGTGGGGCTGGCTGTCCCCAGAGGAGAGTGAGGTGTCATCATGGCATAGAACTGGAGGAAAGGGCAGCCAGGGGTGGGCACAGGCCACTGGGGCTCTGTGGGGTCAGAAGGCCAAGAAAAGGGCTGATCCCTACCCCTTCGGACTCGTCGCCCATCTCCAAGCAGAAGCAGGCGGAGAGGAGAGGCAGCCGCATGCAGAGACAAGGCAGGAGAGAAGTGACAGACAACACAGAGACAAGAGAAGGGCAGAAGGGAAGAGAGGTTAGTGCTGCAACACCATGTCTGGCTGTCCAGGAGCCCAAGGATGAGCCATGAGACAGGTCTCTCACCCCTGCGCTTGGTACCAGCCCACTAGCAAACCCTGGGAGCCCACCAAGAGCCAGGGAGTCATGAGGGGACTTAGAGACCATGATGCTGCCTCTGCTTTGGGGGATTCTACTCCAAGCTTTTCCTTCAGGGAGCCTTGACAATTAGAAGCACCCACAGAGCAGGTGGTGCCAACCAGGCAGAGCCCCACCCCAGGCTTTCACTGGCTGTAGGAGGACGACTAGCCCAGACACCCTTGGACAGACAACCTCAGCCCATCCCCAGCAGCCCCAGACAGGAGTCAGGGGCAAACCCAGCACAATGCCCTCAGGGTGGGGCTGGACATACCAGGGTGTCCAGGCCACCTCCCAGGAGGTCCACAGCACCCATCTGCACGCTGTAAGTGGCAATGGGGGGTCCAGTCACCGGTGGGCCCAGGTCCAGGTTCAGGAGGTCACCCAGGAGGTCGCCCTGGGCAGGGATGACGGCTGGCTGCTCAGCTGCCTGCACACTTGAGGGGGCTGCATCAGGACTGTCGGCACTTTCCCTCCTGCAGGGATGGTAAGAGATAGATGGGAGACGCTGGGCAGCTTCAGCCAAGCTGACAGGTCCTGTTGGAGATACAACACCTCCCAGCTGAGCTTTGCTGGGAGTGTTTGAAAAGACTCCCTGTCCCACCACAACTCTTCATCAAATCACCAAATCATTGAGGTTGGAGAAGCCCTTTCAGCTCCTACAGCCTAGCAGCTACCCCAGCACTGCCAGGGACCCACTGACCCCTGTCCCTCACCCCACATCTCCCCAGCTTTGAGACCCCTCCAGACATAAGGACTCTCACCTGCCCTGGGCAGCCTGGGCCAGGCCTGGGGAACCCTTGTGGGGCAGAAATTCCTCAGGTCCAACCTCACTCTCCCCTGGGGCAACTTGAGGCCACTGAGTCTTGTCCTGTCACTTGTTCTTTGGGAGGAGATCAACCCCCACCTGGCTCCAACCTCCTGAACTTCAGGGAGTTGTCAAGAGCAGAAAGTCTCCCCTGAGCCTCCTTTTCTCCAGTTAACCCCTGCGAGTTCCCTCAGCCTTTCCTCAGAGCACTGGTGCTGCAGAGACACTCACGAGCCCGTTCGCGGGGGCAAGCTCTTGTGCACAACCCCTCTGCTGCCCTCCACAAAGGCGCTGGGGGGTTTGTGGTAGACAGAGGCCAGTGTCCCGATGTAGCAGATGAGCTCATCCAGGAGTGTGGGCTCGATGAGGTCTGTCTCCTCAGAGATCAGGGGTTTCTCAGCCAGCACCACCTCCTTGGCAGCCACTGGGTCGGTGGAGAGCAGGCGCCAGTAGATGTAGCCACGGTCCCGCAGGTCAGGGTTGTCAGAGTCCTTTGAGAAGCATGGGAGTGATTAGTACTGAAACCATCTCTGAGAAGCTGCAGCTACAGCAGAGAACCTTGGTCCCATGGGTTCCCAGGGATTAAGGTTAAAGCTGTTTAGGTCAGCCCTCTGCTGTACAGGGCTTTGCTACATCAGCCTGAGAAGGGAACAGCATGAGATGCCTCCTGCACTCTGACAGACAGTGTCCTTGCTCTCCAGTAACAGCTTTTTCAGAATTAATGTGTCTCCTGTCACACTCCCACCAACCTGGGGTGGGGATGGCAGAGCCCACAGAAGCTCTTAGCTCACACAGAAGTCACTACCCACCTGTGTGGCCAAGCTCAGCACCTGCTGCACCAGCTCCTGCGTCTCTGTGGGCTTCTTCAGGAACAGCTTCACAATGGCTGTCAGCAGCTGTAGCTGGACCTGTGGACAAGCAGACGGGTTTAGGTTTGCTCCCAGACTCACCCACAGCCCATGTCATGCACCCTTAGCCCACCAGAATCACAGAGGTCACTGGGCAATATCTCGGGAACAAGCTACATGGTACCACCAAGGCAGGCTCTGACCTCCAATGGTCCCTTCGGCCCTAAGCCAGGGCAGCTGGAACCACTGGGTTTGCTACTTTCTGTTAGAGACTTCTTCCTGCTCTCTGTCACTTAATTTCATGTGGGGTTGTGGGAAGTTTCCAGAGGCTGAAACCCCCAAAAAATTTCCACAGGCCAAACCACCAGCCCCAGTAGAAGGGCAAGCACAATCCTCTGCTCATTTCAACCACCTGTTCTCCAGCTTCAAAGGGCTGACCTTGTCCCATCACAGAGGAAGGACCAACTATCAAGGGGGAAAAGGTGTTTGGGACACTCCTATGATAGCACTCACAGGCCATCCTCTACACTCAAAGCTGTTGTGAGACACCACCACAGGGAAAACACCTGCAGGACCCTGCTTGAGCAAAGCAGCAGCTTTGTCACAATGTCACCCCTCAACAAAGTACAAGGGGTCATCACCTGGGTGCTCTCGTCATGGAAGCCCTCGAGGAAGCTCTCCAGCAGCTCGTCAGCATTGTCGATGCGCTCAGCATACTCCCCCACAATCCAGATCATGGCAGCTCGTGCCTCGGGCTCATCCAAAGAGTCGAGGTTCTCGCAGAGGGTGGCGATCACGCTCTCGTACCTTCCCGAGGACAGGGCCATGAGTTCACCAGCAGCCAGGAAACACAAGTTCCCAGCTCTGCTCTAACTTCAAACCCCTATTAGCACAGGGCTACCTGACCAGTCACCAGTTCACCCCTGTTCAGCTGCAATCATAGAACCACCTGGGTTGGAAGGTATCTCCAGAGGACTTCTAGTCCAACCCTCCTGCAGTGAGCAAGGACATCCTCAACTCAATTAGGTTGCCCAGAGCCTTGTCCAGCCTCCCCTTGAGTATCTCAAGAGATGGGGCCTCAACTCCCTCCCTGGGCAACCTGTCAGTGTTCAGCTAAACACTCCCCATTGCTCCTGCTGCCCTCACTCTAGTGTCAACAGTCTTCAACAAAGAGCCAGCGATGGTTTGTGCTGACAAGAAGCACCTTGAAAGTCTCTGGCAGCTCATCTCCTTGTGGGTCTCTGGATTTGGAACTGTCATCATGGGGCACGGGATGGATTTTCTGTGCCCAGTTTAATCCCCCAGGGCAGCACTGACCAGTGACCCTCACTGGCAAAACACTCAAAGCTCCTTCACACCCACCATCCCACCAAGCAGGAGCAGCAGCCTGACCCCCACCAGGGTCTCTGGAAGTGTCCCCTGCCCCAAGCACAACAGGGCAGCGAAGCCTATCCAGGAGCAGGAACAGCCACCTGAGGTGCACAAGCGGCCATCACATACTTGTTAGGGTACTTGCGGAAGATGTCCTTGATGACAACGATGGCCTCCTGCACCACATAGTTGACTTTGGTCTGGATGAGGTCGAGCAGGGTGCTGACGCAGCGCTCAGCTGATTGCTGTCAGAGGGACTCGGTCACTCTTACATCCCCCTGCATCTCAAAGCCATCACTGCCCTTCTCACACCTTCTCCTTGCTGCTTTATCCCCTATGAACCCCTCCAAACCCCAGCCCAGCCTGGGGGAAGCACAAGCATGGTCTCTCCTTCCCAGACAGGTCTGGCTCCTCCTAACCCCACCTGAATACTTCTTGAGCCTCCTCTGCCCCCACAGAAGCACTTCAGGCCATCAGGAGCAGAACAGATATATGGCAAAGCTCCAGGAGAGGCTTCACTGCAAGAGGAGGATTGTTTTGACAGCAGCTCTGGTGGGAGGCAAAGTCTGAGCAGCACTGTGTCTCCTTCAGCACCTCAATGATGCCATACGCTTTGTCTTGGCATGGAGGAAGCTCCACAGCCACCCTGGCTCAGAGCTGCAGGACCCAGGCCATGCAGAACAGTTTTCAGCAAAGCAATTCATAATCCCCTTCTCCACAACACCCCAAAGGCTAGCAAAGCCTCCTGGCCCCTTGAGAAGGCATTAACTCCCTCCTCCTGGATGTCCCGCAGTCCCCAAACAAGTTGCTTGCTCAGCAGTTGCATCAAGTCAGGCACAGCCAGGCAGAGACCCTAAAAGAGCTCTGGTGGTGATTAAATCTATTTCCTGCACCCCATACATGCCCTGCAGAAGGTTTATGGGAAGGCTCTAGCCCATGGGGGCAGTGTTACACCATGGGGTGGGATGAGCTGCTACTCACCTCCACCTTGATTGCACAGCGGCCAATGGCTCGAACTGCCTTCCTTACAAAGTCCACATCCACCTCAGTGGCGTATTCCTTCAGCTCTGCCAGTACCTGCATCGGCGGGGACAAGGTGTTGAGAGCCCAGCAGCAAGAAAAGCCACCAGGAACACAGAGTGGTGACCCAAAGGAATCAGATTGGGTGCCACAGCTGCTCCCATTCACACCCTGCGAAGCTGGATCTGGACTTTCTCCAGTAAATCCCCTCCCCACAGGGCTGGAGCTCACTGCTCAATTCCCTCAGCGCCCACTCAGCAGAGGAAAGTGGTCCCAGACCTGAGCGATGTTGGCCTGGGAAGCCAAGCGGATCATGATGTCCAGCTTCTCTAGTTTGACATAGATGGGGTCGTTGTACTTGACAAAGAAAACCTTCATCTCGTGCTTCAGTATCTCGGGCCTGGAGGACACCAAGAGGCAGCAGTTAAAGAGAGGCAACACACTCCTGTACTCTGACCACAGAGACATCCAAAACCTTCTGGAAGCCAAAGCCTTCTCCAGAGCTTTCTGCACACCCGATACCGGGTGACTTCTTTAGCAGCAGAAGCAGATCTTGAGGACAAGGATGTAAGCTGGGAAAACCCAGAGCAGGAGAATGAGCAGCTCCTGGCCAGGAAGACAAGGCCCCTTGGCCACAAGCACAAGGTTTTGAGGGGTGTCTTCAACACCAAAAAATCTCAAATACCCTGACTATCCCTCCAAGACTCCCCTTGTTGCTGGCAGAGCACAGCCCTGTCGTCAGTGAAGGGCAGACCCTTGCCAAGGTTGACAGGGACGTCTTGGAGGAGGAGCAGAGATGCCAACCCAGACCCCAGGGCTAATCTGGACCTTTGTCACCAGATGATCTCCTCTCTAAGATGGAATAAGACCAGCCAGGTCCAGCACTAAGGAGCCAACCTGCCTCCCTCATTCCCGCTCCCAGGGATACTAATTGCTTTCTGCTTCACCTCAAAATAGCTGCTATTTTTAATAGACAACCAGGGTGATCACAGGCAGGACAACAGCTCATGTGAGCAGGGCTGTCAGTGTGGAGTGTGGTTCCAGCTGGCCAGTTCTGCTCCAGGAACACGTGTAGGGCCACGGACACTTCCTCCTCATTAGCATAGAGACAAAAGGACTCTCAGCTCTCATTTGTTCCACCCAGGAACAAGCTGAGTCCATGAAAATTCCTCACTAGGCATTGAATAACAAACCCGAAGTCTCAGCTTTTAGCTGCAGTCCCTGAAATAAGCACTACATTAAAATAACCCCTCACTGGAGATCACAGCTTGGCTCTCTGTTGTCACCTCTCATTATCTGTGCTTGGCTCTTGGATTTTAAGTAACAGAGAAGTAAAAAAACCCCCACAAAGCCCCAACACTGCCACAGTGAGAGGGATTGAAGGG
Organism: Phoeniculus purpureus; assembly: GCA_028565055.1. Lineage (NCBI taxonomy): Eukaryota > Metazoa > Chordata > Aves > Bucerotiformes > Phoeniculidae > Phoeniculus > Phoeniculus purpureus. The sequence goes on along the minus strand of JAOXOE010000776.1, from coordinate 10,214,606 downwards.
TTGGGAAACTGTGCCTGTAGGGAAAAGGGAAAGGCTGAGTCAGAGCACCCACCTCTTCTGCACAATAAGATTGATGTTGCGGAGAGCCACGTACTGGAGCTCAGGCTCTGCAGAGAGTAGGGTGACCAGCGGCGGGGCCAATTTCTTCAGCAGGGTGCCATAATAATCCAGGTCCTTGGAGAGCATCTCCATGAACTTCATCAGCACCTTCACTGCCGACAGCACCACGGCAGAGTTGGCGTGGGACAGCCGGGGCGTCACTCGCTCGCAGATGCTGGAGGTGAAAGGTGGTGAGGGCAGAAGGGGAAGGGAAAGAAAATGATCACAGCCTGGCTCCTGCCGCTGGTTCCAATGGAAAAGGAGGCAGGGCAGAGTGTGCAGCAGGTGAGCAGCACCTAAGACCTTCCCAAGAGGTGCTGAACTGGCTCTTCAACATCCTGATGGTGATCACAGGATGGTTTTGGTGGGGAAGGACCCTCAAAGCTCCTCCAGTGCCACCCCTTGCCCTGAGCAGGGACATCCCCAACCAGAGCAGGTTGCTCAGAGCCTGAAAGTTCAACCTAACCTGGGATGGTTCCAAGGATGGGGCTTCTCCCACCCCTCTGAGCAACCTGGGCCAGGTTCTCACTACCCTCAGCAGGAACAATTTCCTCCTTCTGTTTAGTGTGAATCTCTCTCTTTAGTTTAAAACCATTACCCAGCCCCTACAAACCCTGTTGCAGTGACCCCTTTTTCTAGCTCCCTCCTGCCTGTTGTCCCTTGCAACACAGCAAGGCCATTTTGAAGCAGCTGGAGAAGTTCAGTCCCTGTGCCAGCACGGGGACAGGCACACAACAGGACCACAGCCCTCTCCAGATGGCTGTGCCCAAGGCAGGGTGGCCAGCAGATGCCCAGTGTCCCACCTCCCACAGCAGGATTCCAAATGTCAGCAGAATGAAGATGGTTCTTAGAGGAGAAAGGGCACAGTCAGGCCTTTCAGTCAAAATTGCAGAATAACTGAGATTGGAGAAGACCTTTCAGCTTCTCCAGTCCAACCCCAACACTGCCAGCACCCCACTAACCCCTGCCCCTCACCCCCACACAACTCCCTAGCTTTGAGATCTCTCCAGGGTCGAGGACGAGGACTCCCCCACTGCCCTGGGGAACCCCTGTGAGGCAGGTATTTTTCCTCAGGGACAACTTCAACCTCTCCTGGGACAACCTGAGGCTGTTTCCTCTTGTTCTGTCACTTCTTGCTAGTGTGAGAAGACCAACTCCCATCTCACTCCAACCTCTTGAAGTTCAGGGAGTTGTAGAAAGTGAGGAGGTCTGCCCTGAGCCTCCTTTCAACCAGTTAAATCTCCCTGTACCTTCATCTACTCCTCAGTACATGCTCCAGCCCCCTCCTCAGCCCCGCTGACTTTCTTTGAACCCACTCCAGACTCTCAACAGCCTCTGGTAGTGAATGAGTGGCCCAGAACTCACCCCAAGATTAGAGTTGTGGCCTCACCAGTGCTGAAACCCACCTGTCCCAATCTCCTTCCCAGCCCCATTCAGGCCAACCCACACTGCCCTGAAGGTAGCACTACCCCAGCAGCATCCAGACCTTCTCACCTCTGGGCCTCACGGTCATCCTTGGGCATGTAGTTGGCCAGGCAGTCGAGGATGAAGATCTGGCCCCACTCAGTGCACTCATTCAAGGCTGTGAGCAGCTTGTTGATGGATTGAGGGTTCAGGTCCAGGAGGTTACTGCTCGGGTGAGACTCCGCTATCTCCGAGAGAGCTGCAACTGCATTGGCCACCACCTGCCAGAAGGGCCGGGACATGCATTAGGTGACACCAAATGTGGTTCCACAGCCTGGGGAATAAGCCTCATCCTCAGTACCAACACCTCACATCCCAGCAACATCTGGACACCAGCTTCTCCTCCCCAGCAGCTGATCCTTAGGAGATGAGCAATCACTGCCAGCATGGTTCCACCACCCATGTGGCATCTCCAATGGTTCACACATGTTCAGCAGGAACCAGCCTTGACCCTGTGTCTGGCACAGAGGAGCCCCATCTCCCTCCCCTTCCCCAGGCACCTCTGTGAAGCCCCATCAGTGCTAGGAACCCTCCCCAGAGGCAAAAGCCACCAGCTACATGGGATCAGAGCAGTTCTGCCAACACCCTTTGCTCCAAACTGGCTGGGGCAGCCTCCTCCTCACTGGGAACAGACACCAGCAAGAAACTGAGGAAACCATCTGCCGAGGAGACAAGGTTACAGGTCAAGGAGCAGAGCTTCAGGAGGGACTGATTTCAAAACGTGTCTGTTAAGCACCAAAAGACAAGTCAAGAGGAGCAGGATGGAGTCAGCAAGTGAGGATGAAGCAAGAGCTAAATTTAGTGCCATTAGGATGAAGAGAGTATGGACAAGGCCAGAAATAACCACCATGGGGTTGGAATCCGAGATGAGGTCTTTGAGGGTGTCCAGGAAGCCCTGGTCCTCCACTAGCTGGGCGTTGATGTCGTGGAGCTTTGCCACACAGACAGCCGCTGTCTTGCGCACATAGGGGTCCTCGTCCTTCAGGCACTTGCGCAGGGGCTCACACAGGTACTCCGTTATCTTGTCCACACGGATGCAGCCCATGGTCCGCACAGCCAGAGCCCGGATCAGAGGGTTTGGATCCTCACAGTCCTGTAGGGATGAAAGAGAGATGTTACAGTTCCAGGGCCTCTTCTCTTTGAGTCACAAAAAGAAGACTGCTTTGGGACCTCTGTTCTCTGTTGGGTACCTGATGTGGAGAGGTTTTAAGTGTCAGATCTCAAGAACAAGGCACCCAAGAGAGAGGTTTGATCTCTGGTGCCTGCAGAAGTTTAACACAGTCATTTGGGAATCTGATGTCTCCACCATTTACTGCAACTCTTCAAGTCAGGTGCCACTCCACAGAAGGGCCATCAGACCTGGGAAATGCAGCCACTGGGTTCATCACGTGGGTTTTTTAAATTCCTAAAGAGTCACAACTCCCTCTCATGCCCCAAAGGCCTTTCCACAGAGTGTTTTGGCACTCTCCTGGCTCCCAGCTCCAACAGAAAAGACCACGAGGGCTTTGCTCACTGCAGAGACTTTAGTGCATAAGCTCATCTGAGGGTGGTTTGATCATGGGAGCTGCCCACAGCCAAAACTGAGACCGACAGAGCCAGCGGCACAAGTACAGCTGCCAGGGAAGCATCTCCCTGCTGCATTACTGGACCTATTCGCTCCCTTATCTAGAACCAGGGCAGCCCCTGCTCCTGAAGGAAGAGGCTTTGGAAACCTCACCATGCTCCCTTCTCCAAAAGGCAACTTGGCGTGGTGACCTTGTCTGAAAGTGAGGATGTGTGGGGTGGGCTGAAGCCCACAGCCCTCTCCTCTCACCTTCACGAAGGTGTTGACTGCCATGATGGCCATGTCTGGCTGGCTCTTGGCATAGTTCATCAGGTACAGGTAGACCAGCTTCTTCAGCTCCAGGTTATCTGTCTGCATGCAGTTCACCACATCTGGGAAGAGAGCACTGCAACACAAAGCACCTCCCTAAGGGCAGGACACAGCCAGGACCCCACAGGCATGAGTGGCCATCTCATTCCCAAGGCTCAACCTGCTTCTGGAGCCAACAGACTCCAGCATCTCCAGGAGCTGAGTCCAGGCTGCAGATGGGGCCAAATTACCCACCCATAGGGCATTGCTAAGGTGCCTGCATGGGGCTGGAGTTTCCCCTTTCAAAACCTGACCCCAGTGAGGGCTGACCACCTAAATTAGAGATGCTGGTTCACCGTGGACAATAAACACAGACCAATTAGACTATTAATGATACAGACAGAGCAATGTTATGATTAAACCACCTCAGGAGAGGCACTTGAGATCAGAGGAGGTATTATCCCGATAGATGCCCCTTGGCTCCCAGAAGCTTCTTCAGCCATCCCTCGTGGGATTGAACCCAGGGCAGCCCTAAGCCTCTGTGGGGCACTGTGCTTGGCCAACTCTCTCATAGCAGAGCTGCCACCCACAGCTGCTGCTCTCACCCGTCTGAACTGGGCGTTCCTGGCCACTCCAGGGTGGGGTGAGCCCAGCAAACTGCTCTCCTGCAGCCCAAGAAGGGTCAAACTTCTTTGGTCTCCTGCAGGCCAAACCAAATGGGCTGTCCCAGCTGCTATTTCCTTTCACAGCCTCACCCACACAATCATTCAAGTTGGAGAAGCCCTTTCAGCATCTCGAATCTCCAGCCACTCCTCCAGCACTGCCAGGGCATAACCCCTCACAATACATCTCCACAGCTTTGAGACCTCTCCAGACACAAGATCTTTCCCCGTGCCCTGGGGAACCCTTGTGAGGCAGGAATTGTTCCTCAAGGCCAACCTCACCCTCCCCTGGGGCAACCTGAGGCCACACTGCTCTGCCTTCAGCCAGACGACACCAATCCCTCCCACTATCAGCCAGCCAGCCACACTCACACCACCATTTTTAGCAGGAGGTGGAGCTTCAGCCAAGGAGCACGCTTGGTTCCTTGTTCAAGACTCCCTCAGATGCAACGGGGTGGAAAACAGAAGTCCACAAGCCATCTGGGCACTGTCCCAGCAGGGTTTGACATGGGCAGCCCCAATACAGCCCCACCAAGTACCTGACATCTTTGCCCACAGTCATGGATGCGATCACCTTCTTCACAGCCTCCTTCTTCTTCTCCTTCTTGTCGCTGTTCAGCTCAGCTTTCAGCTCAAAGATCTCCCCTGGGGGAAGGGGGAGCTCAGGCTTAGGGGATGGGGTGTGCCTCCCACCCGTTTAATGGGTTTAAAGGGTGCAAGAAGAACCTGATTGATTAGGAATGAAACTTAGGGACACTCCCACTCCCTCTCCTACCTTTCTTGGTGGTGGTGAAGTACTTTGAGTCCGTCATGGTGCTTTCCAGCTAGCAGCACGGCCCTGGCAGGGCAGACAGAGCACAGAGCCTGAGGGAAAAGACTGTCCTCACTGGGTCACTACGGATTGCTCCAGGGTGGAAAGAACAGGGGAGGGAAGAAGCTTGTGATCTCATGGGAACAGCCACAGGGAGGTGAAGCACCTGGAAAAGCCCTTGGCTCTCACTGTCCTGGGGTAGGCAGCACCTCACAGCCTCCACAGAGAGCTCTGCTGATTAACTGGTTCACTAACAAGGAAGAGGAGGAGGAGGAGGAGGAAAGAGGAGGAAAGAGGAGGAGGAAAGAGGAGGAAAGAGGAGGAGGAAAGAGGAGGAAAGAGGAGGACATCAGCATTTGCCTTTGCTCAGGCTCCAGCCTCAACTTGCTTGTCTCAGCAGCAGCAGCTGCTTTGCTTGCTCCATCCCACATCTCCTCACTGAAGAAACACTTTTCTAGGGAGAATCCCAGCCTCTAGCCTCCCTCCCACCAACACAGCAGCAGCTTTGGGGTGGCAGGGGGAACCGAGCACCACCAGGGCAGTGGGTCAGCACCCAAATAAACACCAGTAGGATCCAGAGGAGCCTCTTCTAGCAGTCATCCTCGCTCCAGCCAGTCTGCACCCAGTACTTGGGGCAGTGTTGTTACAGAACTGGGGCAGTTTAGGGCTGATTTAGGGCCAGGGCAAGACTAAGGAAGGCTGACAGGCAGGCAGCAGACAGCCAATCCAAAAGGTCAGCAGGGATTTGCTGTTTCACCCATCTTCCCTTGACGGAGTGTCCTTGAGGAGCTGCAGTGGCTTTGCTGTTCTGGAGGGGCAGGAGCCCGGGGAGCAAAGCCAAGAGGGGAAAAAATAAGCCAAAAGCTTGCACATTGGTTTCAAATGTAGATGAAGCATCTAGAAAGCCTAATGCGGCAAACACTTGCAAGCACAGGGAGAAACCGCAGCCTCTGTTTACTAGCCAAGCAGCTCAGGGATCCCCAACAAGGATCAAAAGAAAATCTGGAGCAAATTTGGGGGCTGCAAGCATGCAGGCAATAAAAGAAAGAGTTTGTGTGGGTTCAGGGCTGAATATGTCCATGTGCTCCCCCAGCCCTGCTAACACTGCACTCGGAGCCAACATGCTCCTCCTTGCTTTTATTACCTGAGATTAATTGAAAGCCCTTTTATTCCCCCCATCCCCGGGTCTCTCCGCAGCAGCTCTCTGCGCCTGCCCATGGATCCCAGCCCAGCAGAGAGGCAGGCAGGACAATTCACCGCAGTCCCTCCGATTCCCCAGAGCTGGCTCACACTCAGCCCTGGCTCTGCCGAAGTGCCTGGAAAGCAAACTTGAAGCCTAACAGGCTTGGAGACATGAATCATGCCGGCTGCTTCCCTGTGGCTTCCCAGATCATGTTTTCACCAACCAAAACCCCACTGATTTCCAAGTGGGCCACGAGTGCTTGGCCCTTCCTGCTCCTTTGAGCCCTGTGTTGCCCACAGCAGCCTCCAAAAGGCAAACTGTTGCCTCCTCCTCCAGCCTAAGCTCCACAATCACTCCCTACAGCAACAGCCCAACATCCTCAGCAGCAGGACCAGAATCAGGGCTGAGCACAAAGCTCCAGATACCAAACAAAACTGAAGGGGGTCAGCACTCAGCTGAGGGGCACAACAAGCCCTAGACTGTGACTGCCACTGGCAAATCTCCCTGAGCTCAGCTCTTGGGCAGGCTCCAACGCTGCTGCCTGGCTCTGGCTTTAAGGTTTGGGGACTGCAGAGCAGCTCTCGCTCTGCCCCATGTTTTTCCACCCATGGCTTGGACTAGGCAAAGGAGTGGATAGGGCAGAGTCCCCGTCCTAAGCTGGAGCAGTAAATAAGACAGACTTCTGTCAGAGCTGGAACAGCCTGGATCAACCCATGCCAACAGATCCAACTGTTCCGAGTCATCACTCTGAGCTGCAAACCCTCTGCCTTTGCTCAACACCACCCACCTAGTAAGCAGGACCAGGCACTGGAGGCTCACTGACAGATGAGGTGATGCAGAACCAGGTGCCCAGCACTGCCTCCTCCAGCTCCAACTGAGCTCCTCTCCAGGCTGGGAAACACATCCCAGCACTTAAAAGAAGACTGAAAGCCCCTGGCCTTGTGATGGCCCCGCTCACACCCATATTCTTGCCAAGCTCATTTCAAACTCAAGTGCAAACAGGATTCAAGGGGTCTGTAGGGATCTGGCAGTCAAGTGGTGTCTGGGTGTCAGCACGAAGTACCCAGTGCTCACCCACACCTAGCCCAGGCACCTCAGAACCATTCTGAGGCCAAGGTTTTGGAGCAGTACAAACTTACAACCTCCCTGGGACTGTGGTCCTGCCAGCCCAGGGCACAAGGGCTCCCGCAGCTGCTCTCCAAAGTGTTTAATCTTGGAATTTCTTCACCCACGACAAGAGCTCAAGGAGCCCCAGAGCAATGATGATCCCATTAGCAACAACCAGATATTTTTCCCCACATTTCCCACCCTGTTTTAAGCCAATTCCTCCATCCTTGTGCTGCTGCCAGCAGTCTTTCACCTAACAGGAGCTCTGATGCCTGAGAAGTGACCTGGAGATGCTGCCACCACTTTTCCAGAGGAATGAGCTATCCAAGCACCACAGGAACCTTTAAAACATGTCCAGGACACCCCAGACACCTGGTTGCCACAAGAGGATCACCACAGCTCCAATAATCTTCCTGTGGGCTCTGAGTGCCCAGAACAGAAGTTTCATGGGCAACATGTGTCTTCATGGGGAAAACAACACCTCAGCGCACCCTCCTGCAGCTGCAAACACTAGAGGTGGATATGGAAAATGCAGCAAGATGGAAGAATTAAAGAGAAAATAAGCAACAGCCAAACTAAAAACTCCCCAACCGTGAGAGGTGACACCACAGGTACTTCCCACCACTGTTCCCAGTTGATCTGCAGCAGCTTCAAGCCAATGCAAAAGATCAGAGCAGGGAGGCACCTCCAAACAGCACCAGGAGTCCACCAGATAAACCCCCTCAAGCAAGTGCAGATGCAGAGACCATCTTGTTCACCACTACCCAGTGACTAAAACACCCTGGGGTTAGGGGTCCCCTTTCAGCACCCCTTGGGGACAGCCTTGCTGAAACTATCTGGGTGTTGGCAAGGTGCCCAAACCCATGGTGGGTCAGGTCTATCCAATGTGGAACCCCAGAGCGCTAGCATCTGGCCCACAATCATCCCACAGGACAGAGTGGCCACAAGAGCAGCAGGAAAAAAACGAGTCCTGACGGATACATCCCAGCAACTGGGAGCCAGGGAACAAAACCCAGGAGGCAGAGGAAGGTCCTCAGGTTTCAGTGGCACCACCGCTGCCAGGCAAAGCAACTTGGGGTGGGAGGGTTAAGGGGAAATCACAGAATCATTTATCACAGAATCGTTTAAGTTGGAAAAGTCCTTCTAACTCTTCGAGTTCAACCCTGAACCCAGTTGTCCCAACCCAGCACTAAACTCTGTCCCTGAGCTCCAGATCTCCACCACTCAGAAACACAGCCAGGGATGGCAATTCAACCTCCTCCCTGGGCAGCCTCTTCCAAGGCCTGAGGGCCCTTTCCAGGGAGAAGTTTCTTCTCGAGGCCAACTTCAACTTCCCCTGGGGCAGCCTGAGGCCATTTCCTCTTGTCCTGTCCCTTGTTCCTGGTGAGAAGACACCAACCCCCACCTCTCTCCACTCTCCTGTCAGCTGCAGACAGCAATCCTCAGCCTCTTTTCTCCAGCCTAACCAGCCCCAGGTCCTCCTCACAAGGCTTGTTCTCCAGACCCTTCCCCACCCCTACTGCCCTTCTTTGGACCCTCTCCAGCCCCTCAAGGTCTGTAGCATAAGCCCAGAGATCACCTCCACAAAGGGATGAGACCTCCAGTAGCCCTCCCAAAGCTGAGTGCTCCTGAAGATGCCGAGGCCCATGTTCTTGGGTGTGGGGACATAGTAGCAGCCCCAGCAGCAGCTTCCCACAACGAGGGGTATGTTCTACTCCCAGGGAAGCCAGACACCACCTGGCCTAGCTCTACCTCAGTAAGAGCCAACACCTCCCAAAAGCACCAGGGCTGTTCCACCCCCTCACGGTTTAAGGGCTGCAAACCCGAACCAGGGGCTCGTCGGGGTCTCCCACCGAGCACCCCCACTCTCTGCTGAGCTCGGCCCGGCTCCGCACGACACGGAGCAGCTGCGGGGAGGGAGCAAACCAGCTCTGACCCACTCCTCTGCAAGCAGTGGCTCTTCCACGGGCTCCGCCTGAGCAATTTTGCGGAGGCGGGGACTCTGTCTTAAACCCCCTCTCGGAGGAGGCGGCGAGATCGGAGCCTCCCCTCGACCCACCCCGAGCTTGTTCCACCCCTAGGCAGAGCCCGGGGTCTGGGCCGGAGCCTTCGCAGGGCCCCGGGGCGGGGACGGGGG
>JAOXOE010000776.1:10187332-10197873 GCA_028565055.1 Phoeniculus purpureus | reverse complement strand
GGATGTCCGTTCGTCGGCGGTCCGTCCTCCCCACCCAGCTTGGAGCTCATCTCGACGCCCACGCGCGTCAGGTTGTTGCGCAGCAGGATGGAGGAGTCGATTTTCGAGTCGCCTTGCTTGATGTTGAGGCACACGCCGGAGAAAGGGTCGCCGTCCTTTTGGCGCACGAGCAGAATGTCACCGACACGGGCGTGGTCGACGTTGTCTTCGCTGAAGAGGCGAGTGCGGGCGCCAGTGGGATCGAGAGTGGCGATTTGTGCGGCGGTGATTGCTCCTACGGGGTCGGGGTGGTCCTTATCTATAGACGGGCAAGCGGATGTGGGCGTGCTGGTGGTCCAAGAGCCTTGGCACGGACACGGTCTCGTAGCCCTTGCCCAGCATCTGCTCCTTGATGCAGGGCGGGTGGATGTCGTTGATGAGATACTCGAGGGACTGCAGGCTGCTGCTGAGGATGGAGGTGTTGCAGAGGCTCTTGCTGGGCAACCCCTCGCCCCCCGCCCCGGGGAGCAGCCCCCCGCCCAGCTCACGGGCGGCTGCTGCTGCTGCTGCGGCTGCTGCAGCTGCTGCGGCCGCCCCCAGCTCGGGGGGGTTATAACAGTCGCTGGTGGGGGTCACCAAGATGCTGTTCCAGGGAGGGGCGAAGTACTGGCCCACCGAGAAGTTGCCCTGCAGGCAGTTCAAGGGCGACGAAGCCACCTTCTCGCACGGCCCGTAGGGGCGCGACGCCGATGCCGCCACCGCCGCCGCCCCGCACGGCTCGGGGGGGGATTTGCTGAGGGACCCCCCTCCGCCGCCGCTGCTCCCGCTGTACAGTCGCAGCTGCTGCTGCTGCTGCTTCTGCTGCCACAGCAGGTAGTCCATGCCCTCGGGGTAGCCGCCCGCCTTGGGTGCCAGCGCCGCCGCGTTGGAGCCCAGCGCCAGCTCGGAGCCCTTGCGGCACTCGGGCAGGACGGCGCCGGCGTACGCGGTGCCGGCAGGGAAGGCGCCGCCGTGCTTGGCCGGGCTGGGGTTGGTAGCCACGACGGCCGGGCAGCCCGGAGGTGGTGGCGGCGGCGGTGCCGCCGTCCCCTGCGCCTGGCACTGCTGGTTGATCTGGTAGATGATGCTCTGGATGGAGGGCAGGTTGGCCGGCGGCAGCGCCAGGCTCCTGCCCGCCGGTGGCAGTGCCGAGGCGGCCACCGTCACGTTGGGGGGGACGTTGGGAGCCTCCAGCTGCTTCTGGTAGCCCAGCTGCCCGGCGCACGAGGGACCGGGGGCTAAAGTGCTTGAGGCGGGGGGGTAAGGAGCGACGCCGACCTGGGCGGGCGAGAGCTTAGTCCTCTTGCCCTCCGAGCTCTTCACCACGCTCTTGCCAGAGGCTTTGACGATGGCCAGCAGTCCCTGGTAGCCGCCGGCGTGCAGCGGGTAGGGGCTGTAGCGCTGCCCCGTGGTGTCGTAGCCGTTGACCGTCCGGTTAAGGTGCTTGTGCTGGGGGACCCTGATGTTGGTGGGGAAGATCTTGATGGTCAGCGGGCTGTTGGCCACCTTCTGTGCGTAGGCGTCCAGCTCGGCGGGGCTGGGGTAGCGCGGGGAATGCATCGGGGCCACCGCCTCGCCTGCGGGGGCAGAGAGCAGGGTGAACCCCAGTATCCCGGCTCCCATCATCCTGGTAACCACCACCCTGGTAACTATCATCGTGGCACCCCTTGTCCGTTGTCCTGGCACCCATCACCCTGATACCCTGACACTTGTCACCAAGCACCCATCATCCCAGTAACTATTGTCCTGATGCCCCTTCTCCTGTTACCCATCACCCTGGTACCCATTGCTCCTGCACCCATCATCATAGTACTCATCGTCCTGGTACACTTCTTCCTGGTACCCATTGCCCTGGTTGCTGTTATCCTGGTAACCATCACCCTGGTACCGATCACACCAGTGCCCATCATCCCGGCACCCAATACCATGGTACCCGTCATCCTGGCACCCATCACATTGGTGCCCAACATCCCAGAACGAATCGCACTAGTACCCAACACCGCAGCACCTGGCACGCTGGTACCCATCATTCTGATACTTGTTGTCCTGGTATTCGTCACCTTGGTACACATCGTCCTGGTACCCATCACCCTGGTACACATCGTCCTGGTACTCATCACCCCAGCACCCATTATGCTGGTATCCATCACCCTGATACCTATCGTCCTGGCAACCATCACCCCGGCACCTGGCACCCTGGTACCCATCATCCTGATATCTATCACCCCATCACCCATCACCCTGGTACCCATCAGCTTGATATCTGTTATCCTCGTATCCATCACCCTGGCACCCATCATCCTGATACCCAACACCCTGATGCCCATTGTCCTGGTATCCATCACCCTGGTACCCAACACCCATCACATTGGTACCTATCGCCTTGATATCTATTGTCCTGAAATCCATCACCCTGGTATCCAACACCCCAGAACCCATCACCCTGGCACCCACTGCCCGCTCCCACCCCATTCCCAGCAGAAACCAGGTCACAGCACCCCCACCCCGCCTCTCTCCCCACTGCCCGGAGCCAACAGGTAAGTGGCCTAAAATAACCCGACTGTGGCAACTGGCCCCGTCACTCCCCGTGCCAGGGGGAGCCTCTCCTGGAGATTGGATTTCAACTCCATTAGAGAGGATCAGTTTGGATCCCCCAAACTGAGGAGCCTCAACCAAGAGACACGAGGGATGGCACCAGCAGCTCCCCATGACGGGACGTAGGTGGGCTCCTGGGTGCTGCAAATCATCCTGGGCATCAACCTGGGCATCAACCATTCAACCTCCATCAAGCTCCTGAGCCCGAGTGGCACCTGCAGAGCAGCTGAGGGGATCCCAAATGCTGCTGGGCATGGGAACCCCATGAGCTGGTGGGGTCCTGCTTGCCCAGCAGCATGGCACAGCCTGGCATGGCCCGGCGAGCCACGCACATCTGCATTCCCCTTCATGCCGGCACCGCTGTCCTTGGCAGTGGCGGCGCGGTGAATACTCAATTAACATGACGCTAATTAGCTGGCGACACCCGCTGAATCCCTAATGAGCCTGTTCCAGGGAAACGCTCCATTCCCAGCAAAAACCAGCGTCAAAAAGGAGGCCGTCGCTGGAGGGAGGGAGGTGGCATCATCCCTGGGCACTGCCGGCCCCCAACACCCCATCCCCAGCTCTAGGGGCTGCGGGTGATGCTTTTGGGGTGTCCTATGAAGCCCCACGGGTGGGCAGAGCTGCTGCCCAGGGGAGCCAGGGTCAGGCACAAACCCAGGCAGCCACGAGCTGCCTTTGGTGGCCCCGAGGTGCCAGCTGGGTTGGATGTGGCAGAGGCAGGGTGGGGAGTGCTGTCATGGCAGGGGGTGATGCAGTGAAGCCCCTGCAGTGCTGGCAGCTCCCAGTGCTAACTGCTGCTTTCTAAAGGGCTGTAATTGCCGCCCAACCAACCAGCTGCTAACCAACCAGCCAGCCAACCTACCAACCAACCAGCCAACCAACCTGCCAACCAGCCAGCCACACAACCAACCTACCAACCAACCAACCTGCCAGCCAGCCACCCATAAAACCAACCAACCAGCCACTCAAACCAACCAGCCAGCCAGCCAACCACCCATCCAACCAACCAACCACTCAACACCCCCTTCTTCTTCAACAGGAACCAGTTGATGCAACCGGTGAGATGCACTGGGGACCCCTGAGGTTCTCTTCTGCCACCCTGTACCCAAATCCCAGCAACCCCAGTACATTGACCCACTGATCCCAGCACTCAGAACCACCAACACCAGTGCATGGACCCAATGATCCCAGTACATGGACCCACTGATCCCAGCACATGGACTTGCTAATCCCACTACATAGAGCCACTGATCACAGCACATGGCTCCAGCAACCCCAGTACATTGACCCACAGATCCCAGTACATCTACCTACTGATCCTAGTACATCAACCCACCAACCCCAGCACATGAACCCACTGATCCCAGTATACAGACCCACATGGACCCACTAATCACAGCACATGGACCCAGCAACCCCAGTACATGGACCCACTGATCCCAGTCCATCTACCTACCGATCGCAGCACATGGACCCCCCAACCCCAGGACACACAGACGCAGCAAACACGATGCTCCAGCAGCTCCCGGCTCCCTGGCATCCCCCGGGATGCAGCCGGCATCAGCATCCCCCTCCCTCCCTCCCTGCCTGCCCTGCTCTGCTTTTCCCTCACTCAATAAGGGCTCAATAATGGAATCAGCTGCAGCCGCCCGAGATTGGGGTTGAATTTTATTGGAATTTTAAATTGTTTTTGTTTCTCCGCTGGTTTATTACTGTAAATGGAAAACGCGGGGGCCCTGCAGCCAGCAGCCGCTGCCTCCCCATCCCACCCCGAGCTCCGGCTCGCAGAGTTATTGGGAGAAGCTGGAGCAGGAACGGGAAACCATTATGGCCCCGGCACCGGGTTTTACCAGGTTAAGGCAGCGGCTAAACAACTTTGTACTGGAGCAAACTGGCCCCCCGGAGCTGCTTCGGGGAGCAGCCGGAAATCCCAGAGCCCGGCGGTGTCGCCGTCTCCAGTTGGTGGGGCTGGGGAGGATCCAGCCCCGGTGAGTCTGGAGCAGCTGGTTCTGTGGGGACTTGGGGGGGTGGGGTGAGGGATGGGGGTATCATCCCAGAAAGGAGCTCCAGTATCCCCAGCACTTCCTGTATCTCCAGCATCCTCAACACCACTTTAGCCATGGTATTCCCAGCATCCTCAGCATCTCCTGTATCCCCAGTATCCCCTGTATCTCCAGCACTCACTGTATCCCCAACATCCCTCCACCTCCAGTATCCCCAGTATCACCAGCATCCCAAGCATTGTCTGTATCCCCAGCATCCCTGTATCTCCTTCATCACCAGCATACCCATTATCCCCAGCATCCCTGTATCTCCTTCATCTCCAGCATCCCTGTATCCCCAGTATCCCCTCTATCCCTTGTATACTCAGCTCAGCATCCTCAGCATCCCTGTATCCCCTGCATCCTCAGCTCAGCATCCCCACCTTCCCCTGCTCCATGCCTAGATGGGAAAGCCGGAGAGACAAGGAGCCAGAAGCAGGGGGCAGGTCCCCAAACCCATCCATAGGGCAGGACACACTGGGAACAGCTGCAATCCCACAACATGTGGGGCTTGTACCTCACAGGACCACAAACCCACAACAGCCCCCATTTACCCCTAGCCCCACCGGGACACAATGGGAGCCCCCACAAAGACCCCAAAGCTCCCACAAAGAGCGGAGCAGGGCAGGGTTAACTGCACAGCACTGGGAAGGATGTCCAGGACTGGGATGGATTCTCAGCACTGGGAAGGATGTCCAGGACTGGGAAGGATGCACAGGATGAGGAAGGATGCTCAGCGCTGGGAAGGATTCTCAGCACTGGGAAAGGTGCTCAGCTCCAGGACAGCTGCTCCTCACTGCTGCCAGACCCCAGTTGCCCTGGGTATCCCTGGTGCTGGTGGCCACATCCCCCCCAGCTGGTCCCTGGGTCCCTCAGGGAAGGGTCCCTCAGGCTCAGCCACGATGTTGCTGAAGGGGCCAACAAGTTGGGCATCGGGGTGTAGGGTCAGGCACATCCTAGAGATCAGCACCAGTAGCATCCCAGCGGGGAGCAGTGGGCAGGCCCTGGCACCTAACTGGTTAACTGCTGCCTCCTCCTCTCCCTCCCCCGCCGGAGGAGATGGGAGCAGCCCCGTTTTCCTGCACTCAGAGCACTTCAAGATTCTGTCACAAAGGGAAGAGGAGATCCTGGAGGTGAAGCTTGATGAAGCTGCTGGAGGCGAAGCTGCAGCTGGGAGCTACTGGGCACCTCACTGGGTCCCTGCTACCCCACGCCCTACACAGACCCCATCCCCACAGTGACCCCAGGAAAGGGCATTTCCCGTGGGACACCCTGCCTTCAGCATCCCCGCTAGAGCTCAGCCTCCATCCCCACCCTGCCCAGTCTCTCTTACTGGGGCTGAGCTGGTGCTTCCCTTCCTCCTTGGGGGGCAATGGGGGAGGTAGTGGGAGCAGGGGATGGGAAGTGGGGGGATGCTGGAAGCACCAGAGGGAGGCAGGAGCAGGGGCTGGGGCTGGTTCTTTCTCCCCTCTGCCTGCAGAGCACTGGGAGCAGCCCTGGGAAGAGCAAATCCCTCAACGTTTGGCAAACACTGGGGACACCCCCTAAATATTTGGAAAACACTCGGGGGAGGGGGGGACACGACCCAAACACAACCTGGAGCCTTTAACCACCCCAGGGAGTCCTGGCGGTCTGGGGCTGGGAGAAGGAGGGAAAGAGCTGCCTCAGGCAGGACCCGCAGCCCAAGGGTACTGGGATACAGCCCATCCCAGTACCGGCAGGGCAGGAACCCCCCTGCCCCAAACCCTCACCCATCCGCCAGGACAGCAGCCTTGAGGACCCCAGAGATGAACAGATCCCCCCAACCCAGGGATCCTTTGGGGCTGAAATTAAAACCAACCACCTAAACAATAATACTAATAGTACTAATACCAATAATAATACTAATATTACTACTAATAATAATACCAATACTACTAATAATGCCAACAGTAATAATATCCATAATAATACATCTATAATAAATTTATAGTAATAAATAATAAATGAGGAAAAACATTTTAAAACAAAGCTATAATACATCAATAATGTATAATAATAATTAATAAACGAAATAATCAATAAATCTAGAATAAATCTTTAATAACCTATAACAAAACTAAAATAAATTATCTATAATAAATCTACAATAAACATATAGTAATCTATAATAAACTTGTAATAATCTATAATAAGAATATAATAATCTATAGTAAACCTATAGTATCCTATAATGACCCCTATAATCACCTATAATAAACCTATAATGACCCTATAATAATCTATAATGAATCTATAGTAACCTATAGTGACCCCATAATAATCTATAATAAACCTATAGTAACCTATAATGTCCCCTATAATAATCTATAATGAACCTATAGTAACCTATAATGAACCTATAATAATCTATAACGAACCTATAGTAACCTACAATGATCCTATAATAATCTATAATAAACCTACAGTAACCTATAGTGAACCTATAATCTATAATAAACCTGTAGTAACCTATAATGACCCCTATAATCATTTATAATAAACCTATAGTAACATACAATAATCTATAATGAACCTATAGTAACCTATAATGACCCCATAATAATCTATAATGAACCTATAGTAATCTATAATGAACCTATAGTAATCTATGAGTAGTAAACTGAATAACCTATAATAAATCTATAATAACCTTGGAATAATAAATAATAAACAGTAAACAAAATAATCTGTAACAAGTGTATAATTAATCGATGATAAGCCTATAGTAATCAATAAATAGCAAACTAAACACTCTATAACTTTATAATAAGTCTGTAATAAACTTATAATAACCTATATCAATAAATAATAAATGAATTGATAAGCCTACAATAAACCGATGTTAATATAGAATAATAACTAATACGCAAAACGACCAGTAATAAGCCTATAATAAACCTACAATAACCTCTATCAAGAGCCAATAAATCCACTAATCAAGACCAAGTCTCTGTTCAACCTAGAACAATAAATAATAAACTGCGTAATCCCTTCAGAACCTACAGGAGGCCGACACTGAGCTGGAATCATGAGCGATCAAGCAAACAGTTGGGACCCAGCCCGTAATGAACCTCTCGCGCTCTGGGCTGACAAACAGCGAGCGGCACCACCGACTAGAAGTCTGCAATAAGCCTGCCGATGACGCGGAGCAGCCGAAGGCAAGCAGCGCCGCGGCGGCCCAGCAGCGGTCTGAGCGGCCGCACGGAGCCACCCGAGCGCCGGTAACCCAAGTCACCGACAGCAAAGCCCAGCGGCACAGCGGTGCCAGCTACAGCGTGGGCTAACAGCAACAGCTCCGCAGTCGCCTCTGACCCCAGCCGTCCTGGGGGGGCCGAGCCCCAACACCGCCGTGTCAACAGCGGCAGCGCCGACGGGATCGATGGACGCGGCGCCGGCGCGGCCAACGGGACTCGGCACAGAGGGAAGGGCCGGGCGCCGCCGTCCCCCACCCCTCACGCGACCCCCGGCTGCTCTTGGGGGGCCCGGGGGGCCTCTCTTAGGGTCCCAGGTGTCTGGATCCCTGCAGACCCCTGCTCACCGGGAGCCAGGCAGCTGTGGGGCCGGATCAGCTGCTGCTCCAGTACTGTCCCACTGCTGCCCCAGTACTGTCCCACTGCCACCCCAACACTCTCCCACTGCCACCCTGATGCTGTCCCAATATCACCCCAATACTGTCCCAGTGCCGTCCTAGTACCATCCTAATGCATTCCCAGTGCCACTGCAGTGCCATCTTGGCCCCATCCCAGTGCCATCCCAGTACCACCCCAATGCCATTCTGATACCTTCCCAATCTCATCCCAGTGCCATTTCAATGCCATCCTGGCCCTGTTCCAGTGCCATCCCAGTGCCACTCCAATGACATCCTGGTTCTGTCCCAGTGCCACTCCAGTGCCACCCCAATACCTTCCCACTGTTATCACAGTGCCACCCCAATACCTTCCCACTGTTATCCCAGTGTCACCCCAATGCCACCTTAATACTTTCCCCAATGTTATCCCAGTGCAACCCCAATTCCTTCCCACTGTTATCCCAGTGCCACCCCAATACCTTCCCCAATGTTATCCCAGTGTCACCCCAATGCCACCCTAATACTTTCCCCACTGTTATCCCAGTGCCACCCCAATACCTTCCCAATATTATCCCATGCCACCCCAATGCCACTCTAATACCTTCCCAGTGCCACTCCAATGCCATCTTGATCCTGTCCCAGTGCCACCCCACAGCTTCCACTCCACACCCCTCGAGGTAGCCAGGGCACCTACGGGGATGGGTTTGGCATTAGGGTGCTGGGATGAGGGGCTGGCAATGAACCAAACGGACGGGCTGTGGGGTGAAGCTCCCAGTGCCACCAGCATCCAGCACTGGGAGGAGTGGGGTGGGGAGGAACCGCTTCCTCTCACCTTCCCCAGGCAACGAAAACCCCAAAGAGGTGGTTTGGGAAGGTATTGGGGTGGCATTGGGGTGACACTGGGATAACATTGGGAAGGTATTGGGGTGGCACTGGGATAACATTGGGAAGGTATTGGGGTGGCACTGACCCACCCTACAACAGCCTCGTTAAATAGGGTTGGGATGGAGAGCCAGAGTGGTGCTGTGCTGGGGTCACCTTGGGGATCCCATAGGAACAGCAGCTCACCCCAAAAGGGGAGGGGGCAGGGAAGGTTTGGGGTGGCCCCCAAGACGCGGGATCGCGGCTCTAAGGTTTCAGGATCCAGCTGTTTCCCCAGGTTCCACCGTGTCCCTATTGAATTTACTCACGGAGCCCCCAGAGGACCCCAAAGGACCCCAAAGACCCCCCACCCCGCACCCCTTGGGACTTACACTTGCGGGGCTCCAGCGCCTTGTTGGGGCAGGTGAGGTGCTGGGAAGGGGGGTTCTGGGGTCTCTGCAGACAGGCCAGCATGGTCCCGCTGTCCCGGCGGGCACGGCCGCCCCCGATGCCAACCCGCGTCCTACAAGAGAGGAGACACCCCGTGAGACCAGAGGAAGTGCCCACCCCACAGATCCCGTAGGGTTTGGGAGACTCCCGGCACCGACCCCACTCAAGAGCCCCCTGGAGATGAAGGGGTTAACAGGGGAAAACCTTAAATAGGTGGGAACCCCAAATCTGTAGGGACTAGGAGGGGGTCGGTTGGTCCTACAAAGCCCTGGTCTGGCAATAGGGCAGAGCCGGGGCGACCCCATGGCGCCAGGCTCCTGGCGGTGCCGGCCGGTGCCTGTTGGCAGCGAGTGACCCTGTAAGTATCAAGTGACCCCATAAGCAATGACCCCATAAACAGAGTGACCCTACAAATAGAGAGACCCCATAGAGTGACCCCATAAGCAGGGTGACCCTATTTTTCCATTTATTTGTTTCTTCTCCTCTATCTTTCTTTTCCCTTCATTTTCTCCTTTATTTCTCTTTTTTTGATTTCAAATCTTTTTTCCTTCATTTTCTCTTCTTTTTTTTCCCATTATTTTTCTGGGGTTTTTTCTTTTCCTTGTTTTATCTGGGTTTTTCTTTTTTCATCTTTTCCTTTCCCTTCTCCCTTCTCCCTCCCGTCTTTCCCTTGTACTCACTTTCAATGTTTTCTCCTCTCTTTCCTGCTCCTCCTCCTTTCTCTTTTCCGTTTCTTGTTCCCCCGCTCTCTCTCTTTTTCCCTCCTTCGTTTTTTAATTTCCACTCACTTCCTTCTCTTAGTCTCTTTCTTTTTCCCCTCTTTCCTTCCCCCCTTTCCCTGGCTCCTTCCTCTCTCTCTCTCTCTCTCCTTTTTCTTTCAGACCCACTCCGGGAGCCAATTTTCTCCCATCACCACGTTCAAGTAAGAGACGCCGAAGTCGGTCTCCGGAGGGAGGGAGAGGGAGGGAGAGGGAGAGGGAGGG
>JAOXOE010000776.1:10154566-10177377 GCA_028565055.1 Phoeniculus purpureus | reverse complement strand
CTGCCCAGGGGGGTTGTGGAGTCTCCTTCTCTGGAGACGTTTCAAACCCTCCTGGCCATGTTCCTGTGTGACTGGATGTAGGGGCTCCTGCTGTGGCAGGGGGATGGGACTGGATGATCTTTCAAGGTCCCCTCGGATCCCTAACATTCTGTGATTCACTTACCAGCACAGCCAGGCTAGGAGATGTGGATTGTGCAGGTTTAAACCACAACAGCTGATTTTAAGAGCTGATTCAGCACCCCAGGAAAGGTGCTAGAATTCAGCACATGAGTATTTCCAGACCTGGACCTGGAATGTCGATGTCTCCATGCTCATGCTAAGCCAGTCAAATAGATGCTTGAAAAAGAAGTCAAACCCCAGCTACTAGTGAGTGCATTTACTGGCAGAGCTGGCGAGGGGGCATTGTACAGGCAGTTTGCTGTTACCCTCGCTGTTAGACCTGCTAAGTCCCACTGCTAAATGTTTCTTTCAGCTCCAAACGCTACAGAGTGAAAACAGCAGCCTCAGAAGACAGGCCACGACCAATCTGTATCAGGGCCAGAGCGGGTCTGATTACCCAGACCCTGCCAACAATTCCTCTTTAAAGCGGCGACCGTCGGCGCGGGGCAGCAGGCCCATGTCCATGTACGAGACAGGATCAGGGCAGAAGCCCTACCTGCCCATGGCAGAGGGCACCTACCCGGAGGAGAGCGTCACCCGACTGCAGCCTTTCCCTCCGCACGTAAGTAGAACAGCTTCTGCCTGGTGTTCCAGCTTTGCTGTCTGTGCCAGCTGTGCTCCTTTACCCCCAAGCTGCTCCAGAGGGACCCTCCCCTGGAAGAGGGGTTGGTGTTTGCTGTATTAACACATCTGCAGGAGCTTGGTGTTTGGAGAAGTAAAAGCCACAGTGGTTCTGGGGTGTGTGACGTGGAGCTCTTGGCTCCTGCTCCACAATTTCTCTTATCCACAAGCTGTATGTCAGGTATCAGTGGGTGGCTCTTCACAAACCAGGAGGAGCCAGGGAGAAGAAGCTTTCCAAGAAGGTAGGTAAAGGCCCTGGATTCTTCTTGGGATACACAGGCTTGTGCCAACTTGAGGAACATCAGAACCACCTTGCAAAGATAAAAGAGGCAGTATAATTTCACTGGGCCACCAATTCCTTATTCCAAGTCTGGAAGTGGAAGCTGAAAAACGGGTTAGTTGAACAAATTCTTCTAGTTCAATGTTTTCCTGGTAGAGGTTTAGCTGTGGGGATTTGGCCCCGACACAGCCACCCGGTGGATAAGTGACCCAGCGGATAAGTGACCCAGCTAACGCTTCAAGTTAATTTGTGTTGCCTCTTCCTAGATTGCTCCACAAGCAGCAGCACGGGACAGAGTTTTTTTAGGCACATATTTACCAGCTATGGGTTTGTTTCCCCATTGGTACCAGGAATTTGGACACTAGATTTCATCTCCTTCAATGGAATGGAGAAGAAATTCAGACTCTTGAGACCTGGATCATTTGAAAACAGATTGGCCCATTGATACAAAAGGCAGGATGGGCAGCAAGAGAAGTCAGAATTCCTGTGTCTGTGCTCTGTGTAGGTCCTTTGGTTGGGAATTTGGGTAGAAACCACACAATCACAGAGCGTGAGGGATTGGAAGGGACCTCGAAAGATCAGCCAGTCCAATCCCCCTGCCACAGCAGGATCCCTGAGATCCAGTCATTAGGGGTGGGAAGGGACCTCCAAAGATGAGCCAGTCCAATCACAGCAGGATCCCCTAGCTCCAGTTGCACAGGAACGTGGCCAGGTGGGTTTGAAACATCTCCAGAGAAGGAGACTCCACAACCCCCTGGGCAGCCTGTTCTGTGGAGCATCATTTTGTGATGTGGAGTCCGTTTGGCTCTCAGTGTCACTGTTTTATTCTCTTTGCAGTGTAGCACCTCTGCAATATCAGACATTAGAATCGCCACGAAGCCAACTGTTTTTTGAAGGAATGAAGTCCACTCAGGCCTAGCCAGATTCACAAGCTCCTTCTTGCCTTGTGTCCCCTCCATGGTTTTCAGGATTTCAGTTAATTTGTTGGTGCTTTGATTTCTTTTTGGTTTTCCCGAGTGTTTTTCTCTTTCCCATTTGTAGATCGGGAGGAGTGCGTTTGTGACCTCCTCTTCATCTCTACCTTCCTTCCCCTCCACGCTTTCCTGGTCAAGGGATGAAAGCACACGAAGGGTTAAGTACCTTCCCAATTGATCTTCTCCTGGAGGCTGTGGCCATCTCCCTGGAAGCCCTGAAGCCTCTCTCTTCCCCCTCCTTTTACTGCTGACTGGCCTTGGGGCCTGCATGAAGCAGCATTTCATTGCTTTCCGTGTCTTCTGCCACGTGCTGCGGGCATTCACCTCTCTCTAACTTCACAGTCACTAAAACCCTCAGCCCTTAACCCCCTGTGCGGTCCCTCTGGGTCACGGGTTCAGAGAAGCCGAGCGGGTTGCTGGCTGTTTTCACGAGCCGACCCGTAACTCTTCCTCCTGACTAAATTGCACTGCATGAGGTCTGCGGAGCTCCCTGCATCCCAGCTTTGAAACTGCTTTCTCTGAGGGCTGCCAGCTTGCACCAGAGCAGACCGGTACTGAATGACCGTGAGTTCTTTACCCAGACAGCCCCACCGACACGTTCGGCATCAGCTTCCTGCTCACCTCAGCAGATGGAGCAGGGCTTTGGTCTTAGCTAAGCTTTCAGGGCCAAGATTAAAGGCAGGAGTGTGAAGGAAGTTGATACTGGGGTTCCATCAGCACCTGCAGAACTCAGTGGGTTTTGTTAGCTGTGGTACTGACTCTGGCTGGGGGGGGGAAAGCAGATGATGCCTTGTCCAGCTGCTCTAGCTGCTCTTAAACACTGCTCTCCTGTTGTACCAGGGCAGTTCAGTCTAGTCCTTCTCGAATTCATGTGCTAGAGGTGAGTGTGAAGTGCCACCTTGTGACAGGATGGACCAGTCCATCCACAGCAGCTTCTTTATCAACTGTTTTGTTAGGGACCGGTAAATTAATTGCAAAGGACACCTTCCCGAGAAGGACAAAGCACGTCTGCAGCTCTGGGATAACATCATGTCTGGCTGGGAAGGGGCTGTGGCTGAGGGTGATGGACCCTGAGCAGGTCCAGCTTAACGTGTCTCAGCCTAATGAATGCTGGAGGTGCCCCCCTCATGGCTTGGAGGCTGCCTTTGAGCAGCCTGAGCTACCAGCTCGCACAGAGAACCACAGAGCGTCAGGGATTGGAAGGGACCTCGAAAGATCATCCAGTCCAGTCCCCCAGCAACAGCAGGATCACCTAGGTCCAGTCATTAGGGTTGGAAGGGACCTAGAAAGATCATCTAGTCCTATCCCCCTGCCACAGCAGGATCCTGCAGGTCCCCTCTGTCATCAGAGTGGGTCGATGGCACTTCAAGCTCTTGCTCTGAACAGCTTTGACTTGGAAGCAGATATCAACGTGAAGCCCTTTGGGTTGCTTTTAGATGTTCACACATCATTTCTTGTGAGGTGATGAGCAGCTCATACCTATTTTGTTTTGCCACAGGCCCGACTGAGGCTTTGCTGATTTTTGCCTTAAAACAGGACCTCAGGAGTAAACTTGAGAGAAGTGTTTGTGTTTCTTTACAAGGCTGAACCAAATCAGCAGAGATCTTTCAGTCAGTCCCCCCTCATTCCATTGCAGAGTCTCCAGTCGAATTCTGCTGTAGAACACTGATATTTTTCTTTCAGTGTTAGAAACCCAAAGTAAAGGTTCAGCTGTTGAGTGGCCTCTTCCTGCCAGGATACAGAACCTGCTCTTTACACTCTCCTGTCCCCATTGTGTTTTGACTGGATGGGGTTGGATGTATTTATTTACCTTATCAATAAAACGTTAGGTTTTTGCAAGCAGAGGGAATAAGAATAGAAATTCGCTTTACAGGGTACGTCCTGCAGGGTCAGATGCAAACCTGGCTTTGGCTGCAGCTGACAGAGGTGCCCCATAGTACTAGAGACAACTCAGAGGTTTGGGTTGGCTTCATTTTACGCTGGTTCTGCGCTGTTACTGATTCCACGGGTCCTAGTTGGGTGATTTTTGTTATCTGGTTGTATTGTGACACTAACTGTGGACAGAGACCAGACCCTACATGTAGTGGTTCCAGCTCTTCAAGGCTTCTACAGCTGATCCAACTGCAAAACACATTTGGATTTCACTTCTGTGCAGAGTAGCTTCTTAAGAAGGGCAGCTCCTGCTGCTTCAGAGTCAGGAACTGCCGGTTCTCACATTAGAAGGGGTTGTTAACAAACGTTCTTGACCAACACAGACCACTTCTGTCTGCCCCTGAGGCTCTTTGTTCTGCCCCTGAGGTAGCAGGGTTATTTCTGAGGTTTGGGGATGCTGACTGAAGATGTCCTTTCCAGTCTGACACCTGAGATTCCCTCATCCTGGCTTCAGAGCTTTTGTAAAGCTCCAAGGCTGGTCCTTCAGCAGAGACTGTGAAGGAAACAGGGTCCTTCACAGAGGCAGATCTGTGTGTGGTGACACTGCAGATGGTGGGGTGTAGTGGGCACCTCTGAGCGTTGAAAGGTAGAGTAGGCAGGCATGTGGTGATCGTTTTGGGCTCCTGTTGTGCAGTGGGATTAGATCTCTACTTTGCTATGGGCCTCTCTTTCTTTCTTGGTTCAGCTTCCTGCCTTGTGCTGGCCCTCGGTTCTCGTTTCTGCTTCCCTTGCTGGGTTTGCATTCAGCCCTGTGTGCTGTGGTGCCTGCTCAGGGGCTGGCCGCAGGAGCCTGGTGAGGGTTGGCTTCACCTCAGGCTCGAGAGCAGCAGCTGCTGTGCCCGTGTGTGCAGAGCGTGGTGCTGGCACAGCTCGGGGTCGCTCTTCCCTGCGCAGCACTGAAGCAGATCCATGTTCTTTGCAGGCCTTGAAGCTGGAGAAGCAGAGCAGCGTGTCTGAGAGCGACTACGATAACCCCCCTACCCCTCTGGAGCTGGAGGAGACTGGGTAGGTGCTGTCACACAGAGCCAATAGCTCAGCTCTACGCTGCCAGGGGACAGGACGTTGTGAGAGCAGCCAGTTCTGTTCTGCAGGACTGACCTCTGCTCCATTCCTCCACAGGTCAGGCCGGAAGGGCCGGCAGAGGAGCGTCATTTGGCAGGGAGAGGGATCCATCCCTGAAGACGCCGACACAGCCCCCAGCTCCAGTTTGCCCAGTACAGAAGATGTGATTCGGAAAACTGAGCAGATCACTAAGAACATCCAGGAGCTGCTGCGAGCAGCACAAGAGAACAAGCATGACAGGTAAGCTGGGAGGGCCAGAACAGCTCTGGAGTTTGTGAGAGAACCAACAGCGTTCCTCTGGTGTCTTCAGGAGTTTCATCACCACCCCTGGGCTACTGCTGGGGCTGTCCAGAGCAACCCGCCATGAGTGGGTTCTGCCACCTCCCTGCCCTGCCCAGCCCACAGCTGGCTCAGGGAGCAAAGCACCGGTGAAGTCCTGCTGCACAAGTGGTGGCTTAGATAGAAATCCACGTCACAGCAAGCGTGGCGTGAGCTTCGCTTGGCTCCTCAGAGCTCAGCGTCGTTAGGTGAGGGCTCTCTAGGGCAACAGCAAGCCTGGCTTCAGGAAATGCTTGTGAAGTCAGGGAGAGTTTGGCTTCCCTGCTGAAATGCAAAACCAGATAACGTCGGCAGCAACAGCTGTTCTGAACCGTGGGGTTTAGCTGCAGAGGTGCCTGGGGAGAGAGGAGCCTGTTCCCCAGCACATCAGGCAGCAGCACAGCTTCAGCTGCCTCAGGGAGCTTCCTCAGAGCTACAGCCCGTGTTCAGAATAGCTGTGAGCGAGCACAAGTGACCGTGCCCTTGCCTGCCCGTGAGGTGCTGCTCCTGCAGAGCACTGCGAGGGCGAGTTACGGCTGCTCTGGGGTGAACTCGCTCTGCCCCGGGAAGGGCTTTGGTCTCCAGAAGATCTGAAGGTCTCTCACTCCACCCCACGCCCCGTGCCCAGCTCTGTCGGTGGGAAGCGGCTGGCGATTGGCGCTCGGCCCTCGCTTCCTGCCTTTCCAACAGCAACAATGGGGCCGCTTCTGCGTGGTTTCCTTCTTGTGCCCTTCTATTTTTAGAAGGGACAGTGCTGTTGGCCTCTCCTTACGCTGCCTGGTGAGCTCTGTGTGCGCTGAGCCCTCCCGCCTAACTTTTTCCACTCCGATCCCCTGTTGTTCTCTTCTCACAGCAGCAGGTGAAGCTGTGAGTTGGATTTCTGCATTTATCAGAGGCTTTGGTGTTTGAATTGGTACTTACTGAAAACCAGTGCAGCGTCTCCACCTCTGACTGTTAAACTGCATCGATTTTTAAACAACCTGTTCTGCTCTTTGTTTTGTTCTTCTCTGCCTGGGTGGAGCAGGGTGTTTGCCAGCACTTTAAACGAATGTCATCCTGCCAAACCCTCAGCTGAGAGGCTGCTGGTCTTTGTTTCCCTGTTCTCTGGCTCCTGCACAGCCTGGGACAGGCAGGACATGGAGTCAGCTGGTCCCATCATCGCTGCTTCCTTCCTTCCTTTCTTCCTTAACAACGGAGATACTCAGGGATGTAATAACACACCTTCCAGGTGAAAGCCACACGCTCCATAGATAATCAGAGAGTGCTGAAAGGCTGTGAGGATATCAGCTGTTAATTGAACACCTTCTTCCTGTCTTTTCTTGCTTTCTCCCACTCCTTTTCCTGTGCCCAACAGCCCCAGCAGACCATTAGCGCGTGTGGGTGTGCTCAAGCTGGGACAGAGCCTCAGCACGCGGCTTCCCCCGCAGCCCCTGCCCACCCGGCAGCCCGGTGGTCCGGCCTCCTGGTACTCCAGTCTCTGTCCCTGCCTCCCAGGCACGGTGTCCTTTCTCTTCCTTTCTGCTGCCTCTTCCCCTCACACACCGTGTGCCCAGGGGTCGTTGAAGGCCATGCACGAAAAGCTTTGGGGCACAGTGATGCTGCAGGGAGCTCCTGCAGGTTGTTGTGGACCTCTGATGCTGTCACTCGAGGCTCCCAGTATGGATTTCACAGGGAGCAGAATCACAGCCTGGAACAGCCTCTGGAGCAGCAGATTCTGCTGGCTCTCTCTGTTGCCCCTAGTGATAAGTTAAATGATGATAACCCTCAAATCCACCGACTCTGTGCCCTCCTACAGAGGTTTCCTGGCTCCCAAGCTGTGGTGCTCACACCCAGCATCTTACCCCTCACCTGGTTTGTGACAGGAGAGGTCAGTTGTGCCTCAAATCAGTGAAGAGAGATGTCTGAGTGGACAGGATCTTCCAGCCTGACCCCAATATCGTTCATTAGTGCCTAAAACGAAGCGGAGGGAGATACCCTGTTGACCCCACATAGCAGGACTGGAGGAGGTGGTTCCTACTGGTTTCTGCTCCTGATGGAATCTCTCTTCCAAGCTGCCGCTACTTGAACATCTTCCCAACGCCCTGTTGGGATGTGTGGCAGCGTGACAGCTCACAGCGAGTGTCCAGACCGTGAACTCAAGCAGTTTCTCCCAGCCACGCCGTGAAACGTGTCGCTGGTCCTGCTCTCCTACGCTTGAGTCGCTCTAGGGGCTCCTCCTGCCTTTTAGCGAAGGGTTTAGTGAGCAGACTGGCTCTGAAATGAGGTGGGTGCCGCTCAGTGTGGCTTGCAGGGAGCCAGCTCATGGCTAGCTCAGTGGCAGAACGGGGATCACAGCGAACCTGGGAGCTGTTTCTCTGCTTGTAGGGTGTTTGGGAGAATCTCCTGCGATTTGAGACCCACAAATACTCTTTTTAAAGCCATTTTCCTGCATTGCCAGAATGACCCCCAGTGTGTCGCTTCCTGCTGAGCACATTGACCCACAACCTGCTTGGGCACCCTTTGCTGTTGCCAGTTGACTGTGCAGATAAAGGGGGGGGCTGTTGGGGTTTGGGGTGGGTTTTGCTTGAAGTGACAAGGACCTGCCATAATCTACAGAGTGTTTGTCTTGAGAGTGCTGCTGCTCTGTGGTTTGAATCACATTAACTCCCACTGAACGTGAGCCTCGGGAGCGTTAAAATGAGTCGTTTGAGCTTTGACAGAGCACCCTAACCCGACCCTTCCCAGCAGTTCTCACGGTAAATGGTTTCTAAGATCTATTTTGAGTAGAGCTGTTTTCATCTGGTGGGTAAATCAGAAGTGAATCAGTGAGGACTGGTGGAAAATGCCTCTGGTTTACTAGCGAATCCAACAGAACCCCTGAAAAGCCCTGGGGAGGTCGGACTTGAGGTCTGGCTGCCCAGTGCTTTGGATGTGGGGGATTTTTTTGAGGGTGCTGTGTTTTGGTAACTTAAATACAAGGAGGGATTGGGGGTTCCCTTGTAACTTGGAAAAGAACTGCAGGCAAATCCTGTTGCTCAGGGGTGTAGATGGTCAGACCCATGAACATCAGCCCTTGGCTCTCAGATTCTCTTTAAGAGCTTGGATGGTCCAAACTCACCTCTGAATCATAAAACCAGTTAAAACCCTTTGAGTTTTCAAACTTCTCTTTGCAGTCCACTGGGTATTTTTAGCTGCTTCGATGCTTAACGGTTTAAAAACCTGCAGTAGCCTGGTTTTAATGGTCTTAGACACTATGAGCCACCATGCTGTGTGTTGCACCAGCTACTTCGGTCGCCCACAAGAAATATTTAGGGTGTCTGTGGGGTTGTGCCACTCAGTTGTTCTCAGAATAACACGGGCTAGTGAAGGCTCAGAGTTCCAGAGGCTTTACATCACGAGTAACACGTTGCATCTTCTTGCAGCTATATACCGTGCTCCGAGAGGATACATGTGGCAGTGACGGAAATGGCAGCCTTGTTCCCAAAAGTAAGTCACGTCCAGACCCGAAAGGGTTTCGGCCTCCTTCTGTTTCCTCCTCATTCTGTTTCCTCTTGCACTTCAGACTCTCCAACTGGCACCCAGTTCCTCCAACATGGGAGGCTGCTGTCTTGTAGCTTGAGGGTGACACGGGGATTTTGCTAGACTAGGAGACACCCTGAGCAGAGCCTGGCTCCATCCTCCTGACACCCACCCTTCACATATTGATCAACACCCATGGGGTCACCCCTCAGGCTCCTCTTCTCCAGCTCCTTTCCTCAGCAGGGAGATGCTCCCCTCCCTCCATCATCCCTGTGGCTCTGCACTAGGCACCCTCCAGCAGCCCTTCTGGCACTGAGGGGCCCAGAACTGGACACAAGATTCCAGTTGTGGTCTCCCCAGGGCAGAGTAGAGGGGGAGGATCTCCTAACCACCCCCTTTCTGATCCACCCCAGGATCATCCACCCCTGCAGCAGCAGAGATGCTGCTTAGAGAGTCTTTTACAGCCCGGAGAATCAAAATCAGTCCTGAAACGGTCTGGTTCTGCCTCATTCAGCTTCTGCTTTCCCTTCCCAGAAACCCAAATCTGAGCTGGTAAGGACTTCTTTGCGCCTGCTGACATCTAGTGCCTACAGACTCCAATCGGAGTGCAAAAAAACCCTGCCGGTGGAGACGTGCCCCACCACAGACATCCAGCTGGTCACGCAGCAGGTCATCCAGTGCGCCTACGACATCGCCAAGGCTGCCAAGCAGCTGGTGACCATCACAACCAAAGAGAACAACAACTGAGTGCCGCCGCCAGGCTCTTCGCTAGGAGAGGTTGGATCTCAAGCGTAGGTGTTGGGACTATCCAATTGGTAGGGGTGGTGTTTTTTAATCAAGGAGAAACTTCAAGGGGTGAGAACCTTTTCTGTTGTGGTTTTTTTTTTTACTTTAAACCGAGAGCTCAGTATTATTTTTGCATGTTTTCTAACGACCTTCTGGTTCATTTAACCCGCTGCCTTACTCGGTGCCTGTGTTGCTGGCGCAGCCACAGATCCTAGCGTGTCGCAGACAGCTGCGGAGCCACGGTCCCACGCCGCATCGAGCTCTTGCTGGTTGTTCCCCTGGGGCCACATCGTGCGCTCACAGAGCTCCTGCTGCAGTCCGAGGGCAGAGCCTCACCTCTGCTCTCTCCGTCCTGGAGCTTCGTGTGCCCTAACTTGAGAA
Source organism: Phoeniculus purpureus (assembly GCA_028565055.1). Taxonomy (NCBI): domain Eukaryota; kingdom Metazoa; phylum Chordata; class Aves; order Bucerotiformes; family Phoeniculidae; genus Phoeniculus; species Phoeniculus purpureus. Next base: position 10,167,366 of record JAOXOE010000776.1, on the reverse strand, counting down.
ACCCACAGCGGAAACAGGCTCCAGCAGGAGGAAGGTCTGAGCACAAGCCCGATATTATCTTGTTCCCATATCAACTCTTGTGCAATAAGATGTCTTTTACTCTGCTAAGACAATGGTAGTTGTGGGCATCCGATGCTTTTCCCATGGAACCAGACCCAGTCTTTGTCACTTTATCTGTTTTGGAAGGAATTTGAAGCTTCTTTAATAGCTCGTTTTAGTTGTCACGATGCCGCCGATAGCTGCGTTTGGTGCTCCTTTAGGGCATTAGTGCTTCCAGGCATTTTACCCTCTTGTGTTGCTGATTGAATATTTCAGCCTTCCGTTTCCCCACGGACTCTTTCCTGCCGGCTGCAAGGCTGCAGCATCGCTCGGTCACTCGGAGATGCAGTTTCATTAAGGATTTCTGCGGTGACTGAACAGAAACCAACCCAGAGCAGGAAACGAGAAGAGTGCCAGTGCCACGCAGCTGTGGCTGCCGTAGAGTAGAACCTCCGTACCTCAGCGTATCCAAACGTGAAAGGATTTCCTTCTCTCGAGTGAGTTTTATTGCAAATCTTACCCAGTTTCACAAGTAGAGTGACCCAGGTGAGGCAGGAAGGGGGATGAGTCGCAGATGTGTCAGCATGACAGTCCCTGATTTCCAAAGGCAGAGGTGTGGGGAGGAGTCTAAACTCCACTGGGGACGTGGAAATCGCTGCTGTCTGCCTGTGCCCGCATCACACGTGGAAGTCTGGTGTCAGTCCAGGAGCTGGTGGTGCTCCAGAGTGAAGTCACGGGACTGTGGTCAGTGTGAACGTTGAGATAGTTGTCCCAGAAGGCTGGAGAACAGAACAGCTCTGGCTCTGCTGCCCGGGGCCTGCCAAACCCCTGTGCTCTCCGGGGCCTCCTGGTGCCACACTGCCATGTTTGGGTGACCAGCCGAGCTGAGCATGGGGTTCCTTTTCAATCCTGGTGTGTCTGTAGGAGGATAGATGAGCACTAAGTGCCATAATGTGGTTGGGATGTCGTCACTAGGTCCCTTCTCCAAGACAAGGCGGTTGGGATGTCGTCACTAGGTCCCTTCTCCAAGACAAGGCGGTTGGGATGTCGTCATTAGCTCCCTTTTCCAAGCGGTGCCACTTGGAGGGAGGGAGGGGAGAGAGAGTCGATGATGACCCAGTAAATTTAATGTTCTTTGTTGTGGGGTTTTTAATTCCCTTGGGAAATTCCCTTGGGAATTGCAGAGCTGTCCCTGCGCTCCCAGGAATCCAGAATAGGCTGGGATTAGGGCTGCAAAAAGGTGTTTGTGAGACCTCCATCAGGATTGTGTTGCTGGTGATTAAGAGCAGGAATAACCTTCTAGAAGCTTTCCCTGTGACTGGCATCACCAAGAGGCAGCAAAGGGTGGGTTTAAATCAATCAGGACACCACTGGCTGCTTGAACCATATCAGATCCAATTCCCAGAGCGTGGTGATGCCGAGTTACTGGTTGTTGAAACTAATCCTTGTGCCAAAGCAGCCCCTCGGTGCAGAGGAAATCTGCAGCTGTCCTGCAGTCAGCCACTTTGTCTGGGGAAAGGTCTGGCTCTGAAAACAGCTCCCCTCATGATGGAGTTCCTGGGCCACTGCTGGAAGGGGGATTCTGATCCCTTCCCCCATGGCCCAGCCAAGCTCTGCAGGGGGTTGGTTACAGTCACAACTGCCAAGTTCTGGTGTCCTCAGCCACAAACAGTGTGAGCAGGTGCTGATGTGCAACCTTAGCTCTTGGAGTGGCTCAGAACCAACATGGAACTGAAGAGCTGGGTGTAGATCAGCCCCAAATCCCACAGCACTGTGGGGCAGAGGAGTTGTGATACCTAAGTAACAAAGGGTTTGAGGTTTTATTTTCCTTTTATGACTGAATCTCCTCTTTCTCCCGCTCGTACACTTGCTCTTTCTTTACACAATGCTGCATAGGAAAGTGAGAAGTGTGTTGCCTTTTTCCAAGCCTTGTATTTATCGGTGTCATTGTCTGTACAAGCCCCTGACCTAACCTTTTGTTTACAGTATTACTATAAAATGCTAAAACCCTCTCGCTGTGCAAAATCATTTGCTGTCGACTGCTGGTTCTGTAAAGAGAATCATAGAATCATCACAGCTGGGAAGGAACTCCAGGATCATCAAGCCCAGCCCTCAGACCAACAGCTCTCTAACCCCAGACCATGGCTTTAAGGGCTGTAGCTACTCAGTTTTTAAACCCCCTCCAGGAACTGAGGACTCCACCACCTCCCTGGGCAGCCTGTTCCAGCGCCCAACCACTGTCTCAGCAAAGAGCTTCTTCCTAAGATCCGATCTAAACCTCCCCTGATGCAACTTGAGGCCATTTCCCCTCATCCTATCTTTAGGAATTTGGGAGAAGAGACCAGCACCAACCTCACTACAACCTCCTTTGAAGTAGAAGGTCTTCTTTCAGCTTCCTCTTCTCTAGACCCAGTCACCGCAGTTCCCTCAGCCACTCTCCACAGGGCTTGTTTTCCAGCCCTCTCCCCAGCATCATTGCCCTTCTCTGGCCATGCTCCAGACCCTGAATGTCCTTCTGATCCTGTTGCAAAGATCTTGAGAAGGTGGTTACAGAACTATAGGAACAGCCCTCTGGCCTCCTCTGCAACAGCTCCTCCAGGATGGGGACAGCTGAGCTGCGGGGAGGGAGTTGTGGATGATAATCGCAAGGAATGGACTGCAGTAATCGACTAAATTTCCCCTCCTGTTGTGACATCAGATTGCTGGGGTAAAGAAACAGCCAGAAATTGAAGTGGCAATTAGTGATTATTTATGAAACAAGTGAAAACCAACATTTGATGAAGTTCTTCAGCACCTTCTGCAGAGGAGCTGGACAGGGTAATTGCAGCCACAGCCCCTGTTGTTGAAGGATTGGCAATACATGTTGTGAATGAACTGCTGGAACCCAGCGGGGCTCCGGGCTTGTCCTGTGAGCACAGCACAGGGTGGGCTGCAGTCCCTACTCCACAGGATGGATATTTGCTCATGGGTAGAGCCAAAGGGCTCATTTCATCTGAACTCATGAAGGCACCAGCAGTTCCATCCCCTGGGAGGGGAGAATACTTGCACCGCTGTGTTCCTCAGGCCACAAGCTTGTGTTGGGCTGGGCCACAGCTAAGTTAGTTCAGAAATCTACCAAGTCTCAGCATCACTCAGCTCTTCCAAAGCCACTGTTATTTCCTGAGTTCCTTGAATCGTCTAAGTTCTCGTTCTGTGCTCTGCAGCTGCATTTAGTGCTCTTTCCTCAGGTTGAAGGATGAGAATCCTCAGGTCCAGGCTGCTCTTGGGTAACTGTGGAGCTACAGGATCAAAACAAAGACCACAGTTACGATCTTGTGGGCTCTAGAATTCATCTTGCCCACGCACCCCCCTTCAGCAGGCACAGGGGAGGCACAGTGAGGGTTAGGAGTTGATACTTGAAGGCAGGGGTGCCCCCTCCAGATTTTTCTGACTGTAGTAAACAGCAGAAGTAAGTGACCCCCATAGAGCAGCTCCTTGAGGGGTGGTTTTGGTGGGGTAAATCCCACCTAGCTTCATTTTTAGAGCTGGGCAAGGGAAGGGGAAGACACTGACCAGCTGTGCTGTGCTCACAGCATTACTGCTGCTGCTAGTGCTGAGAATGAGAGATCTGAGGTAGCTGCACCAAGTCTGCCTCAAAAATCAATTAAAAATAAGCACCTAAAGCAGCAGCAGGATCAGCAGAAGAAAAGCAGTTTATGAGAGAACTACAGACTTGGGCCGGAAGTAGCTCCAGGGGAAGGGATGGGCCCGGTGTTCTGCCCTGGTGCAGATTAGAAATGAGAAGAACCCTGTTTATGTTGTGGTGGTGGTTCCTCACCCTGCTGTGATACCATCGCTCAGCATCCTGCTGCTCCAGCTCCTGGCTGCGCTGCCGGGCTGATCTCACCTCTTCTTCCTGCTGCTCCTGTGAGCATTGTTCTGTCAGCTGGGCACAGGGGAGAGGGGCAGGCACAGGCTGTTACACTGAGACCGGGCACAGACCAGGCACCATCACCTGCTGGACAGCTGGTTGTACCTGTGCCTCCAGCTCCTGCCTACGTGCTGTCTTCAGCTGCTTCTCCTCCTGCCTCCGCAGTTCTTTTGCCTCTTCCAGTTCTTTAATCAGCTGCTCTCGGTACTTTATAGACTCCTCTTGGGCCCGTCTGTTCAACTCCATCTTCTCCTGGATCTGGCGCTGCCTGCCTGCGAGGACCTTGGTGAAGGGAGAAGAGGAGTCAGGGGAGGGGCCAGGCTTAATGCTGGGGAAACTCAGTGCAGATGGTTCAAGAGTTCTCAGCAAAAGGTACTGCACAGGCAGAAAACATCTACCCTGGCAACTGAGGGCTGTAACCCACATAAGATCCCTCATGCAAAAAGGTTGTCACCTCATTCATCAGGCGATCTCTGGCCTTCTTCTCTCTTTCCCATTCTTCTTCCCTCTTCTCCCACACTTTCTTGACTTCTTCTCTGAAGGAAAGAGGAAGAGTTCCCTCTGAGCTGAGTACTTAAAGCCCCACACACACAGGGTCTCTTCAGACTTACCTGAAAAACATCTGCAGCTCTGCTTCCCTCTGCTTCTCTAAGTAGAGCTGTTCCTCGATAACCCGCTTCATCCAGGCAACACCCACCACAGCTCGTTCTCGATGTGTGGGCTGGCGGCGCTGCTCCTTGTCCTCTTTCTCCAAGAGGGCCAGTAAGATCTGCCTGTCCACCTCCTTTGGAAAAATCACAGCATTAACCACCGTCTGAGAGGCTTCCAGCCCGTGTGCGGGGCTGCTCTCCACAAGTCCCTGGTGACAGCGTCAGCAGGTGCTCAGCAAGCTAGAAGGGCTTCCTAAGGCCACACAAGTGAATCACAGAACATTAGGGATTGGAGGGGACCTTGAAAGATCATCCAGTCCCATCCCCCTGTCACAGCAGGATCCCCTAGACCCAGTCACACAGGAACACATTGCAAGGCAGAGGGATTTTGCAGCACACAGAGTCCCTAATGTGTAAACCAGGGAGGGGTTTCCTCTTACCAGCTCCTCTTGTATCTGCTGGGCTCGTCTCTGCAACTGGATGTCACACTGATGCCTCAAAAAGCGACTGGAGGAGGAAAGAGAAAGAGGAAAAACCATTCAAGCTGATCTGGAAGCCCCATGGTGCTGTTGTACAGCAGCACTGGGGGAGGTCCAGCCAGGACAACCTAATGCACAGAGGGGCTGTTGCTGAGTGACAGTCTGGACACTTCCTTCACCAAACCAGTCTGGTGCCCAGAGAGGGGCAGTGAAGCTGGGGAGAGGGATGGAGAACAGGGCCTATGGAGAGCAGCTGATTATTGAGTCTAGAGACGGGGAGGCTGAGAGACCTCATTGCTCTCTACAGCTACCTCAGAGGAGGTTGTAGTGAGGCTGGTGCTGGTCTCTTCTCCCAAACTCCTAATGATAGGCCAAGGGGAAATGGCCTCAAGTTGTGTCAGGGGAGGTTTAGATTGGATCTTAGGAAGAAGCTCTTTGCTGAGAGAGTGATTGGGTACTGGGACAGGCTGCCCAGGGAAGTGGTGGAGTCCCCATCCCTGGAGGTGTTTAAAAACCGAGTAGCTGGAGCACTTGAGGCCGTGGTGTAGGGGTTAAGGAACTGTTGGGATGAAGGTTGGACTTGATGATCCTGGAGGTCCTTTCTAGCCATGATGATTCTGTGATTCACTGAGACAATGATACTGCTCCCAGCCTTACGGTTTCTATAGATTATGTTCATGAAAGAAGACAGAAAACACTAGTGAAGCCTGTGACCAAAGCCTTAGCTGCCTCATCTCAGAAACAAAAGTTTCTTCACCTTCTCTGGATGTCAAAATCTCTCTTGTTCTATCCTGCCATCCATCACCACCTCCAGTTTTCTCTGACAGTCTGTAGATCAAGTTTCTAGTAGAGGCCCAGTCATGGTGAAATTTCATCCTAGGATTAAACAAGAAAGGCTTGGGTTTACTTTTGCTCTTACGCGTCTGCACTGAATACTGCTGAAACCTCTGGGTACGGGTTAGTCACGCACCTGGGAAGGAGTTCTGCCTTTAATCACCAGAGTCATGAGGGAGTGTTGTGGAGAGAACACGGTGGCATGAATCTGAGTTATGTTTGTTGTTACAAGTAATCAGAGACCATGATGACACTGTACACTTTCCCTTCATTCCTTTTGCAGTTGCATAATGCCCCTTCTTGTGACTGTGCTTTCACTAGAGCTTTGTGATAAGGGTTTGGCCAGTTGCAGCGCACATTGGTGGCACTGAGAGTGCCTTGTGACTAACACTTAGGAAAGCTGAGTCGCCTGTTTACTGTCTCCCCCTTTTATCTGTGTCAGGAGCTCGTGGCTGGTGTTATGTAAGCAGCATAGCCCACAGTGAGATGTGAGCGACACATATTTCTTTCACAGAGCAACTTGGGAAAAGTGTTCTGTGTCGATGAAGATTCTGTGTGCAGGAAAGGGGCTGGGCATGTGGTTGATGTGGTGGTGTCAGATCCTGGCTGGACTTGATGATCTCAGAGGTCTTTTCCAGCCTCAATACTTTGTGTGTGTCTCTGGGACTTAGATTTCTGACTCTGGCAAAAGCATTGCTAGGGAGTTGTTCAGAACTGCTGATCTTTTACGACAGTGGTGGGACTGTTGTCATTAACAAGTGTAATGAAATGGTGCTTCATTGGATGAGTTCCATTAGCAGGTAAGAAATTGTTTTCATAGTGATCATAGAATCATTATGGCTGGAAAGGACCTCGAGGATCATCAAGTCCAACCTTCATCCCAACAGCTCCCTAACCCCTGGCCTGGAATGCTAGATCTACTCAGTTTTTAAACCCCTTCAGGGATGGAGGCTCCACCAACCTCCCTGGGCAGCCTGGTCCAGTGCCCAACCAGTCTCTCAGCAAAGAACTTCTTCCTAAGATCCAATCTAAACCTCCCCTGACACAATTTGAGGCCATTTCTCCTTATCATATCATTAGTGATTTGGGAGAAGAGACCAGCACCAGCCTGACTACAACCTCCTTGGAGGTAGCTGTAGAGAGCAGTAAGGTCTCCTCTCAGCCTCCTCTTCTTTGGACTAAATAACCTGAGTTCCCTCAGCCGCTCTCCATGCGGCCTGTTCTCCAGCCCTCTCCCCAGCCTTGTTGCCCTTCTCTGTCCCTGCTCCAGTCCCTTAATGTCCTTCTTATACTGTGGTGCCCAAAACTGGACCAAGTATTCAAGGTGTAGTGTTGTGAGTGCAGAGTATAGGGGCACCATCACCTCTCTACTCCTGCTGGTTATCCAATTGCTGATGCCGTTGGCCTTCTTGGCCCACTGGGCACCCTGCTGGCTCCTTTTCAGCCAGCTGTCAACCAACATCACCAGGCAGATCTCCAGCCACTCCTCCCCCAGCCTGTAGCTATTGGGGATTGTTGTGACCAAAGTCCATGACCCAGCACTTGGCTTTATTAAACCTCATCCTGTTGGCTTCAGCCCATCACTTCAGCCTGTCTAAATCATCTGCAGCACCTCCCTACCCTCAGGCAGATCAACACTTCCACTTAATTTCATGTCATCTGTAAATTTCCTGAGGATGCATTTGCTCCCCTCATTCAGGTCATTGATAAAGACATTGAGGGACAACCTCCTCAGTCCAGTAACTCGCTCGGCTCCTCACTTGCTGTGTGCCTGTTCATTTCTCTAGCATCTCATCTGGTCTGTCGTTTTAAAGGCAGGCACAACTCGAGCATCTGTACTTTGAAAGGATTGAGTTGACTGTACTTGACCCTAGTGAGGCTGCACCTTGAGTACTGGGTCCAGTTTTGGGCACTGCAGTATGGGAGGGATATTGAGGCGCTAGAGAGGAGGCAGAGAAGGGCAATTGGGCTGGTTAGGAGTCTGGAGAACAGGTCTGGTGAGGAGTGGGTGAGTGAGCTGGGGCTGTTTAGCCTGGGGAAGAGGAGGCTGAGAGGAGACCTCACTGCTCTCTGCAACTACCTGAAGGGAGACTGGAGTGAGGTGGGTGTTGGAGTCTTCTTCAAGGCGATAGGACTAGTTGTGCCAGAGGAGTGTCAGATTGAATCTTAAGGAAAACCTCTTCCTGGAAAGAGTGGAGAGGCTTTGGAACAAGCTGCGTGGGGCAGTGACAGAGGCACCATCCCTGGAGGTGTTCAACAACCAAGCAGCCAGGGTGTTTCAGGAGATGGGTTAGTAGTTGGCAGTTGTAGTGCAGACAGTTGGACTTGATGATCTTGAAGGTCTCTTCCCACCTCGATGACTGTGTGGTTCTGTGACTTAAGCATTAAATGTGTGATAAATGATCTCTTGAATAAAGTATTTACAGCCTTTACAGTTCCATATTTGATTCCTCTTTTCCAGAAGTGAGCACGCTGAAGGACCTTTTTGGCCTCGCCAGCAATGGTATGTCTCCTCATTTGATCTGTTTCTAGTGGTGGTGCACCTTTTATGGCACGGAAGATGCTTTCAATCAACACTTACACCATGTTTCTAAAACAATTCCTGTTCCTTCCCTACAGAACACGACGTGTCCATGGCGAAGTACAGCCGGTTACCAAAAAGGAAAGAAAACGAAAAGGTAACGAACGTGAGAGGGAAAAGGAAACGTGTTCATCAGCTACTTTGTCTGCAGCATTGTTCCCTTGTGAGAGTTCCTCACCATAGCTCAACTGTACTTGTGGTTTTGTTTACAAGCAGACACTAAGCTTTGAAACATCAAAACAGCATTGGGAGTAAAACATGGTCCTTATGACAAAAGGCTGAGGGAGCTGGGTCTCTTGAGCTTGGAAGAAAGGAGACTGGGGGGTGACCCCATGAATGATGATAAATATGGAAAAGGCAGGTGTCAGGAGGATGGAGCCAGCCTCTGCTATCTAAGTGATAGAACAAGGGGCAATGGTGTCAGCTGGAACAGAGGAGGTTCCACATCAATGTGAGAAGGAACTTCTTCATCGAGAGGGTGACAGAGCTCTGGCAGGGGCTGCCCAGGTGGGTTGTGGAGTCTCCTTCTCTGGAGATGTTTCAAACCCAACTGGCCATGTTCCTGTGTGACTGGATCCAGGGGATCCTGCTGTGGCAGGGGGATTGGACTGGATGAACTCTCAAGGTCCATTCTAATCCCTTATGTTCTGTGATCATGTGATTAGTTTGGTGAAGTTTTACCTGTTTTCTCCAAGTTAGGCCAAGTGATCAAGTACTGTGCTGAACTAGAGCCTTTCTGATCCAGGGGAGCTCTTCAGACAGATGCAATTGAAACCAGTAGATCTCTACAGGCCTACTACAGTGCAGCTGATGTGGTGATACTATGTCACTGAATACAGTCTATTGTGAGCTATAACAAAGCCCTGTGTCCGCTGTTTGTAAAGCATTCAGCTTTTTGACATCAGCCTTCCTCCTAAATTTTTCTGTATGGATTGTCACTCCACTTATGGTACCTTAATTCTGTTGAGGGGTTTGTTTTACACTTCTTTACCCACTGAACCTCTCTTTCAAAATACATCCCTGTGTATATCCTCACAACATATGTGACGGGTTCTGTCCTGACGGCTACAGAATCACACAGATTGTTAGGGATTAGAAGGGACCTCAAAAGATCATCCAGTCCAGTCCCCCTGCCACAGCAGGATCCCCTGGATCCAGTCACAGAGGAACATGGCCAGGCGGGTTTTAAATGTCTCCAGACAAGGAGACTCCACAACCCCCTTGAGCAGCCCCTTCCAGGGCTCTGTCACCCTCACTGGAAAGAAGGTCCTTCTCACATTGATGTAGAACCTCCTCTGTTCCAGCTCACACCCACTGCCCTTTGTCCTATCACTGGGTGCTCCTGGGCAGAGCCTGGCTCCATCCTCCTGACACCCACCCTTCACATATTGATCAACATCCATGGGGTCACCCCTCAGGCTCCTCTTTTCAAAGCTCAAGAGACCCAGCTCCCTCAGCCTTTCCTCATCAGGGAGATGCTCCACTCCATCATCTTTGGGGCTCTTGCACTGGATCAAGTAGCTCTGTGTTGTTTGAACCACAGAATCATTCAAGTTGGGATCATAGAGTCCAACCATCAACCCTACTCTACAAGTTCACCCCTAAACCAGATCCCCTAAGCGATAGGACAGTCCTTTAGATCAAATGTGTTACAGAACAGACTGATATCTCACACTGTGAGTTACTCATCTTTGACTTCTGCACTTGCAGTCTGGAGGATGACCTGAGCTGCAAGTAAAGGCCTTGTGCTGACATCAGATTCAACATTTTAGTTGTTCTGGTCTTTATAGTCACAGGGGCTCCCCAAATGCTTAAGCATCTTGCCAGAGAAGGGCTTTGAAGTACCTGCTTTGTGTTTTAGATTTGCGTTTATAGTTACTCTTCTTTCATTTTAATGTAGGGGGAAGCTCTGTAATGAGAGTTGTATCATTTGAAAAGAACCAGTAGGTACATCTGAATGTACAGTAACTTGTCAACCTCTTTATCAATTCAGCTGAAGGCAGAAGTAGCAAAAGAAGTGGCAAACGCAAGAAGAAAGCAGCATCTCTCGTCTTTGCAGTATTACTGCGCCCTGAATGCTCTGCAATACAGGAAGAGAGTGGCAATGATGGAACCTATGCTGGGATATACACGAGGACAGGTATGGCCAGTGAAGTGTCTTCATCATTTCAGCGTGTCCCTGGGAAAAGTAAAATATTACAGCTCTGGAAATGTACTTTTGGGGTTTCTTGAGACCTGACATGATAGTGTAATGGGGCAAGGTTTTATTCAGCTTGTATAGAGTATCGTCTAGTAACAGGACAAGGGGCAGTGGGTGTGAGCTGGAACAGAGGAGGTTCCACATCAATGTGAGAAGGAACTTTTTCCCACTGACGGTGACAGAGCACTGGCAGGGGCTGCCCAGAGGGGTTGTGGAGTCTCCTTCTCTGGAGATGTTTCAAACCCACCTGGCCATGTTCCTTTGCAACAAACAGGATGTAGGGGATCCTACTGCAGCAGGGGGATTGGACTGGCTGATCCTTCGAGGTGCTTTCCAATCCCTAATGTTCTGTCATTCTGTGATACCTGAAAGTACAGCACTGAGACCCTTCAGCCCCACAGAACACATAGTGCCCAGCTACCAGCCCATGCTGTGCATCCTTCTGTCACACATGCAAAGGCGGTGTGGTGGGGCCCATACTGGACTGGTTACCAAAGGATATCTAGAGGATCCTGCTGTGGCAGGAGGATCTTTCAAGGTCCCTTCCAGTCCCTAGTGTTCTGCGATTCCATGATTGTGCTTGTGGCAGCTAGTTGAATGTTCGGATAATCAGGAAGGATGCCAGTGGCAACAAATCGGAAGCGATGCAGAATCAGCCTGGGGTTAATTTTTTCTCACGGCTAAGCTATCAGTGCGGCAGCGTTTACTTCCACTGTCTACTCCGCACAGATTCTCCTACGAGCAGTTCCCTCCCTGGCACATCATGTTCAGCATACCGATGAGAAGTGTGCGCGATAGGGAGCACAGCACGCTCTGGAGAACTGCAAGGACAGAACAGTGGAGTGGATTGAGCGTAAGGCTGGCAAATCCTCTTTCTAATCTTTATTCTGCCAGCAATCTGACAGAACGTTTCGCAGGTCTGTGAAATGCAGTAGAAAAACTGATCATCTCACTGTCCGAGAGTCAGGAGGATCGACCAAGGGGTATTTTCACAGCACTTGATTCTCATTGCTACTCATCTTAAGGGACTGTTCACACACAGAATAACAGAATATTAGGGATTGAAAGGGACCCCGAAAGATCATCAAGTCCAACTTGTGCCTTTTGACTTTCCAGTAACTGAGGGGGGCCTACATGAAGGCAAGGGAAGGTCTTTTCTAAAGGGTCTATACGGACAGGACAAGGAGCAGTGGGTTCAAGCTGGGAAAGGAGAGATTTAGGCTGGATATTGGAAAAAAGTTCTTCACTGTGAGGGTGGTTGATGGCTGGAATGCGCTGCCCAGGGAGGTGGTGGGAGCCCCATCCCTGGAGTCATTTAAGGACAGGCTTGATGAGGCTCTGAACAGCCTGACCTAGGTGCAGTTGTCCCTGTATAAGGAGGTTGGACTAGATGACCTGTAGAGGTCCTTTCCAGCCTAGAACATTCTATGATTCTGTGACTATTGTACCTTGACTCTGACGAAAGAGAGGGTTGGGAAAGTGAGAACTAGTAGGTCCTAGGTGCCCCACAGCAGATGATCCAAGGTCAAGCCTGCATGGAGTGCTTTGCTGTGTCTCATGCCTGCTGAGCCATGCCAGCTAAGTGAAACCATCTTGTCACAAAATGTGCTCCTCAAGCCTCAGTAGCTTTTTTTAGCTCCTTCAGTAGAACAAAAATCCGTGGAAAATCTGTGGTTGATAGAACTGATTGCCCAGGAGGCTTCTGCTGGAGTGACTACTCTACTTTGCTTTCCTGGCTGCCTTTGCTAGAGCAGAATCACAGAATCATTCTGGTTGGAAAAGGCCTTTGGGATCATCGAATTCAACCATCAACCCTACTCTACAAATTCACCCCTAAACCAGATCCCCCAGCACGAAATCTTTTAAACTCGTCCAGGGATGGAGACTCAACCACCATCCTGGGCAGCCCGTTCCAGTGTCTGACCACTCTCTCCAGGAAGAATTTGTTCCTGATGGCCAGTCTAACCCTCCCATATTGAAGCTTGAAGCCTTTCCCTCTGCTTCTGTCGATAATGACCTGTGAGAAGAGCCCAGCACCAACATCTCTACAGTGTCCTTTCAGATAGCTGTAGAGAGCAATGAGGTCTCCCCTCAGCCTCCTCTTCCT
>JAOXOE010000776.1:10129687-10146689 GCA_028565055.1 Phoeniculus purpureus | reverse complement strand
GTTCCTGTGTGACTGGATCTAGGGGATCCTGCTGTGGCAGGGGGACTGGACGGGATGATCTTTCGAGGTCCCTTCCAATCCAATGTTCTGTGATTCAGTGACAGCCTGGCTGTAGCCCCTAGTGCCCTGGTCTGGCCAGTGGGGTGATGTTAGGTCCTGGGCTGGATGAGCTCAGAGGGCTTCTCCAGCCTCAATAATCCTGTCATTCTCTGTGTGATGCCAGAAAGGTGCTGTGGCCACTAGATATTAATAAAAAAGGGACCATAAAAGGACGATGCCCAAGGGCCACAAGCAGACTTACAACAGCACAGAGCACCTGCTGAGGGGTTAGACCCTTTCCATGCCCTTCCCTATAATCACTTCACAGAGTCACAGAACATTAGGGATTGGAAGGGACATTGAAAGAGGGGAGATTGTCTAGACTAGAGAGACGCAAAACCAGCCCAGTGCCCACACGCCAGCAGCACCAGCAGCTTTTATCATCCCCCCACCCCGAGCATCCTTCCAACAGAAAGCTCAACCAGCTGCTGAACCACAGGCTTGGAGCTTTCAGGAACAGCATCACGGGGTGGGCACTGCTCAGCGGTGGCCTTGGGACAGTTGGGTCAACAGTTGGACTTGATCCTGAAGGTCTTTTCCAACTTTAACAATTCTCTGAGTCTACTCACTAATAAAATCTTCCTCAGCCCTTGGAACAGGCTGCCCAGGGAGGGGTTTGAATCACCATCCCTGGCCATGTTTCACAGTTGGAGAGATCTGGAGCTCAGCGATAGGGTTGAGCGGTGGGATGGGACAGCTGGATTCATGGTTGGACTTGATGATCTCAAAGGGCTTTTCCAACCTGAGCTGTTCTCTGGCTCTATAAATCAGATGCTTTGATAGCAACATCTGGATCTCAAGACACGATGAACTGAGCCACTTGAATTACGAGATCACTTCTTGATTCCCCTGCCTGATGCCACCTCTCCTAACTACCACCAGATGCCACAACTGGAGAATAAGAGAAAATAAAGGAAGCACCAGTAGCATCAACCAGCCACCACCAAATGCAGCCAGTGCAACCACAATCCAGATGAGCTCCACATCCACAAGCAGCTCCAAGATTGGAGCATTCCAAGTGGGAAAAGGCAGCGGGACACTCTGGAATGAGGATGAAGTGATTGCATCAAGGGCAGCTTTGCTCTTAACAAACATAAACCAAAACCCCGATGCTTTACTCGATGTGACCCCAGCCAGGTGTTGCCCTAACACCAGTGTTTTAACACACGAAGCAGGAAATCTGTTCTGGGGAGAAGAATTTGTTCCAAAGTGCCGTCACAGCTGCAAATGCTGATAAATCTGACCACGAGCCACCGCCAACAACTGCGCTGAGGGATCGGGGAAGGTGAGGAAGCCATAAATCCCCACAGATTCCCTCTGGCACCGCCCCGGTACCTTATGAGTTTGAGGTCGTATGGAAGGTGAGTACCCAAAAACAGCTGCATCCAGCCATGACCACAGTGCCCTGCCCTGGGCCAGCTGCTCGCTGCAGTAGGGCCGGGACTCGGTGATTCACTACAACCCCTTTTCCAGCTCCCCATCACAGAATCACTGAAGAATTGAGACTGGAGAAGCCCTCTGAGCTCAGCCAGCCCAGCACCTAACATCACCCCAGTGGCCACACCAGGGCACTGAAGACCACAGCCAGGCTGCCCTTCAACACCTCCAGGGATGGCGACTCCATCACTGCTCTGGGCAGCCCAGTCCATGCACGAGGAAGGGCTTCCTGACATCCAGCCTAACCCCCCCCCCTCAGGCTCTGCCCTCTCATCCTGGTGCTGGTTGCCTGGGAGAAGAGCCTGACCCCCACCTGACTCCAACCTCCTTTCAGGGAGCTGGATAGAATGAGAAGGTCCCCCCCAAGTCTCCTCCAGGCTCAACACCCCCAGCTCCCTCAGCCTCATCAGGCTCTCCCTCCAGTCCCTTCCCCATTGCTCCTCTGGACCTGCTCCAGCCCCTCCATCTCTCTGTTGAAGTGAGGGGCCCAGCACCACCCTCAGTACTCAAGGGGAGGCCTCCCCAGTGCCCAGGATAGGGGGAGAAGGACATGCCCAGCTCTGCTGGCCACACTATTGCTCATCCAAGCCAGGATGCCACTGGCCTTCCAGGCCACCTGGGCATCCTGCTGGCTCCTGTTCAGCCGGTTGTCAACACCCTAAGGATCACCACAGAACCTCAAATGAGGGGGTCTTCAAGGAGGGCAGCCCAGCAGGTTCTGCTCAGTCAGTCTCAGCTTTGCCCAGAGAAGCAGAAAAGAGCAGAAACTCGCAGAGCAGTTGGAGCACTTCAAAGCGGCGCAGGAGAAACAGCCGCGTCAGCAAGTTCCAGACAGACTGTTCTCACATGCAAACCTGTCCCGAGGAGCTACGCAAAACCTGTCTCTCAATTCCACCCCAAACACATGGAACTCCTGTTGCAAGAACATATGCTTGGCTCACTCGATGCTCCCCACACCCAACCCACACGGGCTGCCAAGACACCCAGGACTCCCGTTCACGTACAGGAACCCGCTGCTTGCAGAAGAGCAAAGGGTGGCCGAAGGGTTGTTGCCCCTGAGCTTTCTCCGAGGCTCCCAGGCTGTGTCTTTTCCTGGCTTCAGAGCAAGCCAAAGGGGTAGTAAGTTCTCAAGCTCTGGCACAGGCTCAGCTGTGTTAGAGAATCTCTTCTTTAAAGGAAACAGAGACACAGCTCTGCCTCCAAAGCAGCAGCTCAGCCATATGGTAACAGCTTCCCCAGCTCCACCGACACTCAAACACCAGCAGGTACAACATCTCCCAGGGAAGGAAGATGGCTAAAAGGCACCACGAATCACAGAACATCAGGGACTGGAAGGGACCTCGAAACATCAGCCAGTCCCATGCCCCTGACACAGCAGGATCCCCTAGATCCAGTTATAGAATCCCAGAACATTAGAGATTGGAAGGGACCTCCAAAGATCACCTAGTCCAGTCCCCCTGACACAGCAGGACCCTCTAGATCCAGTCACACAGGAGCATGGCCAGGAGGGTTTGAAACCTCTCCAGAGAAGGAGACTCCACAACGCCCCTGGGCAGCCCCTGCCAGGGCTCTGGCACCCTCACCATGAGGAAGGTCCTTCTCACACTGATGGGGAACCTCCTCTGCTCCAGCTCACACCCACTGCCCCTTGTCCTCTCACTGAGTGCCCCTGAGCAGAGCCTGGCTCCATCCTCCTCACACCCACCCTTCACCTATTGATCAACATCCATGGGGTCACCCCTGAGGCTCCTCTTCTGCAGCCCCAGCTCCCTCAGCCTTTCCTCAGCAGGGAGATGCTCCCCTCCCTCTATCATCCCTGTGCCTCTGCACTGGGCTCTCTCCAGCAGCTCCGTGTCCTGCTGGAGCTGAGGGGCTACCCACCACTCTGCTCCTCACCCCGCAGGAGCCTTCCTCATCCCCTACACGCTGATGGCTCTGTTTGGGGGGGTCCCCCTCTTCTACATGGAGCTGGCGCTGGGGCAGTTCCACAGGACGGGGGCCATCCCCATCTGGAAGCGCATCTGCCCCATCTTCAAAGGTGAGAGAGGGAGAGAGAGATCCCCCTCCCCTGGCCCCACAACCGGCGAACGAAGGGCTCTGACCCGCCTCCTCCTCCAGGCATCGGCTTCGCCATCTGCATCATCGGCCTCTACGTCTCCTTCTACTACAACACCATCATCGCCTGGGCTCTCTACTACCTGAGCTCGTCCTTCGCCGGCAGCTTGCCCTGGGCCAGCTGCCACAACCCCTGGAACACCCCGCACTGCACCAACTACTTCGGGGGGAGCAACGTCACCTGGACCAACTCCTCCAGGTCCCCCGCAGAAGAGTTTTACACGTGAGTGCTCCTGGGTGGGCGACGGCTCCCGCCTGGGGGTGCTGGGCTCTGCGGGGCGGGCAGCAGGGGCAGGGCTCTTGGGGGCGCTGCTGGGGAGCTCCGGCTCCCTGCTGTTGGGGAGCTACTGGTCCCCACTCTTGGGGAGCTCCTGCTCCCTGCTCTTGGGGAGCTATTGTCCCCACTCCCTGCTGCTGGGGAGCTCCTGCTCTCTGATGTTGGGGAGATACTGGTCCCCACTCTTGTGGAGCTCCTGCTCTCTGCTGTTGGGGAGATACTGGTCTGTGATGTTGGGCAGCTCCTAGTCCCCACTCTTAGGGAGCTCCTGCTCCCTGCTCTTGGGGAGATATTGGTCTGTGATGTTGGGCAACTCCTAGTCCCCACTCTTGGGGAGCTCCTGCTCCCTGCTCTTGGGGAGATATTGGTCTGTGATGTTGGGGAACTCCTAGTCCCCACTCTTGGGGAGCTCCTGCTCCCTGCTCTTGGGGAGATACTGGTCTGTGATGTTGGGGAGCTCCTAGTCCCAACTCTTGGGGAGCTCCTGCTCCCTTCCCTTGGTGCTGCACGAGACGGGCAGCCCGGGGCTGAGCCCACTGCCCAGCAGCACCGTGAGATGCCCTCCCCGGCCCCCTGCCCACAGGAGGAAGGTCCTGGAGATCCACAAGTCCGGGGGTCTGTCAGATGTGGGGGGCATCCGCTGGCAGCTGCTCCTCTGCCTCTTCCTCATCTTCGCCATCGTCTACTTCAGCCTGTGGAAAGGGGTAAAAACCTCTGGGAAGGTAAGGAAAGGGCTCCTGGAGAAGGCTCTGTGCCTGGGCACGGACGTGCCGGAGCCCTGGGCATGTGGGGCTCACAGCTGGCACACAGCTGGCTCACAGCAGCCCCTCCACGGGGGTCCAGGCTGGTGGGACCAAGTGCTAGGGAGGTCTCAGGGCTCAAACACAGGCTGCTGCCCCCTCCCCACCCCTCCACCTCTCAAGAGTGCCCACTGTGGGTAGGCTGGGGGCTGAAGGTTGCCCATCCCCAGGTGGTCTGGGTGACGGCCACGCTGCCCTACGTCGTCCTCCTCATCCTGCTGGTCCGAGGGGCCACCCTGCCTGGTGCCTGGAGAGGGGTCCTCTTCTACCTGCGACCCGACTGGGGGAAGCTCCTGAGCACCGCGGTGAGTGTGCGGTGGGACCGCTGGGGTGGGCAGCACCCAGACCCCCTCCACGGGGTGAACACCCAGCCCTTGCCCATGGGTCTGGCCCCACAGACGGGGCCGTTGTTCCTGCAGAAGGGCTCTGGACGGGCTCTTGGAAGTGCAAATCGGTAATTGAATCACCCATCTCATCACCGAAGGGCTTTGTGCTCTCCCCTGGCCTCACAAAGGGTTTCCTGGGGCTAATTAACGGGCTGCGCTCGAGAGTCCTCATTAGAGGAAATAACGGCGCTGCCAGCGCTGGATCTGCCCGGGCGGGGGTGGGCAGGGGGGTCTCGCTCTGCCCCCCATCCATGGGGGGTTGCATCTCATGGTGGCACAGGGCAAGCAAGAGAGACCCATCCCTGACCCGTGGGATCCCCAGATGGGTCCCAGGCAAGAGGGACCCGTTCGACCCCATCCCTGAGCCTTGGGGTGGACAAGCTATGGGGTGGGTGAACCATGGGGCACCTTCCAGAGCCAGGGACCCCCTGCCCACCCCCGGACCCGTCTATTCTGCTCCTGCCAGGTCTGGGTTGATGCTGCTGCTCAGATCTTCTTCTCCCTGGGCCCCGGGTTCGGGGTCCTCCTGGCCCTGGCTAGTTACAACCACTTCCACAACAACTGCTACCGGTGAGCTCCCGCGGCCACGGAGGTCCCCACAGCTCCTGGCCACCCCTGGCTGAGCCTCTCACCCCATTTCACTGCTGGCTGTGGTCTGTGGGGTCAGGAGATGGAGCTGGTGGGGTACAGGTGGTCGGGGCAGCTGGGCTGGGGTGAGAGCTGAGGCGGGGAGGGGGGTCCTGCCTCTGGACACGGGCCCCCCACCACCCCCCCGGTCTCTGGCCCGCAGGGACGCGCTGGTCGCCAGCGCCGTGAACTGCCTCACCAGCTTCCTCTCGGGCTTTGTCATCTTCACCGTGCTGGGCTACATGGCCGAGATGCGCGACGTGGAGGTGGAGGACGTCGCCAGGGACAAAGGTTCATCCCCTGGGGTCTGCTGGGCTCGTGCCCAGGAGCGGAGGGCAGCCAGGGATCCGGCTGCTGCAGCTCAGCTTCCCCGGCAACCCCAGTGTCCCCTCCTAGGGCCCAGCCTCCTCTTCATCACCTACCCCGAGGCCATCGCCAACATGGTGGGATCCACCTTCTTCGCCGTGGTCTTCTTCCTGATGATGATCACGCTGGGGCTCGACAGCACGGTAGGGAACGAGCGGCATCAACGGGGTGACAACGGGGGTCTGCAGCCTTGGAAAGGGGGTGCTGCCTGCCCCAGACCCTTTCCAAGCACGGAGAAGCCTCCTGGTGTCCCCACTGGGGAGGGATGGCCGTCCCAGGGAGAGGGTGGGTGTCCCCGCTCTTCTCACAGGCATGTGGTTATCTCCAAGAGTGGGGACTGACCCCCACATCCCAACTCATCCATAGAACCCCAGGCTGGAAGGGTGTGATGTCCCCAGGAGCTCACAGAGGGTTGGCTCACACACAGGTTCCCAGTGTCCCAGGCTGGAAGGGATCTCAAGGATCACCCAGTCCAACCTCTCCAGCTAGAAGTCCAGTTGCAATGAGCTGTCCCAGCAGCTGGGGCTTCAAACTGCCCTCTGTAGGGCAGCCCTGGGGAGATGGTCCCCGCAGCTGGTTGTTCTCATGGAGAAGGACTTTCTCCTGGGCTCCAATGGGAATCTCCTTGGGAGCAGCCTGTCCCCATCACCCCTTGTCTTCTCCATGGGACCCCCTGGGAAAAGGGAGTCTCCATCCTCTTGGCAGTCACCTGGTGATAAGGTCCTCCCTCACCTTCTCTTCTCAAGGCTGAACCAACCCAGCTCTCTCAGCCCTTCCTCACGGGGCAGTTGCTTCTAGTCCACTGCTCCTCCTCGTGGCCCTTCTCTGGCCCCTCTCCAGCCTCTCCCCGTTTGAGCTCAGGCTGCCAGGTGGGGTCTGACCAGCACACATCTGCACCCCGATGTTTCTCTTGCAGTTTGGGGGCCTGGAGGCTGTGATCACGGCTGTGATGGACGAGTACCCCCAGCTCCTGGCTGGGCGCCGGGAGCTCTTTGTCCTTGGCCTCATCACCATCTGCTTCCTGGGCTCCCTGAGCACCCTCACCCACGTGAGTGCCACCGGCACCGCTCCCGTCCCCAGCACCCACCCACTGCCATCCCCAGCAACCCCACCAGCGCCAGGACCTGCTCCGTATCCCTGCGGGGTCCGCAGCCCCCTCCCCTCATGCTGTTGCAGGGGGGAGCCTACGTGGTGAAGCTGCTGGAGGAGTTTGGAGCTGGCTGCTCCATCCTGGCGGTGGTGCTGCTGGAGACCATCGCTGTCTCCTGGTTTTACGGTAGAACACCCCCTCTGTTACGGGGATCACCCCATCGTGGGTGGGGAAAGCCGGTGGGAGCACCGGTGTGACCCCCAGCGAGGCTGCGATGGGGCAGGGTGGGTGTCACAGCCAGGTCCCTGCACCCACCTGCTCCGCGGGTTCTCTCCGGCAGGGATACAGCGCTTCTCCCACGACGTGAAGGCCATGCTGGGCTTCACCCCGGGGCTGTTCTGGAGGGTGTGCTGGGTGGCCATCAGCCCAGCCTTGCTGGCGGTGAGTGGCCAAGGCCTGAGGCTGTCAACCCAGCTCTTCCCTTTCGGCTGCCTGCACTGGTCACTGCTGCTGGGGGTCAGCCAGGGTCCTCCTGGGGCCGCAGGACCTCGTGCCAGCCCTCCTCACCAGCTCCTCAAGCTGCTTGTCCAGCCAGGACCAACAGCCAGCCGCCCTCAGAGACACAGGGTTTCACTGAAAAGGGAGCTGGAAGGACGATCTCCAGCCTCTCCTGCAGCTGGAGCTGCCACCTGGGTGCTTGAGTGCAGCCTCATTCCATCCTCCTGGTCCCTGGTGTCCTGAGCTCATGCTGGCACAGGCACAGTCACTGCAGTGCTGAGCACCCAGCTGGATCCAGCCCCATCCCCTCCCAATCCCCTCTCCATCCTCAGACTCATCCCCTCCTCATCCTCAGCCCCTCCCAATCCCTATCCCAATCTCCATCCCCTCCCAGTTCCCTCTCCAACCTCAGCTCCATCACCTCCTCATCCTCAACCCCTCCCCATCCCCATCCTCAGCTCCATCCCCTCCCCATCCCCAGCTCATCCCCGTCCCCGTCTCCACCCCCAGCCCGGTCCCGGTCCCCGTCCCCACTGACTCGGCAGCCCCCCCAGCACTCCGAAGGCTGCTCGCGCAGAGCGGAGGGCACTGATCCCGCCGGGTCTGCAGGAGGAGAGGCCTGGGAGGATTAATTAGGGCTCTGAGCGCTTTGCCCAGGTTGTCAAGAGACAAGAGCTGGAACCTGAGCAGGCAGCCTGAGCACGTGCAGCCTGCACAGGGCTCCGTGCCGGCGGGGTCTGTTAGCCAGACACCCCCCGGGCCACCCCCAGTGAGGGGTGACAGCCTGGGAAATGCCCCTGTGATGCCCACGCTGGCTCTTCAAGGTCTGGGAAGCAGCGAGGGCAGAGGGATGCAGGATGAGAAGCAGCAGTGCTGGGGCTGGGGAGCTGATGTTGCAGCTGGTCAGGTCTCCTTGAGGAGCCAACGGGGCTCATCCGCTGGCCCACAAGAGCTGCCCTGGAGGCAGAGCTGTGTGCACACGGGGTCCGCGGGGGCTCTGCAGTCCTGAGCCCCGTGAGTAGCCTTCCCTAACGACCTCTGCTTCAGTTCATAGTCATCAGCTCCCTCCTGGAGCAGCCGCCCCTGACGCTCTTCGACTACCGGTACCCCGAGTGGAGCATCTCGGTGGGGTATCTCATCGGAGCCTCGTCCTTCGTCTGCATCCCCGTCTACATGGTGTACAAGCTCGTCTGGACACCGGGGTCTCTCAAGCAGGTCAGGAACGGGCTGGATGATCCCCTTGGGAGGGCAGCTCCGGTCAGCCTGGGTTGGGCGGATGGTTGATGCCTCCTCCTCAGCATCTTTGAGATGGAATCAGCCCCGGAGAGCTGCCTGGAAGAGGGCTCAGAGGAGAGGGACTCACTGGGCTGAAGCCTTTTGAACCCTATTTGTGGAGATGTGGTTTGGGCTGAGCCGGGGATGTGGGGGGCTGCATCGACACAGGGCTGGGGGGGTCAGGGCACAGAACCCCACAGCCCTGCCGCCCTTTCCCTCTGCCCTGCAGCGCCTGGCCATCTGCATTTGGCCCGAGAAAACAGCCCAGGACCCACAAGCGGAGGCCATGGGCTTGTCCATCCCCACCCTGTAGCCCAGCAGCACGTCCAGGGGCCTCGGAGGCTGCTCGGAGGCTGCTCCTGCCCTGGTGGAGCACTGGGACGGGCAGATGAGAAGCTGCCGTCACCGTCCTCGCAGCAGCTGGCCCCTCACGTCTCCCCTGGCTACTGGTGGCAACTCCCTGGCCACCAGCTCTTGAGCATCTGGGTGGAAGCGGCACCATCGTCGCGTGGAGGAGAAACCTCAGACCCCCAGCAGGGAGAATCCCTCCTCAAGCTGGAAGCCCCAGGGCCAAACTCCTCTCCTTTGGAGGAGACCCCCCAGCTCTCCATGGGGATGGTGGTGCAGAGGTGCCATGGCCAGAGCTCTGCATTGAGACCTCGCTGAGCCCACGGTGCCAAATAAAGCTGATACCGGTTACTGGGAGAGGAGAAAGGGAGAGGAGATGGGAAGAGGAGCTGGAGCTCTCCAGGCTGAGCTCGTGAAGGTCCATGGGGCAGCCGAGAGCTCAGGACTGGGCTGGGGGAGGTGGAGGGGGTGACCCCTCGTGCCCAGGAGGGCTGAGCGTTGGTGACCCAACACGCCGGGAGAAGGAAAGGCTCTGGCAGGTCTGGTTTGAAAAACAAGTCCTGGGGTCAGGGCAAAGCAGCCCTGGTGCTGGTAGGAACCAACCACCTGCTGCCTGACACAGCCCCATCCCTTCCAGCACAGCCTTCCCACTGCTCAGCAGTGACAGGTCCCAGTAAGCATTTCCCAGTGCTCACTTTCACCACAGTGGGGGTAAAGCAGCAGCTCCCCAGCAGCCTCTCAGTGTCCCCTTCTGGGCTTCTCAGGCTGAGGCAGAGCTGGTGGGGAGCAGGCAAGAGCTGCGGGGGGAAATGGGACTGGGTGGGATATAGGGATAGGGGATGCACATGGGGCTGGGGGATGGGTCTAGGGGCTGCATATAGGGCTGAGAGGGGAACACATAGGGCATGGGGCTGCCCATGGGTCTAGGGGCTGCATATGGGGCTGAGGGATGGAACGTGGGGCTGGGAGGGGGACACATGGGGCTGAGGGATGGGGCTCAGGCTGCTCATGGGGCTGACTGATGAGGCTGGGGGCTGCACATGGGGCTGAGGGATGGGGCTGGGGGCTGCTCATGGGGCTGAGGGATGGGGCTGAAGGATGGAGCTGGGGGCTCCACATCGGGTTGAGGGATGGGGCTGGGGGCTGCACGTCGGACTACCGGCAGAGCCCAGCCCCGCCGGGCGATGCACGGGTAGCGGCAGGACCCCCCCGTCGGGGCGGGTCCCGGGGCGGGGCGGAGGAAGAGGAAGAGGAAGGGCCGGGCCAGGCGCACAAAGCCCGGGGGTGGCCGTGGCTCGGTTTGTCGGTCGGTCCGTCCGTCCGGGCTCGGTGATGGCGCTGGCGACCGTGCGGGACTGGGCACTGGCCGCGCTGTCGCTGCTGGTCCCGGCGGAGCGCGGCCGGCCCTACGCGGTGCTGCAGAAGCAGAACCTGGGTGAGGAGCCGCCTGCAGGCACCTTCCTGCGGGGTTGGACGGGTGTAGGGTTGGGATGGTGGGGCTGTCATGGTGGGGGGGTGGGTGCCATGGGGCCAGGTCCTAACCCCGCTCCCTCCTGCCGCAGTGCTGCTGGGCAGCATCCTCAGCGCCCTGCTGCTCGCCATCATCCTCATGGCCATCTGCGTCTACAAGCCCGTCCGACGGCGGTAGTGGAGTGGGTCTGGTGGCTCCTGGACCTTCCTGGCTCTCGCGGACCTCACCAGTTCTCTCCTGGACCTTCCTGGTTCTCCTGTACCTCACCAGTTCTCTCCTGAACCTGCCTGGCTCTCCCGGAGCTCACCAGTACTCTCCCGGATCTTCCCAGTTCTCCTAGACCTCATCAGTTCTTTCCTGGACCTTCCTGGCTCTCCCGGACCTCTCCAGTTCTCTCCTGAACCTCCCAAGTTCTCCTGCCTTAGCCCTAGCTGTCCCACCACGTCCATCGACATCGTGTCTGGGGCTCCACCAGTGACACCACAGCCTGGGGCGTTGGGATGGACGCCCCAGGCTGTGGCAGCAGATCCGGTGGGATCCAGAGCAAAGCACCTTCTACCCAGATCCTGGTCTGGAGCGTCGGGAGGCTGCAGGGAGCAGGAGCAGCTGCTGGGGAACCAAACCTGGGAGAGAGCAGTGGCTCCTGGCTGGGCTGACAGCAGCTCTGCCCCAACCAGGATGCTGAGGCTGGAGGCTACAGGAGCTGCTGGGAGCAGTCTGGTGTGGGGCTGGTACTGAGCAGACCCTGCTGGAGCTGTCGAGAGACAGGATTTGCTTTAACCCTTGGCCAACCACCCCCTGCTCCTCACACCCAGCCAGCTGAGGGCTCCCACCCTTTCCCAGTCAGAATTCCAGGTGTTTACACTGAGCCCCCACTTGCTGCTATTTGTTTTGCACTGCTGAGAGCCCTAACTGGAGTCTGCTGTTGATTCTTACTGTGATATTTAATGTGGGGGTGGGCTGGTAATTTATTGTCTGGAAATGCCCAGAACACGCGTGGTGGCCCCTTCCCCACACCCTCTGTGCTGTGTTTTGCGTTGGGTTTGTTTTAGAGGGGTCTGACCACTCTGCTGGTAATGGGGAGGGGGAGAAGGGGGTGTTTCTTTGCTGCTGCTGTTGGTAAAGTGACAGCAGGAGGCTGGTCAGGAGCTGATTGAGGTGACACCTGAGCGAGGAGAAGGGAAGGTAACAGCCTTCTGCTGCTTCCTGATCCTGTTTGTCTGCTGTCGGTGACTTTTCCAACTCCTTTGCCTGCTGTAGGGCTTGGCCTGGAGCTGGGTGCTGCCAAGGGGTGATGGTGTAGCTGCAGCTCCACGTTTCCCTGGAGCAGCAACCTTGTGTTCATCCTTTGCTCCTGGCTTCATCTCTGTACAAATAAAGAGCCGAGTGAACAAGGCAGGGCTGTCTTGTTTGTGGCATCAGCCTGAGGGGTTTTAACTCGTGGTTGTAGCTGAAGTAACAGACTGGGGGTGTTTGGAACTCTGAGCTGCTGGAGCATCTGTGGGAGGAGAGCTGGGCTGGGAGCTCTTGGAGCATCCTTGGGAAGAGAAGCTGGGCTGGGAGCTCTTGGAGCATCCTTTGCTCCTGGAGTATCCTTGGGAAGAGCAGCTGGGCTGGGCTCTCACACACTAGTCCTGGTGTTTAAACATTAAACACATGGTGCAGCCTTCTGCAGCCTCTTCTCACCATCACTCACCCAAATCTGCAGCTCTTCTGCCTGCTACTCACTCAAATCTATGGCTCTGCACCCCTTCCCCACTACTCACCCAAATCTGTGGTTCTTCTCACCATCACTCAAATCTGTGGCTCCTCTCCCCCATCTGTGGTTCTTCCCCCTGCTACTCACCCAAAGCTGCGGCTGTTCTCCGTTAGTCACCCAAATCTGCAGCTCTTCTCTCTGCTACTCACCCAAATCAGTGGCTCTTCTCACCATCACTCACCCAAGCCTGTGGCTCTTCTTCCCCAGTCACCTGCCACCCCCTGCCTTCTGTCAGCTTGGAGCTGTCTGCACTGCACTGGTGGTTTTCAAAACAGGGAGACTCCAACCTTGGCTGAAAGCACCAGAAACCATTTCCAGGGATGATGGATCTGGTTCAGGCTGAAGCAGAATGATCCTGGAGACTTCTCCTGATGACACTGACACCAAAGGAGAGTTGTGTTAAAGGGTGATGGTTGTGAAATACTCTGCTTAGCAGGAAAGACCCACGGGTGGGTGTTGAGCAGCCTCGTGCAGTACCCTGGGGTTTCCTCCCAGCACCTGGGATTGTTTGAAGCTGCAGGGTGTGAGGTGGGGTTTAAAAAAGCAGCAGGGCCCACAACCATCACAGAAAGCAAAAGCAGAACCCCCTAAGCCACAGTAGTCCTTGTGCAGTCCCAGGCTGCGAGCAGGAACAGTGAACTGCAGTGCTGGGTGTTCTTGGGTCTGCAACATACACCAGGAATGAGTCAGCTTCGCAGGAGGTGTCTCCTGCCCTTGCAGGCTGGGAGATGCTGAAGGACACCAGCGCTGCGGTTCCACAAGGGCAGCAGCACTCTGCAGTTCCAGGGGAGGAGAAAAACCCACGGCTCTCACAGAATCACAGCATCAGGGGCCTCTGGAGATCATCCAGTCCAGCCCCGCTGCCAGAGCGGGATCTCCTCGATCAGGTCACACAGGAACATCCAGTGGAGGCGTTTGGGACCGCTGCAGAGCAGGAGATTCCAAAGCCTCTCTCTGAGCAGCCTGGGCCAGGGGTCCATCACCGTCATTCCCATGGAACCTCTTCTGCTCCAGCCTGTCCCCGCTGTCCCTTATCCAGTCCCTGAACACCCCTGAGCAGAGCCTGGCTCCATCCTCCTTCCCATATTGATCAACATTCATGGGGTCACCCCTCAGCCTCCTCTTCCCCAGCTCCCTCAGCCTCTCCTCACCAGGGAGATGTGTTGCTCTGCCTCACAACTCTGCCAAGAGCTCAGCACCAGGCTCGTTCCCTTTCTCCAGCTGTGACTGTCACAGCAATCCCCTGGATCTCAACCCACCCCAACGCAGCCGTCTTGGGGCTGCGAGCAGCATCGTCAAACAGAAGGGGCGCAGACAGAGCAGCTGTAGTGTAGGCTGATGGAATTTTAATCATTGGCTGTGTAAAACAAGGGATTATTGGTTTAAAATCGGGTTCCGCGCTACCAACCACCTCAGCGGTTACTCGAGTCCGTTTTAAGGGTGATTTGACACTAGTCACAGCAAACGGCCCCCAGGAACAGAGGCAGGAGCCAGCTGGGACCCTCTGTACCATGGGGCAGCCGCAGCAGGCGGAGTCTCGCTCCTGCCTGGCGGCTCTAAGGCTCTGCCAGGGCCAGACTTGGGCTGCTTGCAGAGTGCACTTGAGAGTCACAGTGTGAGTGCTGTAAACACCGACAGAAGTGCAGGTAGAAGAGCTACAGAGACATCGTTCCGAGGAAAGACCTGAGGAGAGCTGTTAAAACCATACCTGGTACCACTGCCGTCGGCTCCCGCGAGCGTGGATCGTTACTGGCTTGGTTTAAAAATCAATTCAAACAAAGATTCCCATAAAAAAATAGATGTCTTCACGTGGAGGATGAGCCAAGTTCAACCAACCAGAAGGTGTAGCAGGCGTTTCAATTCGAACCCTAAACCTTCACCATCCTGTAGCACACACGAAAAATCTCTCCTGATTGGGGTTTTCCCTTAGCACCCAGGCACAGGCACGGAGCCCAAGCACCTCTACCTGTCGCTGCTCTCCGGCTACAGGGAACTAGCTGGTTTGGAATCGCTGCGGAAAGCTGCTGCTTCGCTAGGCAGATGGTCCCACTCGAGGATCTAGAAGTCCTACTGGCGTCTTGTCCTGTTTTCAGGAAGCCCTAGTTTGATCTCGAGCTGGGATTAGCTGTTCCGGTCTAAAATCATCACTCTCTAAGCAGGAGCGCGTGATAAAATCTCAGTAACTGGAGAAGAGAGAACCAGAATGAACAGAAAACATCTGCCAGCGTGGAGAACTACCCTGCGTGTGAACACAGAGCCCCTTCCACCCAACAGCTGGAAGAAACAGGCGATGGCTTTGAATCACTCAGCAGTGACGAAGCAGACGAGCGTTTCTTTGGTAAGTAATGAAGTTTCCCTCCTGCACTCCCCACGCTAAAGCTTTGCTGTGATCCTACAGCCAGAGGCTAAGCAGAGACGTCCATCTGCTCCTCAATAAATAGGTTCAGAGAAAACCTCTTCCTTCTGAACGGCTGTTGGGGAGCCAAACGCAGAGTCCTGCCACCTGAAAACCCTCTTGAACGAAACTAAACGGGCTGTTTGGAGCTGATGAAGCCAACTTAGAAGGCAGGTGAAATGTTTCCAGACCACTCCTGGATTGCTTAGGTAGACTGATGGCTCTGAGAGCCCCCAGCTTCACGCACGTTTGGTCACCTCCTCGTCTCAGAAGGTGGTGGCAGAGTTACTTTTCCACGAGGGAAAGCTGTAAGGCTTGTTGAAGCTCCGCGTCTTCCTCCTCACGACGCTGCTTCTCGCGTTCCTCCTGCTCCCGCACAGACAGCTCCATGGCGAGCTGCAAGTCTTTCTCAAAGCTGGAAGGCTCAGTGGGGGAGCTGCAGTGTGAGGTGCCTGTGCTGGTTAGGTAACTCTCCTGCAGTGCCCTGAGGGACAAAGACAGCTTGGAGAGGGAGGAGAGGCACAGCCTGCGTCACCTCTCCTGCAAAGGTCTGCCCTAGCAGCTGTTTTCCAACTGCAAACCTGAAAACCTCTCCCTGGGGGGCAGGAAGCAGCTCCCAGGATAGGCGAGCAGTTGTTCCAAGGCTCCCCAGAATCTTTCCCACATCCTGACAGCTCCGTGTCCGTGGGGATCCCACCAGCACTCTCACCTTCTCCGAAGGCAACCCCGTTTCCCACATCCAGAGGTCACAGTTCTCTCTGTGCACCCAGATGTCTCTGCATGTTAACAGACCCCACAGACCCCCACCCATGCTTTAGGGGGGCCCATTAAATAGATGCTCCTGTGTTTTTACAGATCAGACAGTGATTCTGAGAAGATCTGCTGAAGGGTGCAGCTTCTGATCATAGAATCACAGACTCAATCAGGTTGGAAAAGACCCCTGGGATCAGCGAGTCCAACCACCAACCCTGCTCTACAAGGTCACCCCTAAACCAGATCCACCAAGACTATATTTGAGTGACTTTTAAATTCATCCAGGGATGGGGACTCAACCACCACCCTGGACAGCCCAGTCCAGGTCCTGACCGCTGTCTCCATGAAGAATTTCTTCCTGATGGCCAGTCTAACCCTCCCCTGGTGGAGCTTGAAGCCCTTCCCTCTGCTTCTGTCGCTCTATGAGAAGAGCCCAGCACCAGCATCTCTACAGTGTCCCCTTAGATAGTTGTAGAGAATGATGAGGTCTCCCCTCAGCCTCCTCTTCCTCCAACTCAACAGCCCCAGCTCTCTCCATCTCTCCCCATCAGAATGATTCTCCAGGTCCTTCTCCAGCTTCACTGCCCTCCTCTGCATGTGGTCCAGCACCTCGATGTCTCCCTTGGACTGATGAACACACCCTCAACCCCCAGGGCCCACATTGATGGTTTTAAGAGCAGAACAGGGCTGCAAAGATTTGCTGGGTGAAGAATGTTACGTGTGGAGGTCAGTTCCAGAGCTAAGGAGCTCCTGAGCCCAAGTCTATCAGCTAGGGAGGCCCAGTTCAGCACCTTTGCTTCCTGGAGGAGCACAATCCAGAACTAGCACAGGAAGAGAGACCCTGAGTTCTGTGCATCTGCTGCCTAAACACACACAAAACCGTACACAATTGTCTCACACTGCTTCTGGAAGTGGTTATGCTCTGTCCCTGAGGGGCTTGATGCAGGATGGCCAGCAGCCAGCAATGGGCCCTGGGGGCCAAGAGGGCCAACAGCATCCTGGGGTGGGTCAGAAGGGGGGTGGTTAACAGATAAAGGGAAGTTCTCCTCCCCCTCTTCTCTGCCCTGGGGACACCACATCTGGAATCTTGTGGCCAGTTGTGGGCCCCTCAGCTCCAGAAGGACCCAGAGCTGCTGGAGAGAGCCCAGAGCAGAGCCACAGGGATGATGGAGGGACGGGAGCATCTCCCTGATGAGGAGAGGCTGAGGGAGCTGGGGCTGGAGAGGAGCCTGAGGGGTGACCCCATGGGTGTTGATCAATATGGGAAGGGTGAGTGTCAGGAGGATGGAGCCAGGCTCTGCTCAGG
>JAOXOE010000776.1:10119347-10129587 GCA_028565055.1 Phoeniculus purpureus | reverse complement strand
TCCTCAGCAGGGAGATGCTCCCCTCCCTCCATCACCCCTGTGGCTCTGCGCTGGGCTCTCTCCAGCAGCTCTGGGTCTTTCCGGAACTGAGGGGCCCAGCGCTGGGCACAAGATTCCAGTTGTGGTCTCCCCAGGACAGGGCAGAGTAGAGGGGGAGAAGAACCTCCCTCTCTCCATCTCCTAACCACCCTTCTTCTGATCCACCCCAGGATGCCCTTGGCCTTCTTGGCCACAAGAGGGCGACACTGCTGGCTACTGTCCACCCTGCTGACCACCAGTACCCCCAGCTCCCTTTGTCCTCTGCTCCCTCCCCTCATCATCTCCGTGGCTCTGTGCTGGGCTCTCTCAAGTCCAAGGCAGATTCACTCAAGTCCAAGATGGGCGCTGCCCTCAACCCCACCAGACACAGCCCTGGGCAAGTGCCACGTCCAACTGGTTTGTCAACCAGTTGCTGCCTCAGGGCTCAGACTCATGGGATCGACCCTGTTGAAACGAAAACACCGGGGCTGTCACCGCCCCTGGAGGAGCTGCCACCCTCCAGAATCTGGGGAACCATCTCCTCCTGTGCCCTGGTCTGGCAGCATCGGGGAGCTGGCCTTTGGGCACTGAGGTGGTGATGCTGGGGGAACAGCAGGGCTGTGCTGGGATGATCCTGCTTCAAAGCAGGACTTCAGGGCTGTGTGAGTTGGGGTGGGGTCGGGGTGATTGTTGGACTGGGTGAGCTGGGAGGGCTCTTCCAACCCCAATGGTCCTGTAAATCCACTTCTAGGGTCGTTTCCTCCCATCTAACAGCAGGGCTCTCACCTGTCTCTCCACATCGTGACTGCAGAGAGCTGCTGCTGCCACACACCAGGTCCCAGCCTGGAGAGATTAGATTGTTAATAGATAGATAATTAGATTGCTAATTAATATCAGGTAATTAACACAGATGTCAGGAGCTGCTTGAATCCCACCCCACCGTTTGCAAAGCAGCTGGGGGGTGTCTCCAGCAGCTGTTGGAGGTTCTCAGCCGGGAGCTCTCTGGCCATCAGTCAGCCAGCCCTGAGAGCTGGGGCTGGGCCACCAGAGCAAACGTGTCCTGAGAAGAAAACGGAGTAGAGATTAATTAAACCCGGGGTTTGTTAAATTAAACCTCTGCTCAGGAGTCTGTAGAGGCAGGAATCTGGAGGGACCATCCTGTCTGGCTGTCTCTCTCTCTCTTCAGAAGCGGGCTGGAACGCGGTCGCTACAGCTCCAGACACGATGCTGGGGCTGATCCCTTCCCCTGCCAGCACCCTGTTGTTGAAGGGTGGCTGGTGAGTTCCCTTCACCCTGGGGAGACCCCAGCGACCTTCTCGAGTCTCCAGGGGGGACAAGCACCAGCCCTGGGCACAGGGACTCCTGAGTGCCTCATCCTATCACTCTCCTCATCCTCTGCTGTCATCATCCTCCTCTTCCCCCTCTCTTCTCATCCTCCCCATCTCCTCTTATCCTTCCCCTCTCTTCATCCTCCTCCTCTCCATCTCTTCTCATCCTCCCGCTCTCCTCCTCCTCGCAGATTTTAAGTACTATTTGAAAAACACAAACTTTAACTAAAATAAACCCAAACATCCTCTAAAATGTTAAATTTAAAACAAAATAGACTATTAAAATCTATGTTTTATTTTAAACATTGAATCCTGTGTTTGCCCTCTCCCTGGCTCCTCCCACGACCCTCTCCCCCGCCGCGGGGAAGGCACCGCAGCCCGTCACTGCGCTGCTGGTGTGAAGGTCTGGAGGCAGACCCAGGCAGCTCGGGAGAGCCGCTCCGAGGTCATTTCCCCTTGACAGCTCCAATCCTCTGCTCTGCGGAGCAATTGGTGCCGAGAACAGGCAGCACGCAGCTCCCCCCGCCCATCCGCTCCCTGGTCCCCAGTGCGGAGCAGGGCTGGGCTGTGGTGGAGGTTGTGCTGGTCCAGGCTTGTCCCAGCTGGTCTCCAGTCCATCAGCACCACATCCCTGCCTCCCCTTGGAGCCCAGCTCCTGTCTGCTGCCCCACCCTACATGCTGGGACCCGTCCTCAGGGGCTGGGACCACCCCACCCAACTCGTTCTGGAATGGAGGTGACCTCCAGCACCGCGCGGAGACTGGGATCACTGGGTGTTCCATTAGTGGCCCCGTGTGCGGCCCCGCTGGGGACAGCCCAGCCCTCAGGAGCACCCCGGGTTCCACTGACCCCCGAACACACGGACAGAGCTTTAATCCCCGGGTCTTCTCTTGGAACGAAGCCTTTAGGGGGGTTATTCCAGGAGCTCACGGCTGTTCCAGCTGACCCAACTCAGCACCGGGGCTGCAAAGAAGCTTTTAGGGGGTGTTATTCCTATTTCCCACCCCAAAAATCAGACCTAAAACAGCACCAGGCTGAGCTTAGGATGCTCTGACCCTCCCCGCTGCCATCCCAGACCAACTCCCCTAGTGATGCTGAGCTGGAGGCCGGAACATCAACAGGGCTCAAGACAGTCCCTGGCTCATAGCGCCTGACCCCAACCCTTTCCTTGCACCCACTGGGCGACAGACTGGACTAGAGACACCAGAGTGGTTCTTGAAGCAGAAGATTTCTTCTCCCCCCACCCCTCAGAAAAAACACCCACCCCATTGAACAGACAGATGCCCCCTCTGTTTCCCCCACAGATATTGGCTACAGAGACGACTTGGGGCGCACACGCAGGCGACACCGCACACGACACCGCCGAGAGCTACCTCCACCCGCACGACGACGCACACCCACGGGCTCCAGGACACGCGGACACACGGCAACGGACAAGCGACCCAGAAATAACCGCCCCCGACCCCAACGCTGCTATCGAGCGGCCCAACAACACCGGGGAGACAACGCGGCCGGCCGGGGTGTCCTCGGCCGCTTCTGCTTGGAGACCAAGGAGAGGAGAACACGAAGCTCCAGCGATAAAACAGCAGCGACATCACTTGGGGTTTTAGCTGACCTGCTGGGTCTTGCCCCTTGGAGTGGGGAAGGGAAAAGCATCCCCCATCCGTTAGGAGGAGGGGGTGCAGAGCCCAGATCCTTTAGGAGGAGGGGGTGCAGGCAAGGTGCTCCTCCTGCACCCCCAAAATGCCACCACGGACCCCATCCCCACCGCCCTGCAGAGCTCTCCTGGGGCTGCCGGTCTCCTCGGTGCATCCACACCTCCGGCTTCTCCTTCCCCGCAAGCGACCAAGGAGCAGAGCGCGGAGGGGTGTCCCACGGGAGAGGGGAAGGGGAGCAGGACCTCACTCGCAGAGGGCAGGGGGGGAGCACACACACACACACACACACCCCACACGCTGCGAGGGGGGGGCAACACACGGGGTTTGCAGCAAAACTCGAGAGCAACCGCCCTTCTGGGGAGCTACAGCCCAGCCCCGCGGCTGAGCCAGAGACCGACCGGCCACCGGCGACTCTCCTTGTCCTGTGGAGGTTTTCCCTGAGTTGAGAAATGAACCCAAACCCTCCGCAGCGGCCGCCGGAGCACAAAGCAAAGAGCCCTCTCCAGGACCTGGGGCCAGCATCGTCCTCTTTTGCAGGCACCGAAAGCTTTCAGCGGACTTGGGGGCTTGGCACCGAAAACCCACCGGGGCACCCTCTGTGGGGCTTCGAGCAGCTCCTCTTCTAGTTAGGAGAGGAAGGGACCGGCGCCCCATCAGGGAAAGCCAGGAGCTTGGACACCCCTGCTCCAAGGAGCTCTGCCCTTGAGGGGCAATGGGGAGACCGGAGTCCTACCACGAGCAGCTAGAGTAAGGCAGGTGAGGAACCCTCACAGGCAGGGTTCCCCGAGGAGGTCAGGACCAGATCTCCCCCTCTGCAGAGGGCTGGATGCTGAAGGAAAAATCCCCCTGCAGCAGCCACCCGGAGCCCCGGAACGAAGCAGGGGAGACAAGAGAGCCCTGGAAGATTCTACGGGAGATGCTGTGCAGCAAGGGGTGAGATCGAAAGGAGAGAGGTTTCTGCCGTCAGACTCCCTCTCGGATACTGGCAGAGCCTCATCCTGGTGGCACCCTGGTGGTGCCCGGGCTGGCCAGTGGCCGCAGCTCTCCGAGGAAGCAGCTTTATTTCCTGGCTGGAAAAGCTGTTGGCTCCGAGGGCAGTGGTGGTGGGAGCCAGGTTCGCTGCCCTTCTGCCGCAGCGAGGGGAGGAGGCGATGGCCAGCGGCTGCCCCCGCAGCAAATCCCTCCCAGCGGACGGCAGCGGGGCTGGATCTTTGGTGAAGTCACTGCAGGAGGCTGCGACGGGCTGAGCCCCGCGGGGCCCCTGGGCACCACCCGGAGCGCTTGGAGAGCCAGAGGGAATCTTCCAGGTTAGCCAGCAGCAGGGTCCTGCTGGCCTTATGGCCACCAGGGTGGCCCTTGGAGACAGAGGCAAAGGGGAAGAAGCAGCAGCAAAGAGGGGGTCCTGGCTCCTGGTCTGGACACTTTGGCTTCCCCCACCCCCAGCCTTCATTTGTTCTCAATCAGAGTCTGGACTTTATAGACCAGGTCCCGGGCCAGCTTCAGGATCTGCCGGGTGTTGTGTCGCTCGGCCATCTCTGCAACACAGACACAGGACCCACTGCGGGGTCACACTCGAGTGCCCGGCGTCCCCAGGAGCCTCTCCAGCCCCCCAGCAACCTGCTCCCCAGCTGAGCTCCAGGCAGGAGCTGGAGCTGCACGCTCCTGCCCAGCTCCCCACCCTCCTGCCCTTGCAGAGCCGCCCCCATCCAGCCCATCTCAAGACAATCCCAGGCTGCGGGAAGCATCACCCTCACTCCCAACTCCCTCCAGGCTATGCCAGACCCCCTCCAAGCCTGATCATTCACAGCCAAGGGGTCTCCTCCACCACCGTGTTCCAAGCGCTGGCATCACACAACCAGACACCACCAGGTTCACCTTGAGCATCTACCAGTCCACCCAGTCCCAACAGCCCACAGATGGCTGACAACTGAGCAGCTGCTGCCATCCTGAGCCCGAGAGAAGAACCAGAGGTACCGTTGAAGAACTTGATGATGTCCGTGAAGTCCATGTTGTTCTCCAGGATGATGTCCCGGTACATCTCCACCAGGGCCAGAGCAATGAAGAGCACGTAGTGCGCTGAGGACACGTGGGCAGCGGCCCAGATGGTCTCCCAGACGGCAAACACGTCGTCGTAGACCAGCTCTGCGGGCAGGGGAGAGCCCTGTCAGGACCACCAGCCGGGGCTTTACAGCCACCCCGATCCATAGAGACACTGGGAGGACGGCTGGGTGGCTCCTTCCCCCCAGAACCTGACCCAGCTGGAAGCCAGAAGCCATCAAGTCAATGGAGTTAACCCAGTTGGAGGACACCAGTGATGTCTCCCAGGGCTCAGTGCTGGGGCTGCTCCTTTTCAAGGTCTTTATCAATGATCTTGACAGGTCTATGGGGATGAGCCTGCAGAGGACGAGTCCACAGGGGACGAGTCTACAGGGGATGTCCCTATCACAAGGGACAAAGACACTGTCTTTGTAGGTGACTGGAGGCTCCAAGACACAAACCCCGCAGCAGATCATCTGGAACGAGAGGTTCTGCTCCCAAGATGGGAGAAGCAGCACCAACCCAGCAGGGAAAAGCCAGCAGAGTGCTGGGGGAAAGGAAACTTCACCCAGCTGGAGGCTGCAGAGGGAACAGAGCTGCGTGGAAGCCCGGCAGTTCCTCCATCCTGGCACCTACCTCTCTTGAAGTCCAGCAGAAACCAGCGGTAGCAGAAGTAGAAGTGAGTGTAGTCACCATTCTGGTGCATCAGCTCAAAGAGCTCTGAGTCCAGGATCTGCCCAGGGAAGGGCAGGGAGGGTCAGCAGGGCCACCTCTGCTACCCTACTCCAGCCCCAGAGCCCTCCCCACCCCACCAGCAGCTTCTCTCTCCCCTGCAGCTCCTACTCCAGGCTGTCTCTCCCTCCTGCTTCGTGCTCTTCTCTCAGTCCCTCTGAGAGCAGCTTCCAGGAGACCCCACCTCACCTGGATCAGAGACCTCATGTTGGCAAAGTGGGTGTCCATGGCTCCTCCGTGGGGGAAGTTCTGGTTCATCCTCTTCATGAGCTCAGTGAAGCAGCTGAAAGCCAGAGCCTCTGCACAGGCAAAAGGGACAGTCAGGACCCTGCCGCATCCTCCCCGCAGACGAGTGGGATCCTACCACCAGCTCCAAACCCTGGACCCACAACAGAAGGCCACCAGCAGCCCAGCAGAGCAGATCCCCCACACAAGGGTATGGGGAGAGCAGAGCAGTGTCAGTCACCCGCTCACCATCATCCAGGATGACCAGGAGAGGGGCCAGCAGGTCACACATCCCCTGCACGTAGCCGATCTCGATGTGCTGCCAGATGTAGCTGCAGGAGAGAGGAGCAGAGGTGGCCTGTGGAGCCCGCTGAGGGCCAAGGACCTGCTGCCTCGCTTTGCCCCCCCTGCCCTGCCTCCAGTTCTGGGGCGCTGGTGCCTCCCTCTTGTAGCCACCAAGGCCCAGTGGTGGGGACAGGGCAAGTCAGACCCATTTGCTCCGTTCCCCTTCCTGCCATTGATGATGTTGGGGTGACTTTGAGGTGAATCCAGTGTGGAACAGCCCTGGGTCACCGCCCCAGGGAACAAACCCAACCCCAGCCCTGCAGAAACACCTGCCCTTGGTTGGCTGGCAGCAGGGACTAGGATGCACCAGTGGCACCAGTCGCTTCCATCCCATCAGCTCTGCCAATGGTGGGTCTGATCTGAGCACTGAGCTCCAGCTCCATCACAGAGCCATCCTGCAGCTCCTCATTTTTCCCAGATGAGTAATAAAGCTGCAGCCTTGGCTGCCCCTGCAGCAGCAGCTGCTGAGCCGGAGCCGGTTGGAGCCACTGGACATCACCCAGGAACCTCTCTGCCACGGGGACCGAGCAAAGAGACTTGGAATGGCACCAGGTCCTGGCTGAGCAGGCACCAGCCGCCCGCTCCAGGCTGCTCCTCACGAAGGCTCTGCAGGCTCAGCCTCAGGACAACCTTCCCCAGATGGGATCTAGGGAGCAGGTGGGATGGGCTGGGCTCCGGCAGCCCCAGGGGACCCTCTGCTCCGGCCAACAACCCCGACACGCGGCAGTCACGGGGCAGAGCGGCTGCCAGGGCGGTTGGACTCTTCGTGCTGGGAGCTGGCAGGTCACAGAAGGGGGAGTTGGGAGGGAGCTCAGAGCTCTCCCAGGGCCACCCCCTGCCACAACCTAACCCCTTCCTAGCCCTCTCACCAGCCCAGGGTGCCCACAGCCCCATCCAACCTGCCCTTGGACACTGCCACGGGTGATGGAGCAGCCACAGCTTCCCCGGGCAGGCTGTTCCTGGGCCCTCAGCACCCTCAAAGAGAGGGGGTTCTGCCTCACATCTCCTGTCCATCTCCCCTCCTGCAGCCTGAACCCAGCCCCCTTGTCCCAGCACCACAGTCCCTCAGAAAAAGCTTCTCTGGTGATCCCCTCAGGCCCTGGAAACTGCTCTAAGGTCTCCCCAGATCCTTCTCTCCAGGCTGAGCAGCCCCAGCTCCCTCAGCCTGTCCTTGGAACAGAGGGGCTCCAGCCCTTCAGGTGCTGGAAGCTGCTCTAAGGTCCCCCCAGATCCTTCTGCTCTCCAGGCTGAGGTCTCTGGAGCTGCATCCCCAGCTCTAGGATGACGAAGGGGTTGGGGGGAAAGAGCTTAAGGACCAGGTTTAAGGCTGCAGTGACCCGAGGGCACGCGGCTACTGGGTGCCAGGAGCCTGCTCCCACCACAGGGAGGGCTCCCAGCTCCGCCGGGGCAGCTCCTACCTGCACATGATGTTGCGGAGCTTCTCCAGGTTGGCGGGGGTGAAGTACCAGTAGTTGCGGTCGCAGCGCTGCACGTCCTTCTCGATGCGGTGCAGGTTCACCGTGTACAGGTCCAGCAGCTCCGGCTGCACCCCCCGAACCCCGAAGCAGAGGTCAACGGGGGCAGGGAAGATGGAGAGCCCCCCCTCTAGATGCAGTAGCCAGGCAGGAACCTGCTCCCCGAGCAGGGTGGTACTTACAGAGTAGGTGACACCGGTGGAGGAGACCGCGGCTGCCTCGCTGCTGGCCAGATGGGCTCCGGGCAGGGAATCCAGCTGCGGGTAGAGGCTCTCCATCTCCGGCTCCTCGGACAGGTTGTCCTCGCTCTCCACCAGGCTCTGCTTCTCCGCTTCGCTCTCTGCCCAGCTCTCCACCACCATCAGGGCCACGGCCGAGCTCTCCCCGAGCAAGTCCCCTCTCCCACCGCTGGGAAGTTCCCCTTCAAGGCTGTCCTGCCCCTCCAGCTTCTCCTCCGGCCGGGTGCTACCGGCGTCCCGGGGACACCCCTCGGCTCCGCCCGCCTTGCCCTGGGGGCTGGTGGAGGACTTGGCGGTGTCCAGGGTGCTGTCCTCGTTGCTGAAGCTCCGCTCCGAGAAGCCTGATGCGATGGAGAAGTTCTGGGACGAGGGGTGCCCGGAATCGGGGGAGCAGGCGCCGTTGGGCACCGTCCCGTCGGGGATCTGGCTCTGCTTGCCGTCCTCCAGCTGAGCGTCCGCTTCGGGGTGCTCCGCCTCGTCGACCGATTCAAACACCTGCAGAGCCAGAGCAGGGAGCCCCTGAGAGCCGGGAGCTCCCCCCGACGGCAGCCGGCAAACTGCTGGGGTCGTGGTGCGACGACCCCAGGAGCTCACGGAGGGGAAGGTCACACGCAGCACCCCGGGCTGGAAGGGACCTCAAGGATCACCCAGACCAACGTCCCCAGCTAGAAACCCGGTTGAAATGGATTCTCCAGCAGCTGGGGCTTCAAACAGCGTCCAATAGGGCAACCAGCCCCTTCCCCTGGGAGATGATTCCAGAGGTTGATTGATCTCACAGGGAAGGGTCTGGGCTCCAAAGGGAATCTCCCCAGGAGCAGCCTGTCCCCATCACCCCGTGTCTTCTCCATGGGACCCCATGGGAAAAGGGAGTCTCCATCCTCTTGGCAGCCACCCTTTGTGTCCTGGGACTTGGGGACCTGTCTCCATCACCCCTTGTCTTCTCCATGGGAAAAGGGAGTCTCCATCCTCTTGGCAGCCACCTGGCGATAAGGTTCCCCCCTCACCTTCTCTTCTCAAGGCTGAACCAACCCAGCTTTCTCAGCCCTTCCTCACAGGGTAGGGCTTCTAGTCCACTGCTCCTCCTCGTGGCCCTTCTCTGACCCCTCTCCAGCCTGGCCACAGCTTTCTTTCTCTAGCAGGGACCAAAACTGGACCCAGGACCTCATCAGGGAGATGCTCCCCTCCCTCCATCATCCCTGTGGCTCTGTGCTGGGCTCTCTCCAGCAGCTCTGGGTCCTTCTGAGACAGAGGGGCCCACAAGTGGATGCGACATTCCAGCTGTGGTGTCCCCAGGGCAGAGTAGAGGGACAGGAGAACCTCTCTCCATCTGCTAACCACCCCCCTTCTGATCCACTCCAGGATGCTGTTGGCTGCCTTGGCCACCAGGACTCATTGCTGGCTCCTGGCCATCCTGCTGCCCACCAGCACCCCCAGGTCCCTTCCTCCTCCACTGCTCTCCAACAGCTCAGTCCCTAAACTACTTAATTTCCTCATCCTGCTGTTTCCTCACAGAAATAATTAACCTGATGACTGGCTGGTCTCAGCTCCTGGGCTCCCCTGCCTGCATGTGGCCAGTGACCAGCATGACTCATAGCCCATGGTCCCTGACCCAAAGGGCTTCCCTCAGCTCAGGAGATCGGCCCAGGGCTACCCACATGAAGGTGGTGTGGGGATGGTCCTTGGAGCCCGGGCAGAGCAGGCTGGACCTGGACCTCAGCTGCTCCAGAGGCACCTCTGAGTCACTTCCCTCCTCCTCCCTCTGTCTGCCAGTGGTCACCATGGCTACGGACCAGCAGGAGCCCCACGCAGGCCAGTGACCTGCTGGGGTGGCCCAGCCAGGCCAGAGACTTGCAGGGGTAGAGTTAGGGGGCAGCTGGTGACTGACCCAGCCAAAGGGGACTGGGCACTGCCACTCACCTGGGTGCTGGAGCTGGAGTCACTCTGCAGCCGGGGGTGATTCTGCCGGCCAGAGCTGCAGCTCTGCGATGACTGCGGCAACAGAGAAAGGCAAAGAGGCACGGAGACACAGTCAGGAAGGTTGGAAGGGCCCTCCCAGCTCCTTCAGTCCAACCAGCACCCCAAACCACCTTGCCCAGCAAACCCTGTCCCCCAGGGCCACAGCTACTTGGTGACTGAAGCCCTCCAGGAATGGCGACTCCCTCCCTCCCTCCCTGGGCAGCCTGT
>JAOXOE010000776.1:10108075-10119247 GCA_028565055.1 Phoeniculus purpureus | reverse complement strand
CGCCGGCTGTCTGCGTAAAGGGGAGCGAGGAGCAGCCCGAGCAGCCCCCAGCCCGACCTGTCTCCAGAGCTGGGCAGCCTGTTCCAACCCCTATCAAGGCAGAGGTTTCTCCTGATGGCCAACCTAACCCTCCCCTGGGGCAACTGGAGGCTGTTTCCTCTTGTCCCATTGCTGGTGACTGGGGAGAAGAGACTGACCCCCATCCCTTCTCCACTGTCCTCTCAGGTAGCTGTGAGGAGCAGGAGGGTCTCCCCTCAGCCTCAAGGTGCTCAGGTCACATCTGATCCCACCAGGACACTTCTGCTCCTGGAGAACCAGCGGAAAAGGCAGCCAGGAGGTTCTCAAGCCTGACCCAGAGCCATTGGCTCTGCCTTGACCTCCTCCACTGGAGAGGAGGACAGAAGACATCGGGGTGGGGAAGGAGCCTGTTTCTCCCAGCCTCCAGGGAGGTCCCACTGGCTCTCTGGGGAGCCGATTCCCACAGCTCTGCCCTAATTTGGCAGCGGGGCCGCTCGCCCCATCCCAGTTTACACAAGGGGTGAAGTCACAGCTGCAAACCAGTCCCTCCCAGCCTGTTAATGGGGGGGTTTTCCTCTTCTTGAGGCCAACTGCTGATGCTCTGAGGCAGAAGCAGAGAAGGAAGGGGGTTCATGGAATCACCCCCCACCCTGCAGCCTGGGTGATGCAGGACTCTGGTGGAGAGAGGAAGGGCGACAGTTTTCCTCCATCTCCATAATGGGAGCAGCTCGAAGCAGGAAGTTTCAGGGTGAGAAGGGAACAGGGAGAGAACTGGGAAAGAACCTCGTGCACGGAGGAGAGCCCTGCAGCTCCCTCCCAGCTCCCTGGCAGCTGCCCAGCAGAGGTGCTGTGGGGATGGGGTTGGTTCTGGGGATGCCCCCCCATCGGAACAAGCAGTCCCTGCCGTGGGTTTGCCTTCCCTCCTCCTCTTCCTCCCACAATGGCACCGAGGCCACCCTGAGCCCTTGGGGGGCTCCTTCTGAGCCAACCCCACACCTCCAGCTCTGAGCAGCTGATGGAAGAGGGGGTTCCAGCTGCCCA
This sequence comes from Phoeniculus purpureus, assembly GCA_028565055.1. Classification (NCBI taxonomy): domain Eukaryota; kingdom Metazoa; phylum Chordata; class Aves; order Bucerotiformes; family Phoeniculidae; genus Phoeniculus; species Phoeniculus purpureus. The sequence goes on along the minus strand of JAOXOE010000776.1, from coordinate 10,118,188 downwards.
CTGCCCTGTTCCTCAGCCCCTCAGGGCTACGACCAGGCTCTTGCTCCTCTCCTGCTGCAGCCCCACAGAGCTAACCCTGGTCAGAGCAGGCTCTGTGCTTCTTGCTCTCCACAACCACCCACCAGGGTGTCCCCCAGCCCTGGTGTGGGGCTGGAACAACCCCCCCAGACACCTTCTGAGCTCACTCAGAGCCTGGCTGGGCACCCGAGCCCCCCACCGCTCACCTCGTTGCTGATGGTGGAGTCCCTGTGCATCATCCTCTGGATGTGGGAGTCCAGACTGGCCCCCGAGGAGCACTTGGCCAGGGCGGCCGCGTGTGACTCCTTCTCCCGCTGCCGGACGATGGCCTCGCAGCCCAGCCACTGGGCCATGGTGTGCTCGTAGCAGGCACGGACCTGCTCGTCAGCCTGCAGCCGCCACACACGCGGGTTGGGATGGAGAAGGGAGCTGCTGGCTGTGCTGGGTGGGAAGGGATCCCCAAAGGGCACCCAGTCCAACCCCGACACCCAGCAGGGCCAGCACTCACCAGACCAGCTTGCCCACAGCCCTCAACCAGCCTGACCTTGAATGGCTCTGGGGATGGAGCCTCCACACCCTCTCTGGGCAGCCTGGTCCAGGGATCCCCCACCCTCAGATCCAAGACCTTTATCCTCCTGTCTGACGTGAATCTGCCTGTCTCCAGCTTCCAACTAGGACCACCTCGTCCTGTCACTCCCTGCCCTTGGGAACAGCCTTCCAACAGCCCCTCTCAGGGACTGGGAGGTGGCTAGAAGATCTCCCTGGAGCATTGTCCTCTCTAGGTAACAACCCAAACTCCCTCAGCCTGTCCCCAGAGCAGAGGGGCTCCAGCCCCCTCAGCATCCTCCTGGCCTCCTCTGGACCTGCCTCACCCCCCTCCATCTCCTTCTGGTGTTAGAGGCTCCAGAATCACTCACAGGACTCCAGGTGGGGTCTCATGAGAGCCCAGCAGAGGGGAGACCATGCACAGCCCCTGCACCTTGCACAGCCCTTCTGCTGCACCCCTGAGCCCAAACCCACCGTGAGAAACCCACAGCGACCCTGCAGAGCCAACAGGTCACCTCGACGAGCTCAGGAAAGGGCTGAGAGGGGCAACCAACCTCTTTCCTTTCCGCCTCCGTCATCCCAAACTGGTAATGGCCCAAGAGGAAGGGCCACACCGCCTTCCTGATCTCGTGCTGGATCCCACCGTAGTAGATCAGCCGCAGCAGCTCCTGGTCCTCGTAGCTCTGTGGGGAAAGCTCAGAGTCGGTGCACAGACACAGGCAGGACCCACAGCCCTGCCCTGCTGGGTGCCAGGGCAACCCCAGCCACCCTTCTTGAGCACCCAGACGCTGCTGCCCAGCTGCCAGCTCACTGCCCTTCCAGTGCTGGTGCTTCCTCAGAGCTCCACTTGGGGCTGGGGCTTCAGAGCCACCAGCTCAAGTGGCTGGGGACAGGCTGGGTGACCCCTCAACGTGCTCTGCCTCGCCCGAGTGGCACTGCCCAGGACATCCCAAGCCCACCGTGTCCCAAGGGCGCTGCCCCTACCGTGCTGTCCTGCAGGTATCTCTGCCAGACGTCCAGGGTGAGCCCCGCGCTGGCGCTGCAGGGCACGTCGGGGGACACGATGTTGTGGTTAACCAGCGCCGACAGGTGGGTCCTCACGGTGGAGAGGTGCCTGCAATAGGCCAGCCCTGCGGAGCAGGACGTGAAGGTTCAGCCGGGGAGCCCCCGGGGTCGAGGGCAGGAGGGAGCTCCGGTGCATCTGCTCCTCCTGATGCTGCATCCGGTGCCAGCAGAGCTGCTGCTCAGTGCCGCTCCCAGTCTGGAGCCCATCACCCATCAGAACCCCCAGCACTCACAGCCGTAGAAAGCCCGGGAGAGGATCTGGTACTTCATGTTGTCACAGAGGAGCTTCAGCGGGGCTCTGCCAGTGAGAACACCGCGGGGTGAGGAGGAAACACTCCTGGCCTCCTCCTCCTCAGCCCGGCCCGGCTTTGCCTCCAGAGAGACACAGGACCCCTGCCCAGCAGCTGCTGCTGCTTGGACATGGCCACGGAGCAGCTGAGACAGCCCAGGTGAGGGAACAAGGCTCTCATCAACCTGGGCACGTCCCACTGGCCCCCAGACATCTCCCACTAGCCCCTGAGAACATCTCACTGGCCTCTGGACAAATCCCACTGGCCCCTAAACCGATCCTGCTGGCCCCCCGGGCACATCCCACCGGCTCCCGGGGCAACTGAGCTGAGTGTGAGCTGGAGATGCCCAGGCTGAGGTACCCCCGAGCTCTGCCACCCCAGTGCCCCCAGGGCAGCGGCATCAGCCCCCTCCTACCTCTCGTGGCTGCAGCCGTTGGCTGCTCCCCCGTCGGAGGAGCCGCTCTGCGAGCAGGAGGAGCAGGAGGACTTGCGGGTGCTGGGCTGCCACATCGGGGGCAGAGCAGCGCCCGGAGCATCCATCAGGTCCTGGGGCACTGCGGGAGGGTAGAGGCAGGAGCATCAGCCGCTGGGCACCTCTGCCCAGCAGCCGTCGGGGGTGGGGGGAAAACACAGGAGGTCAGCGGAGAGCAGAGCTGCAGCATCCCGGGCTCTGCCCAGTAACTCCAGTGCCCGGGCAGCCGCCACCGCGCTGGCGAGCTCAGGAGAAAGGGAATGAAGGAAAAAGCACCGCTGGCGGTGAGTAAAACCCTCCCTAGGCAGAGCCTTCAGCAGGGAGGAGGAGCTGGACAGGACAGGACAAGGAAGCACCCGGCGCGGAGAACCGACGGTGCCGCCGCCTGCCCCCGGCGCTGAATCAAAGACATCGGGGCAGACAGAAGCTGCCGCGATGCTCCTCTTCCCCTAGCCCTGAGGATGCGCTGAGGGGGGCGCTGCTGGTGGTCGGGGACCCCTCTGCAGGAAGCACCAAGTGACACCAGAGCTGAGAGCAGCCACCAACCAGCATCGCACTGGTGCCCCCGGAGCAGCCAGGGCAGTGATGGGGACACTCAGGGGTTTACCAGGGTCTTGCTTGGGGCCAGAGTCTTCGCCACCATGGTGGTGACTGAGATCCCGGGTACAAGGGGTGGCTCAAAGTTACCGATAAGGGCGACTGGAGACACAGAGAGCAGGCAGGGGGTAGGGATCTGCAGGGGAGAAAGAGCTGAGGCAGCTCCATCCTGCTCGGGGAAGGTCCCCGCGACCCACACACACACAGCTCACAGCAGCCGAGGAGACCGAGGCGACTCATTTCACAGAGGGTTTGGCTCCCAGGAAGGGATTTGAAGGGGTAGATGAGCGAGAACCTACAGAAAGGAGCATCTCCTGCTGCCCTCAGAGCCTCAATCAGGTTTGTGTCTGCCTCACCCTGCTGCGTTTGTCAGCTACAGGCAGGGAGAGGTCCTGGGTGATGCTACAGGAGATGTCTGGGGCCCCTTTGAACCTCAGAAATAGAGGAATCAGCTCTGGATCATCACAGAACACCAGGGATTGGAAGGGACCTTGAAAGATCAGGCAGTCCCATTCCCCTGCCACAGCAGGATCCCCTAGATCCAGTCAGTAGGGATGGGAAGGGACCTTGAGAGATCACCCAGTCCAACCATCACTGGCGGGAAACCACTCCAGGAGTTTTCCATCACACTCCTGGCTTCCCCCCTTATGAAGTCACCTAGGATGCTCCCAGGGGTCAAGATCCTTCTCCTCCTATCACTCAAACTGCAAGGGCAGAGGTACAGCCCCAGTGCAGAGCAGCCTGTGCTGGGTCGGACTGGACTGAGGAAGAGCCAGAGAGGAACCAGCCCCGGGGGCTGCTGATGCTGCAAGTGACCTCCTTGATGTTGGGTCAATGGTGAGTGACTCCAGCACTGCCCTGGGCAGCCCATCCCAGTGTTTGACAGCCCTTGGGTGAGGAAACTCTCCCCCAGTGGCCACCCTGAAGCTCCTTGAAAGCCCACGTGGCCACCACTCACCAAACTCAGGCTGTGTCCCCGGGTAGATGATCCTGAAGACGTAGTCTGTGGCTTCATCGTCTTCCTTGTCGGACGCAGACTCAGAGGAGCCCTGGGGGCTTCGTTTCCTCAGCTTGGGAAACACCTTCCCCTGGGTGAAGAAAACCCCAGGAGTGTTGGGCAGAGGGTCCCTCCCCATCAGCTCTGCCCCGAGATGCTGCATGGGGTCCAGGGGAGCCCCAGGGAGATGCTGCTGGGGTGCACCCCTACCTTGCCCCGCTGCGACCAGAGGGGTGGGTCGAGCTGCCCATGGGGCAGGAGGCCGTTCTCCAGGCAGGACAGGAACTGCAGGAGGTGCCCTCCTCTGGGGAAGCGCAGAGGGGGTCTCTGAATCCCATCCTGGCTCACGAGGACAACCGTCCCGCCACTGTCTACTGTTGGGGACAGCAGAGGGAGGACAGGCAGAGCATCACAGGATGTTCTGGGCTGGGAGGGACCTCCAAAGGGTACCCAGTGCAACCCCCCCGGACACCCAGCAGGGCCCAGCTTGCCCACAGCCCCAGCCAGCCTGACCTTGATTGACCCCCACATCAGCCCCCAGCTCTGTCCTTACCCTGCTGGTGGCAGTGCAAGTAGACAATCTCCTCCAGGCGGATGGTCATGGCATAGTCCCAGTAGACACTGGAACAGAGAGACCAAGGAGGTGGTGAGGTTTAGGGGGGAGTCAGAGGCTCTGCTGATGCTCTATGAGCAGCTCCTGGTCCTGCCACCAGATGCCCTGGTGCCTCAGAAAAGATGAGGTCCCACCACCGGGTGATGAGGTCCCACCACCCCTTGTCTTTACCATGAGGAGCCCCACAGGACAGACAGGGGGTGATGGGGGGCGACAGGCTGCTCCTGGGGAGATCCCCACTGGAGCCCAGAGGGAAACCCTTCCCCATGAGAACAATCAACCACCAGGATCATCTCCCGAGGGAAGGGGTCAGTCACCCTACAGGGGGGCAGTTTGAAGCCCCAGCTGGACAGGCTGCTGGGACAGCTCCTTGCAACTGGGTTTCCAGCTGGAGAGGTTGGACTCTGGGGCTCTAGGAGTGGGTGAAGGGAACTGGGTGCATCCAGAAAGTACTGGAGAGCTGCTGGTCACCAGGCAGGGCAGAGGGGCATCGGGAGGTTCCTTCCTGGGGAGATCCTGATGTCTCTGTGAGGGGGCTGCAGCTACCAGCCCTAGTAGTCAGGGTACCCTAAGGCTACCCCAGGCAAAAGGGGGTGACACCACACTTAAACAAAGCAGACTTCACCCCTCCTAGAGGAACGGGCTCCAGGGATCTCTTCAATCCAGGGGGTTGTCAATACCTGCCTGCAGATGAGCTGCAGACCCCACCACAGACCTTCCAGAACCCCCCAGTCCCAGCAGAGATAGGTGATGGCAGAGCATTGCCCACCTCCCCAGGACGTCCATCACCCACCTCCTCAGGTCTGTGGCAGACTCAGGGGTGATTGTTGTGCTCTGAGATCAGTGGGGGAACCCAACAGGCAGCAGATCCAAGCTCCAACCCTGAGGAAGGTTCAGTCCCCCACCTCCACCCCACGTCAGGGCACACTGGAGCCAGTCACCTCTTCTCGTAGTCCAGGTCCCCCATGGAGCCGTTCATCAGCTGGTTGGGAGTCCACTTGAGGGCCATTATGTCGGCCGTCTGGTGAAGGGACAGGTAGCCCGGGATGGCCTCCATGTCATCACACTAGGAGAGAGAGCAGGGACACCCTGAGTGGGTGCTGGAGGACACCAGCAGCAAGGGGACCTTGGGCTGGACGGGAACCGTGGAATCCCAGATGAGGCTGGGTTGGGAGGGAGCTCAGAGCTCTCCCAGGGCCACCCCCTGCCATAACCTAACCCCTTCCTAACCATCTCACCAGCCCAGGGTGCCCATAGCCCCGTCCAACCTGCCCTTGGACACTGCCACAGGTGATGGAGCAGCCACAGCCTCCCTGGGCAGCCTGTTCCTGGGCCCCCAGCACCCTCCCAGGGAAGGGTTTCTGCCTCAGATCTCCTCTCCATCTCCTCTCTTTCAGCTTGAACCCAGTTCCCTTGTCCTAACACTAGAGTCCCTTGGAAAAAGTCCCTCTCTAGCTTCCCTGGAGACCCTTGAGGGACTGGATGCTGCTTTAAGGTTCCCCCAGAGCCTTCTCCTCTCCAGGCTGAACAGCCCCAGCTCCCTCAGCCTGCTCCCAGAGCAGAGGGGTCCATCCCTCTGAGCATCCTTCGTAGCCTCCTCTGGACCCACTCCACCACCTCCAGGTCCTTCTGGTGTTGGGGGCTCCACAGGACTCCAGGTGGGGGTCTCATGAGAGCTGAGACCATGCACAGCCCTGGAGCTCAGCCTCAGACCTTGCACAGCCCTCCTGCTGCCCCTGAGCCCAAACCCGCCATGAGACACCCACAGTGACCCTGCAGAGCCAACTGGTCACCTCGACCAGCTCAGGAAAGGGCTGGAGAGGGCAGCTGCCCATCAGAGCCAAACCAAACAGCTCTGCCTCAGCCCTTGGGGCTTCATTTCTTTGGAGAGAACCAGGGAGGAGGAGGCCCAGAGCGGGCAAGGAGAGGAGCTGGTTTCTCCTCAGAGAGAAGCAGAGCTGGGAAGATCCACATCACCAGAGGATGTGGAGCTCCATCCACTCCTCTGGGAAGATCCACATCACCGGAGGACGTGGAGCCTGTGCTTCCCCTCCAGCCAAGAGCTTCCCGGGGAGCAGAAGAGCCCTCCCAAGGGCAGCAGCCCCGGCAGCACCCACCGGCTGCACCAGGACGTTGTTCTTGCCGTAGAGCAGCGTGGCTCGCGAGTTCTGGTGCAGCGACTCCACGTAGTCACGGGCCGACAGCGACGGCCGATCGTCCATGCTGCCGCTCGAGTGCCTCTTCTGGATCTGGAAGAGACCCCCCCGTGGGTTTGAGGGGAGCACAGACCCTCGCCCTGCTTTCCGAGAGCTCCTCTAGGAAGCTGATCCCCTCCTCACACAGACTCTGCTGGGAATCTCCCCCCTTGGGGTCCTCCAGGGTGGGTCCCAGCTCTGGCTGAGCTGCAGCTGGTCTCCAGAGCAGCCCCGGGGTGGGTTCTGCTCACGATGGGGCAGAGCAGCCTTCAGCTGCCGTCACTTCCCCTGCACCCGCGGTGCTCCCAGAGGGCAGAGACCCAGTGACGGGGTCCCCCTGGTCCCCAGCACCTTCACGCAGCCCCACTTCTCGTGTCCGGTCACCCCACAGAGCTGCTCCCCCCTCACTCACGCAGAGCGCCGGGCGCTTGGTGGGCGAGTCCTGGCGGCAGTGGGAGCTGTGGATGCGGTGCCTCTGCACCAGTTCGTCGGCCGAGGGGTCTGTCCAGAAGTGGTCGGCAGTCTTCATCTTGGTGTACTCCAGCGCGCAGGGCCCCACTGCACCCACAGAACAGACTTCTAGCACCCCCCGAGCAGCGGGCTCAGCCCACTGCGAACGCGGACGGGCAGAGGGAGGCGAGCAACAGCCCCCGACGGACCGGCCGGGTGCAGGAGGCAACTGCTCCACTTCCCAGAGCCCCGCCTGTGCGAGGGAAGGAAGCCCCCCGCTCAGCCTTAGAACTCCGCACCTCTGTGCGGGGAGCACCGCACGGGCTCTGCAAGTCCTCCCGCTCCCAGGGCTACGCAGCTCCCTCCGGTCCTTGCTAACCAGGAGCCCTCCCTCGCCGCCGGCGGCAGCCCCGTCGCCACTCGCCACTGGCAGGCACCCCCTCTCGAGAAGCTCTGCCTAACCCTGGGGACACGGGGGGCTGGCGAAGGAGTTACCCAGCAGAGACGCCAGAATCGGCCCGTCCACGGGATCCATCAGGAGAGCCTCCTTCTCGTAGTACTTGCTGCAACAGAGAGCAGAGAGCTGCAGCGGTCCCAGCCCTGGGGCTACCGGGTTTTGAACCGCTGGTGCCCTTCTCCCGATGGTGGGAGGGCAGGAAGCCCTGGGGTGACGGCCTCTGCCAGCTGCGAGGTTCTAAGGGGGAACAGATGTCCAGTGCAGTGCAGTGCAGGGGTCACCACCTCCTAACAGAACACCCCTGGGGCTGGAGATGTCACCTCCCTGGGACAGGACCCCTCAGCCATGCGGTTTCCACCACTCAAGGGTAAGGGCTCCCCCCAACAGCCCCAGCAGCAGCAGAGACAGGGTGGCCGGTCTCTAGTTCAGGGGGCGCATGGTGGTCACCAGCAGCATGGAATCAACCAGAATCCCCACGATGGGGACTTGGATTTGATGACCCTGGGAGGCGCCTTCAAGCCCCTCATGAGCTGATGGACCCCTGGAGGCTCCTTCCAACCCCTCATGAGCTGATGACCCCTGGAGGTCCCTCCCAACCCTTCATGAGCTGATGGACCCCTGGATGCTGCTCCCAACCCCTCATGAGCTGATGGACCCCTGGAGGCTCCTCCCAACCCCTCATGAGCTGATGACCCCTGGAGGACCCCTTCCTTCATGATCTGAGTGGAACAGAGTGATGCAACTGGTCTGTCCCATCCAGACACCCCCCTGCACCATCAGAAGGGGTGGGTGCTGGTAGGGAGCCGTGTCGGGTGGATGGTTGCCCCGTGGCAGCACTCACCTGCTGTTCTCTACCAGGTAGTGAACGATCTTGTCCAGGACCTTGTCAAAGAGGGCCGTGCGGATCCACAGGTGCTTGATGGCTTGAGGAGACAGGTTGGGCAGCTTCGGCACCTTGCGCACGTTCTCTGGGGTGCCCTGGGCTTGGGTCCTTCTTCAGAGGCACAAGGCAAAGGACAGCAGGGTCACTGGCTCACTCAACAGGGCTACTGGCTCATACAGGGCCACAGGCTCGCGGCTGAGTGCTGCAGGAGCCCAGAGCACTCACAGCACCTCATGGGGTCCCAGTGGTGCTGACTGTGGTTCCTGGGGGACTCCCCATATAGGGAGAGGTGCCCTGGGGACTGCTCCCTTCATCCATCCCAGCTCCAGCAGACCCACAGCTGCTTTTGCAGCCTCACTCGGAGCAAAGAGACCCCAGAACAAGCCTCTGCCTCAGCTGAGTCCTCCAACCCATTGAGGGTGCCAGAGGAACCTGGAAGGAGCTGCCCAGGGGGGTTGTGGAGCCTCCTTCTCTGGAGATGTTTCAGACCCACAGTGATTCCACTGGTGCCCAAGGAGAGCAGCTGAAAGCTTCCTGCCCTGGGCCACTGCTCCCATCCACCAGCCTGGGCCAAGGGTGAGTGAAATCCTCTGGCTGAATGAGTGCAGGAGCCCTGCACACTGGGGCTGAGCGGGTCTGGTTCCAGTTGGCTTAGCGCACTGGTCCTCGAGTGGTGATGGGTGAGGAGCAGACACGCTTCAGCCACTCCTGGAGCACGAGGTGAAGGAAGAGCTCATCCATCCGAGCTCCAACCACCCCACAGCTCACAGTCAGTCCCCTTGAGCCAAGGAACCAGCAGCCCAGTGCTGCCCCGGAGAGGCTGCAGCAGGACCCCCCCCAGCCCTCCCCACGGCAGCCACGGGGCGGGCGAGTGGGTGGGTGGGTGCCTTACGCGCTCTCGATGAGCTGCTCCAGGTCCTGCACCTTCCTGCACAGCTCCTCGGCCAGAGGGAAGCTCTTGCCCACCTTCATGAAGAGGGCGGCGATCTTGTTGCTGCGCAGGAAGCCGGCCGCCCGCCGCTTCAAGCCGAACAGGACGCAGGCTTCCACGGCGGCTGCAACACACCAGAGCCCCCGTGAAGCAGCAGCTGGACCACAGATGGATCTGGAGGTGTTTCCCCAGAGGAAACCACTGCTGTGCTCTGCTCTGCTCCAGCCTTGAGCAGCCCGGGGAAGCCAGGCGGCTCCTAGCCGGAGCAGCAGGCAGTGGGCTGGCTGAGCTGCTGCAGGATGAGGTTTTGTGAAGCTGAAGGAGAAGTGTTGAGGGTGAGGGGTCTGGGGAGTTGGGCTCTTGGGAAGAGCTCTGCTGGAACAAGCTGAGCTGGGGATGTGCCACGACACGGGATCACAGAGGGATGGAGGCTGGAAGAGCCAGCCCAACACCTACCATCATCCCAGGGTGCTCAGGGCCACGGCCAGGCTGTCCCTCAACACCTCCAGCGATGGATGGGGACCCACCACTGCCCTGGGCAGTCCAGTCCAGGCTCTGATCACCCTTTCCATGAGGAAGGGCTTCCTAACATCCAACCT
>JAOXOE010000776.1:10081753-10097975 GCA_028565055.1 Phoeniculus purpureus | reverse complement strand
AAGACTTTATGGGATTCATGCTCTCGGTACCAATTCTGACAGATCATGTCCCTTTTCATGAAGCCATCCTGCAACAGTGGGGTGCAAACCTCTCTCTCCCTCCCAGATCACCCCGACAAGACGTGTTTGTGGGAGGAGGGCTTGACCCCAAGGCTAGTGGCAAAGCAGCTGGAGTGATGCCGTGTGTGACTTCTGACAGCACTGGTGCCTTCCCAGCCAGACTGGAAAGAAAACAAACCCAGGGTTCAATGGCTGCAGAAAAGGTTTGATTTGCTGAACGGGGTGAAGCAGCTTCCTCTGGCTGGAGGGAGTCGCTTGGCGGGGGGGGGACTGGGTGAGAGCCAGGGCAGCCCTCCCTCCCAAATAGCTGGAGTTACCAAACCCCCGAGAAAGTTCAGCTGAACCAGGGCAGCTGCTGGCAGCCTCAGCACGAAAACGTCCCAGCGCAAACACGGAGCAGCGGCCCCGCTGCCAGCGCAGCGCACGGGACGCCCCCGGCCCAGCCTCCATCGCACCCCCTCTTCTGTCGCTGCAGCACAGGGATGCTGAACCCCCCTGGCGGGGGCTGCTCCCCATCGCCGACACTCCTCTCGCCTCCACCGCTGGCACCTTGTGTGGAATTTAGCCACCACCGAGGGCAACCGGGTCTCCCTCCATCCCGGGCTGCCTTTGGCAAAGGGGAGGGGTTGCCTTGGTTCTTCCTAGTTCCCCAAAATGAAAGAGTGGGGCGCTGGGGTTCCTTGAGGCATTACAGCCTAATAATAGTAATAATAGTAATATTAATGACGATAATAATAATGACTATAATATTAATGACTATAACAATGAATATAACAATGAGTATAATAACGACTATAATATTCATGAATATAATAATGACTATCATAATTATGATTATAATAATATAATATTAATGACTATATTAATAACAAAAATAATGATGATAACAATAATACATAATATTAGTATTATGATCACAATTTGGCAGAGAGAAGAACATCTGCCCCCCGCTTTGGTGGTGCTCTGAAGCCTTTCTGCTTTCTACACACTTTCATAGAACGATCCTGAACCTTTTAATTCCTCCCCATCACCACCACCAAATCCGCCCCCCCAACTGGGGAAGCTGCTCTGCTGCACACAGACCCAAAGCTGCTTGTAGAGCCCGTGGTGGTGTAAAGGGAAAAGCTGAGTTTGCTGGCAGGGGTTGAGTCTCCTTCTCTGGAGACGTTTCAAACCCTCCTGGAGATGTTCCTGTGACTGGATCTAGGCAGGGGGATTGGACTGGATGATCTCTTGAGGTCCCTTCCAGTCCCTAATGACTGGATCTAGGGGATCCTGTTGTGGCAGGGGGATTGGACTGGATGATCTTTGGAGGTCCCTTCCAGTCCCTAATGTTCTGTGGTTCTCTGTGCATCCCTAGGATGTCTTGGGGGAGCCAGGGACCCTAAGATCACTAGTTTCAGTGTCTTCAGCACTCACAGGAGAACTCTAAGCCAACAAATGGCAAGGAAACACTCCTGGTTTTTAGGCAGTACATGGGTTTCCCTCGGCCCCAGCATCAGGAAACAGGCTGGCTAAGCTCTCTGCACACTGCGTGCTCTGAGTGCAACGGACACCCCCTTTCCTGGCTGGACCCCAAACATGAAGCCAAGGAGACGCCTTCAGGTAACCCAAGAGCAGAGCAGCCTGTGGATGCTGAGGAATCAGAGTGGGGTAGGGAGGTTAATCAAGGGCTCCTCAGGTGGGTTTTGTTAGGGTGGACTATTTAAAGGGTGCTAAGAGCCCTTCCCTGTGAGATGTGGATCAATATGGGAAGGGTGGGTGTCAGGAGGATGGAGCCAGGCTCTGCTCAGCGGCATCCAGTGACAGGACAAGGGGCAGCGGGTGTGAGCTGGAGCAGAGGAGGTTCCCCATCAGTGTGAGAAGGACCGTCTTGGCAGTGAGGGTGCCAGAGCCCTGGCAGGGGCTACCCAGGGGGGCTGTAGAGTCTCCTTCTCTGGAGCAGTTTCAAACCCACCTGGACTGTTCCTGTGTGACTGGATCTAGGGGATCCTGCTGTGCTGGGGGGATTGGACTGGGTGATCTTTCGAGGTCCCTTCCAGTCCCTAATGACCAGATCTAGGAGATCCTGCTGTGGCAGGAGGATTGGGCTGGGTGATCTCTCGAGGTCCCCTCCAATCCCTCACATTTGGTGATTCACTCACCCTCTCAGAAGTTTGAAGAGCATGCAGCCGAGGGAGAACCAGTCTGCGCTGCTGTCGTACGCCGTGCCCTTCTGCAGCACCTCGGGAGCCATGTACCCGTGGGTACCCCTAAGGGCAGAGGGAAAAACCTGAATTACAAACAAAAACTACCGCTGAAACAATAAACAGTGGTCGAAATCGGGTGTTTTCTCAGCCAGACAGCCAGCCAGGGCTGGGCACCACGAGACAGCAGCCTCCCTGTACTGCTTTGATCCCTGATGTAACTGGGACCTGGGAGCTTTTTAGAGAAGCTACCAAAGTGCAAATCCTTTCAGCTCTGACAGGATGGAGATTTTCTTGGGTTTTGCAGGAATTCTGAGACTAAATTAGGGCAAACGAGGACCTAAGAATAGAATGTGCTAGATAAGATGTGGGATCACCCAGAAGAACCCGAGGAACTCAGAGCCCTGTTATGACCTGATGCCAAGCGGCAGCACAGGAGCACAACCTGTCCTCAGCTCTACAGGAGGAAGACACCATAAAACCCTGGTTTTTAGTCAACTCTCAGAACAGTTAATTATCCATCTAGGACAATTAAAACAATCTGGTACTTCAGCTCAGTCAGGTCCTTCTCTGAGCAGTGAATCATAATGTGTCATGTCCCAGCCATGCCCACACATCAGCTGCTGCGGGGAAACCGAGAGCAGCCTGGAGAACCTCAGCAGAGCACCCTTGGCACAGCAGCCTGGGCCACGGCTGCGCCAGTCGTTTCTTTCAGGCACAGCGCAGGACACGTAAAGGACGTCAGCAGCAGCTGTGAAGCTCCTGCCACACTCACACGCTCGCATGTGGCTTCTTCTTGGAGAAATCGCAAGCCAGCCCAAGGTCCGATATCCTCACGTGCCCGTGCTCATCCAGCAAGATATTTGCAGGCTAGAAATGGACAGAGAGGGAGCGGTTAGCGCTTGGCGGGGTTCAGCTGACAGAGCTACAGGCTGTGAGGGCACAGACACTCCTCCTCAAACACCAACACTCCCTGGGAACTGCTTTTTGGGGGACTTCTTGGTCGGTAACAGACACTCTGGAGACAAACTCCACACCCTAAGGGAGCACTCCTGTCACCTCACACTGTGGAATAGTGCAGAGGAAACAACAGGGGAGGTCTGGCTCAAAAGCACCCAAGAGCAAGTCTGATGGGGAGAGGCTGAGGGAGCTGGGGGGTTCAGCCTGGAGAAGAGGAGACTCAGTGGGGATCTTCTCCCTCTCTCCAATTCCCTCAAGGGAGGTTGCAGTCAGGTGGGGGTCAGGCTCTTCTCCCAGGCAACCAGCACCAGGACAAGAGGGCAGGGACTGAAGCTGCCAGGGGAGGGTTAGATTGGATGTTAGGAAGCCCTTCCTCATGGAAGGGGGGATCAGAGGCTGGACTGGACTGCCCAGGGCAGTGGGGGAGTTGCCATCCACCCCTGGAGGTGTTGAAGGACAGCCTGGCTGTGGCCCTGAGTGCCCTGGTGTGGCCACTGCGGTGATGGCAGATGCTGGGCTGGGCTGGCTGAGCTCCGAGGGCTTTGCCAGCCTCCATCATTCTGCCATTCTATGATTCTGAGAGAATAAATCCAGCCTAGTCTCAAGTCCACTCTGCTCTGGGTTCTTCCCCAGCAGGGCTGTGTGTGGCTCCTACAGCCTTTACCTTTACCCTGTGAGCTCTGTGCAGACTCTTCCCCACTTTTGAGGTCCTTTGGCTCAGGGACATCAATCCCAGAGCAACTCCCAGATTCCCAATGCACTACTTTGATCCTGCTGTGGCAGGAGGATTGGACTAGATGATCTTTCGAGGTCCCTTCCAATCCCTAATGATTCTATGATTCTACTCCTGAGCAACCATCTTCCTCAGAAATCCTCCTAAATTAACAGTGAAATTAATAAGGCAAAGGAGATGAGTAACAGTGCCCAGGGTTCATTCTGACCCCAAGGAAGCATCTCCCAGGCTCCTTAAAGTGGGTAACAGCCCAGAGTTGGGCGATTTGGAAAAAAACCAATTAGGAAAACGAGCCGAAGCTGAAGGAGTGATCAGTGCTCTGCCCAAGAGAACATTTCAGGTCAGACGATGCCCTTCGTTTCTCAGGATGCCTGGCCCGTTCGCTGGGCGAATGAGTCACGAGGCTATCGATTACCTTGAGGTCTCTGTACACGACGAAGCGGTTGTGCATGTGTTCCAAGCCCAGGATGATTTCAGTAGCATAAAACCTCATTTCCTTCTCCGAAAACACTCCGTGCTGGGAGAGGTGGTAGTGCAAATCTCCTCCTGCAACGAGAAGGGTCTGGATGCAATGGAAAGAAGGGTAACACCTCGCCTGGCAGGCAGATGCAGCAGGAGCCCCGCAGGGGAACCACACACAGAGACCCAGGAAAACAGTGACAAAGCAGCTGAGACAGTTAGTAAGTCAATTTGATCAGTCCGAGATGTCCTGACTTCACAGCCATTTGCACCCAGTAGCTAATCCAGGGGCTGAATCTGAATTGCCACAGCACAGCAGGATGCAGCCACAGGTTTCTGGAGGGCTGGATGGGTGGGAAGGACCTCAGAAAGGTCATCTGGACCAAATGCTGAGCCCAGGGTGGGAGGGACCTCGAAAGGTCATCTGGGCCAAGCCACTCCAACACTTGTGCTGGGGGTCCTTTCACACCTTCCTAGCCTGAGCCCCAACACAACAGAACCCCTTTAAACCCGCTTCACCAGGAACGTGCCTGGGAGTCTGTTTCTGACCGAGCTACGGGTTCAAGATCACCCAGGCAATGGAATCTTTGACTTGCTTGCTTGGAATCCTTGCTTAGGCTGCAAGGAGGGTGGCCACGTGCAGAGCAAGCGGTGCCCGTCTCCAGCCCCCACAAGTGCTCAACCCTATTTCTCTATCACCTTCCAGCTTTGCAACACTAGGCACAGGTGGGTCTCACTCCTGTAGGAGCTGCAGGACCCTCGTGAGAGCTCCTGTCCACAGCCCACGAGTGCTGAGCGCTCAGCAAACAAGGATGCTGCGGCACCTACTCTCATAACTCTCCCCGCGTTCTCTCTGCTGAGGCTCCCAGCTATCGTTTCTCTCCCTCGAGGAGCGCTTTGCCCACCCGTTTACTTGGCAGAGCTTTTCATAGCAGCCCTTTTACTTTTGTTCTGCTCTCCTCGTGAACTCCACACCCCCCAGTTCCTCAAGCTCACAGCCTGGCAGGCCCTGTGATGGCTCGATTTAAACATGGCAGCGCTCTGCTAAGAGGCTTTCCAGGCTGTTCCACGCAGCCCCAGCTTTAGATCACTTTACCCCTCCTGCCCGCAGGCTCATGCTTCACACCTCAGGCTATTTTTTGCCCCCCTTATGATCTCAGCAAGTCCTGCTGCCAACAGCTCTGCGGTACCGGCACGCGTCTCGCTCACCATTCATCAGGTCCAGAATGAAGCAGAGTTTGTCGGGGGTGTGGAAGGCATAGGTCATACACACTATAAAAGGGCAGTCCTGGAAGGGAAGGAGCACAGAGTTCAGCTCAGGCAATAAGCAAAGGACTGCTGCGAGCAGCTCAGACACGCGAGGCGATGCTTTGCCCGTGGCGCCGGCAAATCTTCCCTCGGATTTGCTATGGAGATGTGGGATCTGCATGCACCTGACAGCTGAGGGGACCGCGATTCCGCTGTCTCACTTCAATGCTACGAGGAGCCGGAGGCTGCAGAGCTGCAGCCTTCTGCAGGCTTGCGGCTCCAGCAGTGTTCTAAAAACATTCCCCAGCAGACTCGCGGGGCAGACACCTTAACCCCTGCTACAAAGGCAGGCTGCTCCCGTGGAGGGCTGAGGGTAAGCGCCGTCCCCGCACACGCTGGGCGGCTGGAACACGGGGACACACACAGGATCCCACGGGGCAGCGAGGCTGAGCCTCACCTGCGCGGTGAGTACAGCTCAGCGGTACCCCCCAGTCCACATACGCTGCTCAGGGACGGTCCTGCTGCTCTCCAGCAGCACTTGCACCAGGTGATGGAAAGGACCAGAAACACCCCAGGAAGGAAACCCCAGCTCCGCTGGTGCAGTGGAAGTGGGAGCTGTGAGGTCCCAACAGGGCGAAACCCAGAAGACAAGGCTGGAGGGTGCAGATATCAGGGGGTGGGTCGCAGGGGGAACAGCCCCTCCTCAATTCACACGGGATGTTTAAGAGAAGCAGCCATAAAGACAGAGAGAACTGGGAACCCCTCTTCAGTGCTGATGCTCCTTGGTGCACTGGTATCCTGTAACAGGCACCCTGGAAGACACCACAGCGGGAAGCTGGTCTGGATGAGATGCAAGCAGCTAATTAACAGAGGCTAATTACCTTGCTGACCCCTTCTCCAAAGCCAAATGGAACCAGGGCTGACTGGTTAGCCCGGAAGGGCCAGTGCCACCCCACGGTGCAGGGGCTGGCAGGATGAGGGTTTAACTGCTGAGGAGCCAGGAGCAGGAAGCCCCAGCGTGACCTAAGCAATGTGTTAACTGCTGCAGGTTGATAGTGAAAGCTCTGGGAATCTCTAACAGGAACTCGCTTCCTTCCCTATTTAGAAGCTGCAAAACACGATGGCCTTGGGCAGGGCAGGGACCTCGGGATGTGGCTCCAGGTGCCGCCTCACCCAGCAGGAAAAGGGAGGGATCACTGACACCGTCCTCACTGCCTGGCCACGATGGCTCAAGCGGGTTTATCCATCCCCAAGACCCCATGAGGTGGAATTACAGAGCTTTATAAAGCTGGCTGGAATCCCCAGTGGCTCCCACACGCAACCTTCAAACCTGTCTGAAGAAGCCTGCGGAGACACACGAGAAAATATCCTACTGCTAAAGGGCCCTAGAAACAAGGGGAGGTCACAGGCAACCGGACCTAAATCAGGTTAGAACCTCCCTTTATCAGCCCTGTGTTGCTCATCACCACAGACTGGCACAGTCACCACCTCACCTCAGAGCAAAAGCTCCAGTCGAATCATTAACTTGGTTTTCTCTATCAGCTGGGTAACTCGGCAGCCCCCAAGCAGGTTTCCTACAACCTCAGAGCAATCCAACGAGCCACAAGGATACAGCGTTAGAATCCAAACGCCATCCCCCAGGAAAACAAAAGGCTGCTCCCACCCCAGAACGTCCCAGCCTGCATTTTCATCTTGTCCACTTCTTCACACAGGACTGTGCCTGTGTCAGTGGTGCTTAACTCAGGCTGCTGTGAGCTTCCTGCTTCACGCACTTCCCCCTCACTGCTCAGCACAGAGAAGGAACCGCAGGGCTGCCATCATTTTCTGACACAAAACACTCTGCAAAAGAGCATTTTCTAGCAAAAATCCCCCCACCCCAGCTATTGGGTTCTGTGCCTTTCGCTTCGAGAAAGAGATGGAGGGGCTAGAGCAGAGCCAGAGGAGCAACGAGGCTGGGGAAGGGATTGGAAGGAAAGGCTGATGGGGAGAAGCTGAGGGAGCTCTGGGGGTTCAGCCTAGAGAAGAGGAGACTCAGGGGGGACCTTCTCCCTCCTCCAGCTCCCTCAAGGGAGGTTGCAGTCAGGTGGGGGTCAGGCTCTTCTCCCAGGCAACCAGCACCAGGATGAGAGGGTAGAGCCTGAAGCTGCCAGGGGAGGGTTAGGTTGGGTGTCAGGAAGCCCTTCCTCATGGAAAAGGTGATCAGAGCCTGGACTGGACTGCCCAGGGCAGTGGTGGGGTTCCCATCCATCGCTGGAGGTGTTGAAGTGCAGCCTGGCTGTGGCCCTGAGTGCCCTGGTGTGGCCACTGCGGTGATGTTAGGTCCTGGGCTGGGCTCCTCCACACTCAAGAGATTCTGCTGGGTTTTGAAACAAAGCAATGAAGACCACTGCCCCAGAGAGGAATCTTGCGGCAGTCAAGCAGCAGTGTGAATGAAGAACCATTGGGGAATGGATCCTTACGGCCAGACGAACCTGAATTAAGTCCAAAGAAGGTTGAAGACACATTTCTGGAGCAAGAGAAACTCCTGCAGTCCCTGGACACAGGGAAACAAAGTGCTTCTCCTCAGAACGAGAGTCAATTCATTGATTATCGATCTTTGGTACTTTCATGTTCCAGCTTGCTGTGCACTGATTGCTCCCCGAGGGAATCCTGAACGATCTCAAAAAGAGCTGAGGAAGACTTTTCCAGAGGAAGGAGAAGCCCGAGCAGAGTGGGGACGCCTGCTCCTACTGCAGACAACCTCAGTGACCATGTCCTGCCCACCAGGAAAAGACTGATGAAATATCCAGTCCCTGCTCCAGACAGCAGACTGGTTCTACCCGCTCCCCACCAGCAGCAACAGCTCTGGGGGATGTCAGTGCTCTGGTCTGCGAGCATCAGGCACATGTCAGCTACCACAGAAAACAAGGAGGGTTTTTCCTTTAACTGAGGGAGAGATGTTTTCCCTACTAAGAATTTCAGAAGGGATTTCCAGCCTCCAGCCTGAGCAGCTCTACAGGAGGAGAAGACAGAGCCCTGCAGAAGAGGAAGCACAAACCACAGTGACAACTTGTCTGTGTCAGCCCAACAAACCCCAGGAGAACCCCAGCCCCGCAGAGCCCCCGTTGGTGTTATGAGGCCAGTCCCAGGGGTTCCTGGTGCTCTGCAGCAGGGTCTGTTGTACTCCTGAGCTGTGCCAAGGTAGGACATCACCAGGAAAAGCTGCTCTCACATCACAG
Source organism: Phoeniculus purpureus (assembly GCA_028565055.1). NCBI lineage: Eukaryota > Metazoa > Chordata > Aves > Bucerotiformes > Phoeniculidae > Phoeniculus > Phoeniculus purpureus. The sequence goes on along the minus strand of JAOXOE010000776.1, from coordinate 10,089,111 downwards.
CCACGACGGGCTCCAGCCTGGGAGCTCCCTGCTCGAGAAGCTGGTGGTGAATGCCAGGAGGGTTAGCAAAACCGATGACACAGGCCTGTGTTCTCAGAGACATCAGCTGACACTCCTGGATGAACCAAGCCCAGCCGTCTGTCTCGCTCTCCTGCCCCTGCCTAGCTGTGTGGTGCCACAACTCCACCAGCAGCAGCTTCAGGAAAGATCTTGCTTTGAATCCCTGGACGTGACAACAATTCTCATCGAGTCCTGGCCCAGAAGAACCACAGGGTCAAGTGAAATCAGAGAAACACCACGAATGTACCGGAGTGTTCCGGTCTCCGCTACAGAACAGCGGCCTGCTGGCCACCAGGTCTCGTGACACTCCCGGACAAGCCTGATCTAGAAGTCTAACTGATAAATCCCTGTGGTTGGTGTTGGAGATACAAGAGACAAGGAACCCTTCCAGCTCCTTTAGGGCCTCGGGAGCTTTGCAGTGAGGGAAAATCCAACCCTGTGATGACACCTTGCTGCGGAGCTTCACAAGCTTCTAGTCCAGGCTTTGCCTTAGCAGGGCATGAGGGAAACAATCTGGAGGGCACCAAGGGAAGTTCGGAACTGATTCTTCCAGGGACAGAACTGCCGTCGGCTCTGCCGTTCATCCCAGACTCTGCGGGTGGACAGCAGCCCAACCAGAGCCATGGGTTCCCTGAGAGGCCACTGCAGAGCCACTGCAAGGACAGAGCCATGCCAAAGGAACCACGAGGGAGGTTTGCAGAGAGAACTCGCCCAGCTGCTAACACAGAACCCAGCCCAGGGTTTCTGAGCTCTGTGTCCTGGGGTTCCCTGCCCCCTGTAAGCTGGAGCAGCAGCTCCCCCGCCCCAGCTGTCCAAGCCCAGAGCAAACCCACGCGATTCCCCCTCGTGCCCCAGGCAAAGGGGCTGCGTTTGCAGCGAGCCGCAGGGGGAACGTTTAATTCACACACAGCACAGCAGTCAGGAGGAAAATTAACCTTCTTCCAGCACCACACGTAACCACGGCGACAGGAGCCGACTGCACCGTCTGCCTGATGAGGCCGGTGCGGTCGGGAGGCTCTGGCACGTCACAGAATCATCAGAGATTGGAAGGGACCTCGAAATATCATCCAGTCCAATCCCCCTGCCAGAGCAGCACCACCCAGACCAAGTCACACAGGAAGAGTCACACTTGTCACAAGTCACACTTGTGAGCCAGCTCGGTGGCTCTCGGGGTGCAGCAGAGCGGCCACTGCCCACCCGCTCTGCTGCGGGGAACTGTCTGGTACAACCAGTGCCACTGGGTGCCTCCCAGTATGAAATGGAACTTGTGAGCTAAGCGGGGCACCCCCGCCTGACCAGTTCCTTGCAGAGAGATTTCCTTAGGAGCCAGACAAACGTGATGGAGAAGCATCAGACACCTGGAAAAGGAACGTTTACACATCAAAAGGAGGGGGGAGAAGGAATCACCCAGGCAGTGGGAACCTCCTCAAGCCTCTTCAGCTGGGATCATCGCTTCTAGAAGCACCCAGCTCCTATTTCAGACATAGAAATCAGCAAGGGGGGGGTTCCAGGGTCACACAACCGAACCGAGGGAACACGCATCACACGATCACAGGCAACAGCAGCGGAGAGGGTAAGAGAATAATAAATGGATGGTACTTACTCCTGTACTGACAAGAGACAGCATAATTCTTTCATTTAAGGCTAATGTTTCTCCTTGCTTCATCTTGATTCTCTTCTTATCTAAACATTTCATTGCATACCTGAAAATATCAACCGTTCAGACAGAGAGCCACAGACAATCCCCCCCTCTGCGCTCAGCACCGCCCGGCCAGGCCACGGGCGTTCACAGCACCCTCCTGCAAGCTCCTTAAAGACTCCAGCCCGGCGCTAAAAACACCATCACAACGAGAGAACCTCCCCAGCCTCGCAGCAGCAGCAGCAGCAGCAGCAACACATCTGCCTCCTCACAGAGCAGTTCCTCCTGTGCCCAAGGAGCGGCAAGGACACAGCGCACGCTGAGCTTTCGGACCTGCGAGCGAGGATTTGCAGCCGGAGTTAAACAGCAGAGACTCTATTAGGTTCCATTTAGCTCTAGCAGACCTCGGGCACACGATGAGGGGATTCTCCTTTCCTTAGGGGTTTTTTCTCTCCTCACAAAAGGTCAGGCAGCGACAAGGAAGCCTTTCTGAACCCTCCACCGTCTGCAGGACACCAATTAATAACCAGAACATTCCCCTAACAACCACCCAGCAGGGTGTCACCGAGTCAGGGGGTTTTTTTTCCATGTTAGGTGGCTACCAGAGCAGACACTCGTGGCCCTCGCAGAAGACTCCAGCCACGGCCAGCTGTGGGTTTCCATGCCGAGGAAAACACCACATTAGAGCTCATTGACTGCCTACGCCGGGACAGCTCCGGGGGGAAACGGGGCCTCGAGTCACCTTCACTGCCTGAACAGCCAACGTCATCCCCTGCCAGTGCTGCGAGTGGGGGGAGCGGGAGCGCTGCAGGATCGGACGTTCCCGAGGCGAGGGCTGCGTGTGCAGCACGTGCTGCCGCTGGAAGCGAGGGCTTTAAATAGCGGTTCACACGCTTGCCCTTTAGCTGAGCCCAGCGAGCCACCGGGGCCGTTTAAGGCTGATGGAAGCGAAGCCTCTTGTTCTCCAACGGAGCTGCCGTCTCTCCCCGCTGGGCTGCTGCGGGCCCCTGAAGGAGGTGGTGTGGAGACGCCTCGGGTGTGTGTTTGTGGGTTAGTGGAACACCGATGGCAGTTACCTTGGAGGGAGGGCTGGCTTCCCAAGCTCCTTGCAGGCAGTAAGTGCGGCAGAGGCAGCCATCTAGAGTGGTCGGGATCTGGATTAGGGACGGGCAAACAGGTTTGGATTAAGAAAGAACTAAACCAAACCTCTACCCAGAAGCTGAGCCTAAGCTAAAGCTTTGCTCCAAGCTTGAAGAAAGGCCGGTTCTCCCACACCTCACCTCCCTTCAGCCTATTTATAGCTGAGGGAAGAGCGCCCTTCGCTTCGCTTCCTACACCCAAGGCTCAGCCACCTCCTGCCAGAGCAAGACTCAGACGCACAACTGACTGGGAACGTGGGAACTACCTCTTGGGGCTGGAAACCTCCCTAGTGTGGCTCCGGCTAAAGAAAATGTTTCTGCTGCTGGACAAGAACTGCCAAAGCAAGAACAAAGCCAGGGTTTGTTAGGGAGAGCTTCAGTGGCAAACCCTGGGGGCCCTGCAGAAGCACTGGGACGCTAAGGGCCCTTCCACGGGTAACGGCTCCGAGGTTTGTTATGGGGGCTGCCAAGCGCACACAACCACCAGGGAAGCAGCTGTGCCCACGGAGACCGGGCACTGCTTAGACTGTCTTAGAAGAGAAACTGCTAAGGATGGTCCCTGGACTGTAATTGTTAGGAGAAAAGCACGAGTGGAAATAACTCCAGCGACAGATACTGAGAACAGCTTGTCAAATCGATCCCCAGATGTTCAAACCAGAATGGGATGGGACAATCAGGCCTCAAGATGGAGCATCTGATGATCAGGAGAAGGGTGTGAATGGTAGGACCAGGAAAAGAAACTAAAACCCCCACACAGGGCTGACCTGGCAGTGCCCCCCCACTGCTGAGAGCTCTGCTCAGCCCCAGAACTGCCTTCTTCCAACGTAAGCAAGGAGCAGCGCTCTCGCGATCGCAGCAGTCCGGAACACCGCGTTCACAACCACCCTGCGGGGTGAGCAGCTGTCCCTACGTCACCATCCTGCGGCCCTACGTCAGCACCAGCTACGCGATGAGCTTTGCTGCGAGACGAGTGACCTTGGGCAGGCCAGAGGCAACGCCCCACGCCACCGTGGGCTCCACGAGGACACGGCTCCGCGCTGCCGGGCTCCGATCCAGGACGTGCCTTCGGCACACGCTTCGCTTCCAACACGCGCGGGCTCCCCTGAACCGTGATGCTGCAACCAGCTCGACCAAGGCTGAGCTGAAGCGCTCTGCTGGAGCACAGCCCTGCTACGCAGCAGGATCAAATCCCAAAGCTTAAAGGTGATCCAGAAATCAGCAGCTCTTGGGATGCTATTTCATTCCCACACGCTGCTGCTTTCCAGTGAGCTGCTAAGAGCTGACTGGAAGGATTTCCTTGCGAGAGGAGGGTTGATGAAGCGTCGCTGTACTCACATTTTGCCTGTGTCTGCTTTTCGGCAGCCATAGACTTCACCAAATCCTCCTCTTCCTATTATTCTATGTACACTAAAATCATTCATGGTCAGCTGCGAAGGCAAAACAACCCAACTCAAAACCAAACTCAAATGCTTCAGCATTCAAAACACTCAAGAACAAACATCTACATCATCTGCTGGGGCACTAAACCGCTGCGATTCACAGGGCGTTTGTTGTTGTGGAAAAAGGAGCCCCGCGCTGTTTGTATCTCGAGTGCTACAGGCTGAAGTAGGAACCAGACGAACGAGGCGGCTGCTGCCAAGGGCTGACAGTCCCATTCATCTGACAGCCCGCAGTGAGGAGGGCTGACTGTGCAGCCAGAGCTGCACCCGGGCAGCTCAAGGGGACAAAACCAGTGAGGGGGGACAGGGATACAGATGGTGTCTGCGGCTGTGCCAGCAGTTTGGAATCTTCTACAGAATCACAAAACATTGGGGACTGGAAGTGACCTTGAGAGATCATCCAGTCCCATCCCGCTGCCAGAGCAGGATCCCCTAGATCCAGTCATTAGGGGTTGGAAGGGACCTCCGAAGATCATCCAGTCCAATCCCCCTGCCACAGCAGGATCCCCTAGATCAAGTCACACAGGAACATAACCAAGTGGGTTTTAAACATCTCCAGAGAAGGAGACTGAGAGAGCCCAAATACTTGGTGCTAACTCTGATGTCCTGGACGGAGCACCGGAAGGGGCCGCCCAGGGGGGTTGTGGAGTCTCCTCTTTGATGTTTAAAACCCACCTGGATATGTTCCTGTGCAACTTGCTCTAGGTGGTCCTGCTCTGGCAGGGAGATTGGACTACATGATCTTTCGAAGTCCCTTCCAATCCCTTATGATTCTATGATTCCAGCCCTTCTCATTACCAGCAGCCCTCTGACTGCTCTTTGATCCAATACTCCTGCCATAGTATGGTCCTGCTGCCACATGTTTCTCCACAGCTTTAGGGATGTGTTCTGTGTCACTGTGTCTGTGCTCATAAACCTCCTGCTTTAGCTGGAGCGTCTAAGATTTTTTCCAAGCAATTATTATCCTGGACATGTTCCTGTGCCACTTGATCTAGGGGATCCTGCTGTGGTGGGGGGATTGGACTAGATGAACTTTTGAGGTCCCTTCCAATCCCTAATGTTCTGTGAGTATAAAAAAACAAGGATGCTGTATGGACAAGGTTCACAGAATCACAGAATCATTCAGGTTGGAAAAGATCCCTGGGATCATGGAGTCCAACCATCAACTCTACAAGTTCACTCCCAAACCCTGCTGGTGCCAGCAGGGAACCCAGGAGAAGATGCTTTAGTGTCCCCTTTACAGACTGAGGAATCCTAAAGCCTGTGTCTTTGTTTTGCCAGGTGTTTTGAGGTGCTTATTCTGCCAGGACAACCTAAAGCTGTAGGGACGCCCCATCCCCAACTCACAGGGTAACTACTCTGCCACTGCACAGCCTCCTTCAGCACCAGTAAGTGCTCTATTCCCTCTCCAGGCAGCAAGAGCAGCAGAGCATTAATGCCCTTAACGAACGGCTTCTGAAAGCCAACCCTGAGCTTCTGACTTTGTCAACAACAGTTCGTACTCCTCAGGAGCTTAAACCAAAACATGCTCCGCTCCAGCCCAGCCCGCGGAGAAACTCCCTCGAAACCATCGTAAAGTGAGACAGTTAACAACTCGGGGTTTATTAGCAAAACAAACCTCCCTTTTTTATATTTTGACACCGAGAAAATTAACTGATTATGAGTGAAAAATCATCTGCAGGCTTTTATATAGGGGAAACAATCAGAACCAGCTGCTTGGTGCAGAAGGTTAATGAACACTCCGGCGCCTCCTCTCTGCAGAAGCGGGGTCAAACCAGGGAAAAAGTCCTTTTTAAATATGGAAAAAAGAAACCCAGCAAAACTTTGATCATCTGCCTCTGTATAAGGAGAACTAACGTGGAGAAAACTGTAAGAATAGGAATCATTAACCCATCTCGTCACAATGACCTGGAAGATGCTCACAGATGGATTAAGATCCGTTGGTGTTTTCACTGCGGTTGTTAATCTTTAAGAGCACTAAACTCCCAGTGAGCTCAGCACAACAGAGAGGCCAAATGAGAGTGTGTGTGTGGATGAAAACTAGATGCACGAACAAGGGAAAACTTCACATCTCACTGCCTGGATGCAAATGAACTGCTGCCTCGTAGGCCAGTTGTCATAAAAGAGATGGACTTGATCTGCACAAGTCACCGGCACAACACAATCACCGAGTTTCATAGCAGGGACCTTTTATAGGAGGGAAAGAAGCAGCCCCCAATTTGTTTTACAAGAGACTTACCACAGCGGGGGGATCGTTCCACTCTTCGTAAGAAATGGCAGCATAGGGGTAAATGCGGTCATTGATGATCTGGAGCGTAGCGAGAGCGATGGCTTTCATCGAGCGGAAATAGGCTTCCCAGAACCACCTCGCCTGCAGAGAGAACCAACACACAAGGTCGTGGTGAGGCTGCACACAGCCAGTTCCTCACACCCAGCTCTGGCTCGCTGTGCCGCTTCCGCTCCAGGCAGTCCGTGTGCCAGGCAGACACGTCGTGAGGAGGCACATGCGGTGTAGCTCAGATCTGAGCCTAAAGGTTTACAACTCGCCCCTTCTCAGAACAAAACCTCACACAGCAGCACTGCTTTAAGAATACTTGAAGGAACCGGTTACTTTCACACCTTTATCATGTCTTTTCCTCTTGAAAAACATCACATGCCCTACACGGAGAGTTCTAACACCCAAGTCCTACCCTTGCCCCTGCCTCTGTGCAGGGCAGAAATGCTGGAAGGAAAACAGGGAAAACAAAGGGTTGACTCACCTGAGTACCTGTTAGAAACAGAAACATCCTTTCAAGATGCCTAGAACCTGCGAATGATCCTGTAGGGCCCCATCCAGCCCAGGAGGAGACATACAGAATCGCATGGAACATCAGGCATTGGAAGGGACTTCAAAAGATCACCCAGTCCAATCCCCCTGCCACAGCAAGATCACCTACATCCAGTCACACAGGAACATGGCCAGGAGGGTTTGAAACGTCTCCAGAGAAGGAGACTCCACACCCCACCTGGGCAGCCCCTGCCAGGGCTCTGGCACCCTCACTGCCAAGAAGGTCCTTCTCACATTGATGTGGAACCTCCTCT
>JAOXOE010000776.1:10067797-10081653 GCA_028565055.1 Phoeniculus purpureus | reverse complement strand
TTCCTCAGCAGGGAGATGCTCCCCTCCCTCCATCACCCCTGTGGCTCTGTGCTGGGCTCTCTCCAGCAGCTCTGGGTCCTTCTGGAGCTGAGGGGCCCACAACTGGACACCAGATTCCAGCTGAGGTCTCAGCAGGGCAGAGTAGAGGGGGATGAGAACCTCTCTCCATCTTCTAATCACCCCTCTTCTGATCCACCGCAGGATGCCACTGGCCATCAGAGCCCATTGCTGGCTCCTGCTGATCCTGCTGGCCACCAGCACTTCCAGGTCCCTTTCCTCTACACTGGTCCCCACCCCATACTGGTGCACGGGGTGGCACCTCGCTAACACTGGTGGGAGCAGCACCCCCTTACCAGCTCCACGCGCCGGCGGCTGGACTCGAGCTCCCTCTGCACCAGCTCGTCCATGTCAGCCTTCATCTCCTCCATCCTCCGCTGGTAGTACCTGGTGTTCTCCCTCTCCCGCGCCTCCGACTCGGCCGCGTTCTCCAGCTCCTCACCCATCTTGATGATGCTGTCCCGCAGGCGCAGCACCAGCACCTGTGCAGAGGGGTGGGATCATGGAACATCAGCTCGGGAGGAGCCTCCGGGATCATCTGGTGGAGGTGAGGATGCTCCAGAGCTTCGAGCGATGCAGCAGGCAGCACCATCCCCACCCTGGTCACACTGCACCCCTCAGTGCTCCCAGGAACCAGCTGCTGCTTTTGGGGCACAAGAGCATCTTCCTTCCCCCCCTGGCCTGGGCTCACATGGGGAGAAGTGATGGGAAAAATGTCTCCTGAAGATCCCACCATCCATCACTCCCGGTGCCTCTTCCCCCAGAGCCAAGGCAGCGGCACCTCCTGCCAGGGAACTGCAGCTCCCCAGGGCTCTGCATCCACGCAGCCCGTGAGCAGAGGGGGGCTGGTACCTCAAAGCGCTTCATCTGCACCGCCTGGAAGTCCAGCTGACTCTCCAGGTCGCGGATCCGGGCTTCCTGCCGGCTGACGATGGAGCGCTCGGCCGGGCACTGCTCCAGGCTCGCTGCCCTCGCCTGGGCTGCCTGCAGCTGCAGGGGGATGGATGGCTGTGTCAGCCCCCTCCCAGCCCCAGCTGATCCCCGTCAGACCCCCCCTCACCAGCCCCTTGCCCCGGTGTGGAGCTCTCAAAGCCCTGGAGGTGATGGGGTGCTGCGGGAAAGCATCACCCTGGGCTCCTTCAGAGACAGGGGTGGCACAAACGGGAGTGAAATGAGGAGCCTGCTGGTGAGGCAGCAATGACTGGGGCTCCTGCACCCCCAGGCCGAGCTGTCTGGACCCAGTTCCCCTTCCCACCAGCGCAAACTCCCCTTCTTCCAGCCGGCCCCCTTTTGCATCTGACCTACAGCTACGGAAACTCAACCCCTGAAGCACCTCCCGCTCCGCCTCCGAGGGACCTTCTGCTTCCTGAGCCGCTTTAGTACAGCCCCTTTGGTTAATGGGGTCACCCAGGTGTTTGAACCTAAAGCCAGGTTTTCCAGGAGCCTGTGGCCATCCTGATGGCACCGGGCTGTGCCCCTCTGAGGGGACCGATGGGGTACAGAGGGGTCGGTGCAGCCTCAGGGGTGAGGGAGGGCAGGACCCACCAGCACCCACCTTGGGGTGAGCCCCATCCCAGCATCAGCCTCACCCCAGGACCAGTCCCACATCAAGGTCAGCCCCATCCCGGGGTCAGCCCCATCGCCAGCAGCTCAGAAGGGAGGAGGAAGAACTGGGGCTCCATCCCGAGGGAGGTGCCAAGGCAGACCCCCCACAGCCCACCCTGGTCCCGTTGATCCCGTAGGGGTGCAGGGGTCAGAGAGCAGCTTCTGCTGCTCCCTGGGCCACAGGCAGCACCTCAGGGAGAGGAGGGGACCCTGACAGCTCCGCCAAGGAGAAGCAGCTCTGCACCACCGGGGCGGGTCTCTGGGGCTGCTTCCAGCCTAGGACAGGGCACCTCCACACCTGGGCACCGACATCGGGGGATGCCTGCAGGGGGCTCTCGCTCCTCAGCGACGGGGAGGAACTTACCTTCTCCTGCAGGCTCTGCTTCTCCTTCTTCACATCCTCCACCTGCGTCTGCAGCTCCCGGATCTGCGCGATGTCGGACGCCGACTGCGGGGAGGGCAGAAAGCGGTGGGGCAGCCCTGAGGGCTCGGAGCAGCGGGTGCCGGCGGCTCTGGGGTGAAGGAGCCTCCTGCTCCTGACTCTCCTAGATCGTCCTAGCTGCAACTTCCCCACTTTTCAGATCCAACTCCGGCAGAGCAGGACACAAACCCCCCCTGTCAGGATCACGTCTGTCCCCGCAGCGACCCTGCACCCAGACTCTGCGATGCCACCGCAAGGGGCACCAGGCTGCGACTGTCAGGCTCGGCTCCAACTGGGAGCACTGGGGTCCGTCAGCTGCGGGTGCAGCCCTTTGGGAGATGCTGGCTGTGCCCGGGTAGGGCTCCCAGCGCCTGAGGAGCTGCAGGCGTGAGCCATCCCCTCCCTCTCAACACAGCATCTCACGCTGGCTCACGGCTCCTACCTGGGCAATCAGAGCCTTGTGCTTGGCCATCAGCTCGTTCAGGTCCTCCTGGTCCTCGTCGATGCGTTTCAGGAGGTCGGCTCGCTCGTGCTGTAGCCGGTCCAGCTGCTCATCCACCTGCACCAGCACCCGTGGGGTCACTGGACTGGGCACCCCACAGGGCACCCATGGGGGCACCGGACTGGGCATCCCACAGGGCACCCATGGGGGCACTGGACTGGGCATCCCACAGGGCACCCATGGGGGCACTGGACTGGGCATCCCACAGGGCACCCATGAGATCACTGGACTGGGCATCCCACAGGGCACCCGCAGCACCACCCAGAGCAGGGACCCCCTGGCATCACCCTCAAGACCCCACCTTTGCCCGGGGTACCTCCTGCGGGATGCTGAGCCCTTCCGCAGCCCGTTTCTGCTCCCATGAGACCTCCCCCATCCCGCAGGGCTCCCACAGGGGAACTGGGGCACCCACCAGGGTCTTGTTCCTGCTGAGGGTGTCCAGCTCCGCGTGCAGGTTCTCCAGCTCCAGGGCTGCAGTCTGGTGGCACCTCTGAGCCTCCACACACTTGGCTTCGCTCTCCTCCAGCTGAGGAGAGTGGAGAGGATGACTGGGGGAGCAGAGAGCGCTGCCGGGCTGAGGGGAGGGCTGGCATCGTTCTCCTGCAGAATGAGGACGGGGAACCCCCACAGGAGCGACCTGCGACCCCGCAGGCTGCAAACGGGCTCGTCCCGCAGTGCCAATGGCCTTTGGGACCAGAGAGGGCAGGAGCAGCAGGGCTGTGGGCGCTGGGTTGCTCTGGGGTTCACTGCTCAGCTGTTGAGGGCTCCAGCTGTCCCAAATGGGCTGGGAACAGCTGGAAGGTGCAGCATCACCCCAAAACCCCACCCCACTGGCATGCAGAGGCAGATGTGGGGTGTCCCCAGACACCCAGCTCCTTCCCCAAACTGGGCATCAGCAGGGCATCAGCAGCCTTCCTCCCCTCCACCTTCCTCACCTCCCTCCACCTCCACCTTCCTCCTCCTCCTCCTGCCAAACCCCCTCCTCAGACAAGAGGAGATTCTCCAGAAGTGGCCACAACCAGCTCCTGGGACCTGACAGCAGTTCCCAGCCCCTGCAGGGGCTCAGGGAAGCTGGAGAGGGGCTTTTTCCAAGGGTCTCTGGTGCTGGGACAAGGGGGCTGGTTCCAACTCCAAGAGGGGAGATGGAGGTGAGATCTGAAGCAGAAACCCCTCCCTGGGAGGGGCCTGAGGCCCTGGAAGAGGCTGCCCAGGGAGGCTGTGGCTGCTCCATCACCCCTGGCAGCATCCAAGGGCAGGTCGGGTGGGGCTGTGGGCACCCTGGGCTGGTGAGAGGTGTTGCTGCCCAGGGCACTGGGATGGCACTGGGTGATCCCTGAGCTCCCTCCCACCCCACTCCACGATGACCCTCTCCCCTGCCACAGTTAATCCAAGAGCATCCCCAGGGCCTCCCATCAAACCAGCAGCTCCCAGTTCACTCCTTGTGCTGGAATTTTCCACTAGGGAAGAAGAGATGGGAGCCCCCGCCCCAAATCCCTAACGCGGGGAGCACCGCGGGCACCACCTGCCCGGTACCTGCACCAGGCAGGTGCTGCAGCCTTCCGGGGGGACAGTGTGGGGCTGGGGGCCATCTGGGCTGGGAGGGAGGGAGGGAGATGCCACCCCCAGCAGCGGTTTTGCTCTTGTGGAGGGCTGTGGGCTGCTGGTGGGGTGAGAGAGTCACCCCAGACCCCTTTAGGGACCCCTGAGGGGTGGGAGAAGCACGGGGTGGTTGTAAGGTCTGAGCAGGCAGAGCAGCCAAAACCCCCCCACAGCCACAGTATTGGGGAGGGGGGTTTACTTGGGGGAGAAGGAGAAAGACTGGGATGGACTGTACCGGGGGCAGGGAGACTTGGGGGGGAGACTGGGATGGAGCAGACAGGGAACACGGAGACTGGGGGGGAGACTGGGATGGAGCAGACACAGGGCACAAGGAGTTTTAACTCTGGCAAGGGGTGGCCATGCTCTCTGGGCAGAGCTGGCATCACCACTTGCCCCTTGGATCAGCACACGGAAGGGGTCTCTCATCTCAGCGAGCTCTGGGGGCTGGGAAAGAGCAAAGCAGGGACAAACCCTGGCAGAGGGCTGGGGGAACACCGAGAGGGTTCATTACCCAGGGCAGCAGCACAGCATCGGCTGCTCAGCGATGCCAACCTGGGCATGGACAGCCCCTGTGCCACCTCATCCCGTGCTGGGCCACCTCATCGTGGGACCCTCAGCTCATCACCCCTGGGCTGAGACCACCCCCAGCCCGGCGGGTAGGAGTGTGGCACCTGCCTGGGTCACTCAGTGCCAGCCGAGAGCTGCCCTCAAAGCACAGCAGTGCCACCCCTGCTCCTGCCTCACAGCATCCCTACGGCAACAGGGCCCAGCCCTGCTGCGGCTCCTGATGGGACACACTGGGAACAGAAGGCAATTAACAGGGAAAACATGAAGGGAACCAACCACACAGCAACCACCGGCTGCAGCACAGCCCCCTGCTCCTCGCCGGGAGCCCACGGGCAGCACCAGGCGATGCCCATGTGCTGTGGGGTCACTGCTCACCCCACACAGCTCCAACCAGAGGGGTTCCCATCACTCCTGCAGCTTCCCCTGCACCCAGAGGAGCTCTGAGGGCAGGGAGGTGCCCGCTCGCCCTTGGCACCCACCTGCTTGCGCAGCCGCTGCAGCTCCTGAGGGCTGGCGTGGGGCTGGGTGGGCACCGGCAGCAGCAGCTGCAGGTCGGCCAGCAGAGCCCGAGTCCGGCGGAGGTCCCGACGCAGCCGCTTCTCCACATCGAAGTCGCGGTGGCCGATCTGGGGAGGGGACAGGGGAGTGTCTTGAGCCCTGACAAACCCTCCCTCGGACCTTCCCACCCCCCGCGCTGTTCCCTGGTCTCAGTCAGCCACCCGCACAGGCAGAAGAAGGGCTGTGGAGCCCAGCCCAGGTGCCACACAGGTGCCCACGCTCAGCCAGCAAGGGGACCTGGGCACCCTCCTCCCCCCGAGCCTCCTACCTGCTCACACAAGGTGCCAACGAGCCCTTCCAGGTCCTGTTTCTCCCGCAGCGCCCCCCGCTTCTCCTCGCACTCCTGTTCCAGCTGCATCTCCAGCTGCCGGAGCTGCCCACGGGAGACAGCCCCGGCCGCGCTCAGAGCCCGCGCAGGACACGGGCACCGCCGCGGTGGGGACCCCGGAGAGGGGCAGCGGCCAGCCCTCCAGTCCCTGCAGCAGCACTGGGCACCAGGGATGGTCCCAGTACCCACCAGACCCCTGCTGCCCCTCAGCAGGGCAACGGCTGCTGCAGCCCTGGAGCCTGTGGGGTGTCTGTCCCAGCTCCCCAGAGCACCCCCCGAGCCCCCCCTGCACTACAGCTCAGAACTGGGTTTGGAAAGGGCCCTTCGGGGGCAGAGGAGCCTTGTGCCAAGAGCAGCTGCTGGGCACCTCTGGGGGTCATGGGGCAGAGGGGCACCCCACGGGACAGCCCTGGGCAGGGTGTCCTCACCTCCAGCCCACGCTGCTGGGTGGGGAGAGAGCAGCTCTGAGCTGCTGCTGCACCACCGGGCATGGGGCAGCCTCTCAGGATGGGGCAGGGTGGTGGGAAACAGGGATGGGCTGCGTGGGGGGCACCTCCCCCTGGCACACGGGGTGGTGATGGCACAGGGGCACCTCCCCCTGGGACACGGGGTGGTGATGGCACAGGGGCCTTGTGGCTTCAGGGCACCTCTTGGTGCTGGCAGGAGCTGGAGCAAAGCCCCACCGGCCGCTTCATGAAGCCCCAGGGGTGTTAATTGACTATTCAGAGCTGGAGATGCCCCAGGTCCACTGGGAACTGCATCCAACACCCTGGGAGTTGGGAAGGACCAGCTCCAGCCCCTCACTGTGGGGTGATGGAGCTCAGGGGGAGCACCCAGCACCCTAGTGCCCACCTACCCTCTTCTGGCAGGACTGCCGCACGTCCTCCAGCTCCTCGTCCTTGTCCTCCAGCTCCTTGTGGTGGATCTGCTTCATCCGCTCGATCTCCAGCTCCAGCCGCTGGTGCAGCTGAAAGACCCGAAGACGAAACCACCAGCGGCTGCTCACGGCCCCGATGGGACCAGGAGGGTGTTGGTGTGGGCTGGGCGATCCCCGAGGGGACCACACACCTCCTCCAAGCGATCGACCGCAGCTGTCTGCTTCTCCAGCTCCTTCTTCTGCTCGGCAGCGCTGGCCTCCAGGTCCCAGAGCTGCTTCTTGAGCGCTGGCACAGCGGGGGCACCCGGGGCACTGGGGGCGCTGAGCTCCTGCACCCGGCCAGTCAGCACCGACACCTTCTGCGCCAGGCTGGCCACCTCCGCCTCCTTCTGCTGCTCCGTGGGGACAGGGTGAGGGGTCAGCAGCCAAACCCAGCAGGAGTTGGGGGGTTTGCAGGGCTCCCCAGCTCTGAAAACCCCAAGGCGGCAGCAGCAGCAGCGCCCCAGGGCATCAGGGCAGCAACCCCACAGCTCCTTCCCCGAGCACCCCTTTCCCTCCAGGTTTTGCTCACTTGCTCCTCATCTCCACACAGGTTGTCCCTCATTGGGGTTCCCATTGGGGTTCCCATTGGGGGTCCCCATGTTCCTGGGGTGGCTGCTGGCAGCCCTATGGCTTCCCCCCAGCCCCATGCACCCCTGACGTGGTTGGAGGGTGTCAGAGGGCACCGTGGGGCACAGACCTCCAGCTTCTCCAGGGAGAACAAGGCAGCCCTGACTGCCTGGCATCAGGGACCAGGGGCACAGGCTGCTCCAGCAGAGGAAAAGGTCATTGAAAGGCATCGGGGCAGCCTGAAAGGGTCCAGACTGGAGGCACTGGGTTGGTGCCCGGTCAGCCCTGCTCTGGCCACTGAGACGACAGCTCTGCTCCAAGAGACGGCCCCAGCCCGAGCAGAGCCCGGCAGAGCAGGATGTTCCCCTCCTACCTCCAAGCTCTGCTGGAGCCGCCCCATCTCCCAGCGGATGCTGCTGTTCTCCTGCGACACCTTCTCCCGCAGCCCCTTCTCAAAGGCAGATTCGCCCAGCGCCTGGGCTAACTGCAGGTCGAACCTGAGGGGGAGCCCCGGGCACGTCCACACCAAGGGAACCCCCCCCAGGAAGGTGCCCCAGCACCCAGCCCTCCCTGAGATGCCACCTAGGGCAGCACCGGCAGCCGCCTCTGTCATGGAAATGTGCCACCGGTCCCTGCGGGAGCTCCCAGAGCCACCCCGAGCACCAGCACCCGCTGCCCGCCCGCACGATCCCCGCCAGCCTCACTTCTTCTGCCTCTTCTCCAGCTCGTGGCTGCGGCTCTGCTGGCTCTCGGCGAGCACCCGGGCGTCCTCCAGCTCGCAGGCCAGGCGCCGGCACCGCCGCCGCAGCTGCTGGGACGCGTCCTTGGCCGCCTGGCACGCCGCCTGCGCCTCGCCGAGCTGCGGGCACAGACCCCGCTCAGCAGCCTGGGGTGGGTCACCCCGAGATCTCCCAGCAAACAAAGGCAACTGGGGGTGTCCTGCAGCATCCCTGCAGCATCCCAGCCCTCCCACTGAGGAGAGACGATGCCTCAGGGGTGGAAGCCTGGCCCCACCAGAAGGGCCAGGAGCTGTAGAAGAGGGTCCAGAGAAGACCAGGAGGATGGTCAGGGGGCCACGAGGATGTGCAGGGGGCCCTCTGCTCTGGGGACAGGCTGCAGGAGCTGGGGCTGTTCAGCCTGGAGAGCAGAAGGCTCCAGAGGGACCTTAGAGAGACCTCCCAGTCTCTGAGAGGGGCTGTCAGAGGGCTGGGGAAGGCTGTTCCCAAGGGCAGGGAGTGATGGGACGAGGGGTACTGGTTTGAAGCTGGACAAGGGCAGAGGGAGGCTGGACAGGAGGAAAAAGGGCTGGAATTTGAGGGTGGAGGATCCCTGGACTGGGCTGCCCAGAGAGGGGTTGGAGGCCCCATCCCTGGAGCTGTTCAAGGTCAGGCTGGCTGAGGGCTCTGGGCAAGGTGGGCTGGTGAGTGCTGGCCCTGCTGGGTGTCAGGAGGGGTTTGGACTGGGTGCCCTCTGGAGATCCCTTCCCACCCTGTCATTCCATGATCCCCTGAAGCTGGATCCCCCAGGGTTCTGCACGGTTGTGGGGATGAGCAGAGCTGTGGCCAGCCAGGGGAAGGAGCAGCTTTAACTCATCAGGCTGGTGCTGATGGCTCATGCCCTGCTCAGGCTTCACCAGGGCTGAATTCTGCTGGGATCTGCTGCAGGAGGGACTTCTCCAGCTGGACACTGGAGCTGCTGCTGCTCTGAGCCTCAGCCCTGTGCTGCTTCACCCACCCCACGAGCCGGGAGAGGACGATGCCTCCAGCAGCAGCCCCACACACACCTTGCTGGGACCCCGGGCAGCCCCTGTCCCCTCCCGTGGCCATAGCCAGCAGCACCTGCCTTTTGCTCCAGCCCCGTCCTGGCACCCAGCTCGGCCCCCAGCCGCTCCTCCAGCTGCACCAGCCGCTTCCGCAGGAAGGTGATCTCGGTCTGGGCACAGTCGAAGCGGACCTGCCACTCGTCCTCTGCCGGCAGGGAGCGAGCACAGCTTGAACCACACACAGCCCCAGAAGCATCCTGCCCACCCCACCTCACCTCACTCCATCCCCATATCCAATCCTATCATTCCACCCCTTTCCCATCCCCATATCCCACCTCCATCCCCACCCCCATATCCCATCCTCATACCCACCCCACACGGCTGAGCCAGACAAGCACTGCAGTGACAGGACCCCACAGCCCCACTGGGGTGGGCAGGGAAGGGACTGGGGAAGCGGCCCTGCTTGGGGCCGGGGGATAACTGCCCCCTTGGAGTGGCCCCACTGGCCCTGTGGGTGAGGCTGGGTGCCCAGAGCTCACAGCACCCCCCAAAGGGTCTCCCCCTACCTCCTCCAGAGCCACTGATCTTCATCTCCCGCAGCTGCAGCAGCTGCTGGGCCTCGTCCAGCTGCTTCTCCACCGACTCCAGCTTCTTCTGCACTTGGTCGTGTTTGCTCTGGGGACACCCAGGGAGCGGCTCTGTGAGGCCCCGGGGCACGGCTGTGCCAGGAGGGCGGCATCGCCCCCAGGGTGGCTCAGGGGGCTCCTACCTGCAGCTCGTGCAGCTCCCGCGCGCCCCGCAGGCGCTCAGCCCGCTCCCCGTCCAGCAGCTGGCAGGCGGCATCGCCCTTGTACCGCTCGTCCGACAGCTCCGTCGTCAGGTCAAGGACCTGCGTGGGTGACCAGGGGGTCGGTCTGGGCACCGGGCAGCACCCCGAGCTCCATTTCCCAGCATTTCCAGGCTCACTGAACCCTCAGGAGGTCCCACCGGGTTTAAACTGACTCCCCAGGGCTTCTGTCCCTGGGGAGCTGATGGTCTGCAGCAGCCTCAGCCCTACGGGGGGTTCTGTTCCTACAGGGACCTTCAGCCCTGAGGCCACAGCACAGCCCGGCCGCCTCTAGCGAGGGGCAAACCCAGCAGACAACAGCCACTGGGGGTGTCCTGAGCCCTGCAGCATCCCACTGAGGAGAGAAGATGCCCCCCCGAGGTGGAAGCCTGGTCCCACAGAAGGACCGGGAGCTGTAGGAGAGGGTCCAGAGGAGGCCACGAGGATGCTCAGGGGGCTGGAGCCCCTCTGCTCTGGGGACAGGCTGAGGCGGGGTTGGGGCTGCTCAGCCTGGAGAGGAGAAGACTCCAGGGGGACCTTCTAGCGACCTCCCAGTCCCCGAGAGGGGCTGATCCCAAGGGCAGGGTAGACCCAGGGTATTCAGAGCAAGTCTGGCAGCTTCTTGCCCTCCTGGTGCTCAACAACCCCCTGATGCCACCACAGAGGATCCCCAGCACCCACGAGGACACCCCACACAGGGCCAGCAGCCGGCCAGGGGCACACGTGGTCCCCAAAACTCCCCCAGCTCGATGATGTGGGGCTGCTGTAGAGGCTGCTCTGGGGTCTCCACCTTGGTCTCCAGCCTCTCCGCTGTCTGCCTGAGCTCACCGCACGCCTGCTCCGACTTCTCCAGCTTCCTCCTCAGCGCCGCCACCTCCTCCTAGGGAACGAAGCCCCCACCCGCAGAGCTCCAGCACCGGCCTCTGGCTCCCGTGCAGAGGGGCCAGCAGCCGCCCATCGACGTCTCCCATCACCAGTGGGAACCAGCACAGCGCTGGTGACAGCATGGAGCAGAGGCCCCTGCGCTGAGGATGGGTTTGGCTGCTCATCATCCCCCACCCCCACCCCACAGACTGGTGTGGGGAGCCCCCAAAGCATCCTGTCCCGTGCTGCCCTTCTAGTCCCGTCCCATCCCATCCCCATAGTCCATCTTATCCCACCCCACCCCACCGACTGATGCAGGGTGACCTGGAGACATTCAGGGGTTGAACCAGGCAGAGACTCAAAGGCATCTTGTCCTCCCCTTCCCTTCCCTGTCCTCTTCTTCCCTCCCCTTCCCTTCCCCATCCCCTCCCCTCCCCACCTCCTTTGCCCGGAGCTGGCCCTCGGCGAGGCTGACGCTGAGGAAGGGTCTCACGCGGCTGAGCAGTTGCCACCAAGGCCAGTGCCTGACGGCCTGGAAGACCCCCAGGTTCTTCTGGATGCAGCGGACGGCGAGGCGCTGGACCTGTGGGCAGAGACGGGCAGCGGCGCCCTGAGCCAGGCCAACCCCTCGGGGCTGTAGGGGGAGAGCTCTGGCGGGCAGCGGGCACCCGCGGGGCCGGCACCTTCAGCCTCTTGAAGCGCTGCCGGCTGAGGAAGCCCTTGCAGGCAGCCTGGAGCAGGATGACCTTCTGGGTGACCAGCCTGTCGCGCTGCTTCTCCAGCCTGGAGAGGACCCCCGGCTTCAGGAACACCTGGCAACGGGCAACAGGGGTTACGCGGTCCCGGGATGGGCTCTGAGATCCTCCCCGTGGCCAGCGGGATGCCCGGCTGGCTGAGCCCTGGCAGCCCTCCTCGCCAGACCCCAAAGGCCCAAGGAAGTCCCTCCCGCTGGAAGGGGGTGAGTGAGGCTGTCCAGGTGACGCCTGGGGACGGGCTGCTGGTGCCCAGTGGGATCCAGCCCTGTGCCCGCCTGCCCCATCCTCCTCTTCAGCAGGAGCATCACCCAGGACAGGGTTAGGGCTAGAGAGGGGCTGGATCCCAATGCCCAGGGCCATGGCTTAGGCAGGTACCAGGGTCAGACGTGAGTGAGGACCCTCCTGGGCTTCCCGGCCCAAGGGGCACCGTGGGGCTCTCTGCCTGGTTTGGGAAGCTGTGGGCAGCGCCTGGCACCGGGAGCGTCGTACCTGGCTGCGCCCGATGGCAAAGCTCCTCTTCTCCAGATCCAGCGCCTGGAAAAGCTCCTCGATAGCCTGGGGGGGAAGAGACCATCGGGGAGCCACTCAGAAAACACGAGCGCCCCGGTGTGGGTCTGCTGGGATGGGGTGTGGAGACCTCCGGTCCTCAGGGGCACCCAGCAAGGGTCCACCCAGCTCATGGGGCACCCAGCAAGGGGTCATGCAGCTGGTGGGCATCCAACAAGGATCTATCCTGCAGCACAGGAGCACCCACCGCTGTCAGAAGACACCCAGCACCCCACAGACCTGCGGGTCTGACCCTCCAGCAGCCAAAAGAGCAGCACCAGCAGCACCCAGTGCCTGAGCAGGGCAGGGACTGGGATGCAGCTCATCACCAAGAACTCCCTGACGGTGCTGGGGAGGGCTGGGGGAGCCCCAGCACCACCCAAAGCCCCCCATGGGAGTCTCTCCCAGAGCACACCACACTCACCTTGCCCTCATCCGTCCCCTCGTAGGCAGACGTGTGCTTCCTCATCACGGCCGGGGCCAGCGCCTGGAAGCGCCATCGGAACTGGGTGAGGAGCAGGCGATCGGCGAAGCCTGGGAAGGAGGGGTGGGCACAGTCAGATGGATGGGGCTGGGGGTCTCACCAGCCTGGGGGCAGCGGTTTGCCCCCAAACACTGGGGCGGAGGCACAGGGGGAGGTGCCCTGGGTGCTGAGGAGCTGGAGAGCTGCCCCTGGCAGTGAGGGCAGAGCGTGGGGAGAGGAGCTTGAGGTCACCAGGTGCCACCCCAGTGCCACCCCAGACCCTCATGTCAGGCAGGAGATGCCCCTGCATGGCTCCCTCTGCCCCACGGACTGGGACACTGGGGGTCCCACGTGGAGCCCTCGAGGGGAGGACAGGGGAACCCCCCACCAAGAGCTGCAGCCCCCCAAGCAGGAGAAGGGGTTTCTGAGGAGCTGTGGGGTTTCTGAGGAGGGGATGGTGATGGGCAGAGCGTGGGAGGGCAGGATGGGCACCCACCGACACGGTGCAGGCGCAGGGCGTCCAGGAGCTGGGTCCCCTCCAGCTGGGCTCGCAGGGTGGGCAGGTCCACTTGTGGGGCTGCGCTGGGCGGCGATGGGGGGTGAGGGACAGACCCCTCTGGCCCCACTCCCGGGATCAGGCAGTGCACAAAGTGCAGCTGGGACCGGCGGAGAAGGTTGGTGAGAGCATCCTGCCGGGGGAGCAGAGGTCAGGAGGAGGCCCCCAGAGCCTTCCACTTAGGGTCAGAGGGGTCAACCTGCGGTGCTCAGCAGGACCCTTCTTCCCAGTGTCCCGCCATTACAGTCAATGGGCTACAAACCCATCAGGGCTGAGGGCTGCTGGCTCAGGGGCTGCCAGGGTTGGCCAGAACCTCAAACTGGGCTGGCCAGGAGCATAAATGGGGCTGTAGGACCTCAAACTGGGCTGGCCAGGAGCATAAATGGGGCTGTAGGACCTCAAACTGGGCTGGCAAGGGGCACAAATAGGGCTGCAGGACCTCAGACTGGGCTGGCCAGGAGCACAAATGGGACTGGCCATGGAGTCCCTGGAGATGGAGGCTCATCTCAAGGCACCTGAGCAGGTCGGAGGCCAGCAGGAGCTCGACCCGTGCCCAGCACCGAGGGCCAGTCCCCTCCCCTGAGAGTCGAAGAGCCTCGAGCCCCGCGCGGCCGTGGGACCTGCTTTGGGATGGGCTTGGGGCGCCTCCCCCCGGGCAGCCCGCACTCACCGCCTGCAGCTTGAGCTGGGCGCACACCGACCTCTTCCTCACGGCCGCGAAGGCGCTGGCGAAGGTTTTCCTGACGCAGCCGTTGCGGTGCAGCACCGCCTGCGAGCGGCCCTCCAGCCCCGCCACCCCGCCGCAGGGCAGCGGCACCCGCCGCCGGGGCAGCACCAGCTCCCGCAGCGCCGCCCTGTCGGGGGCAGCGACGGGACGGGGCGCTGGGGATGCAGCCGGCACCTCTGTTCCCCAGCCCCTCTGATCCGGGCGTGATGGGCAGCGCCTCCGGAACCCGCCACC
>JAOXOE010000776.1:10026562-10048631 GCA_028565055.1 Phoeniculus purpureus | reverse complement strand
GCAGAGGAGGTTCCCCATCAGTGTGAGAAGGACTTTCTTGGCAGTGAGGGTGCCAGAGCCCTGGCAGGGGCTGCCCATGGGGGTTGTGGAGTCTCCTTCTCTGGAGACGTTTCAAACCCTCCTGAGCTGTTCCTGTGTGACTGGATCTGTGGGATCCTGCTGTGGCAGGGGGATTGGACTGGATGATCTTTTAAGGTCCCTCCCAACCCCTAATGACTGGATCTAGGGCATCCTGCTGTGGCAGGGGGATGGAACTGGGTGATCTTTCAAAGCCCCTTCCCATCCCTCACGTTCTGTGACTCTCTGATTCTGTTCTGTGGTTCCTCCTCGCCTGCCTCGTGAGGCCAGGGGCTCTTTGCCTGGCTCAGAGCTGCCTGCTTGCCTTGGGTGGAGAGCCATGAGAGTTGGTCTCCCCTGCTGTGCCTGGGCTTTGCCAGGAAACACTCCTCGTTTACAGCTCTCTCTGTTCAAGGTGCTGGGCTGTGCCGTTGAGCTCCCCGACGTCAGCTGCCGGCGGCTCCTCGAGCAGCTCATCAGCCTCTTCACCTTCTACAACGGCCCTGTGCAGTGTGCATACTCGGTGAGGAGAGAGCAGCAGCCACCACGGCTCTGCCTAGGAAGAGACAGACCTTAGACACTGCCCGTGGTGGCTGAGCTTGCACTGGCAGGGTCCCTTTTGTTCCTGCTCACACATCAAAGAGCTGGGACCGGGGAGTGCAGGGGCCCATCGTCCTCTGGCACTGGGGTAGCCGGGGTGTCTGCTCACAGCTGCTGAGAGGTTCAGTCTAAAGCAGTTGCCCCTCAGTGTCATCGTCCTCCTTCTCCCACACAACTTCCCACCCAGAGCAGCTGCCCCACACCCAGGCTGGCTGCGGTGAGAGCCCCGTGGGTCTTTGTTGTGTGCAGGCCTTGTCTAAGGAGGAGCTGAGCCGGCGCTGGGACAGGTACATCGAGCACATCCAGAGAAACACCAGCCACCTCCACAGGATCTTCAATTCTCTCTGGAATCTGGACAGAACCAAGGTAGGAGCCTGTTCTCTGCAGCTGCCCTGGAGCCCACGGGTGGTTTGCGTTCATCTGCCGCTCCGGGTGTTTCCCGCTGATCTCTGCTGGTTCTTCTGCCTGTCTAGGTGGACCCTCTGCTTTTACTGAAAGCAGCTCTCATCCTGCAGACGTGCCAGCGCTTTCCCCATGTCTTGGCCGGCTGCATCCTCTACAGAGGCCTGTGAGTAGCTGAGTGAAGGAGCGAAGAGTGGAGGCTGCTCTTGCCCAGCAGAGCTCTCTTGGCAGTCTTGCAAACCCAGAGCATCTGTCTGTCTGTGTGTCTGCCGGGCAGTGGCCAGGACCACTGTCTGTGCTGGCAGGGAGGGTGCAGAAGAGTCAGACAGAGTTTCCCCATGAGAAATTCTGGCTTCGTTCAACTGCAGGTTAGTGGCAGCTGCAGGTGCTGAAGGGCATTGAGGGAAACCTCAGGGGTGACCTCGAAGGGCAGGGGGAGGGGGATTCAGAGAACTGCTTGGCAGCAGCATTCAGGGGCTGTTTCTCTTTGTCCTCTAACAGTAGAGATTTCTCTTGTGCCAAAGGCCGTCAGTTTTCTGAGCTCTGTCTGCAGGGGGCTTTGTTCTCAAGTTAGACTGTAGAGACCTCTGGAGCGTGGAGACCAAGAACCCCTTGGGAAGCTCTGTCGCTCTGAGCGCTGCACAGGGCACAACTTCCCCTGCTGCCCGCAGCTCTGTGTGGGCTAGCGGGAAGCGGCTGTTGGCTGGCTTGGCTGAGATCTTGGCTCAGCAAAAGCAGGTTTGTTGGCCCCCAGAGAGCGCCAGCAGGCGGCTTTCCTGAGTCCTGCTGGTGCCCAGCCTGCTCTCCCGTGATGTGCTGCCTCCTGGCCCTTCCAGGAACCTTAGAGAGTCCCCTAGAGACCCCCCAGCTGTGAAATGGGGCCCTGCAAGTGCCACCAGCTCTGCTCTGGGTCCCAGTGAGACTGGTGTGAGCATTACTGCAGCCCTGCCTGTCCTGGCCCCGCGAGCGATGGGCGTCTGTGGCTGCTCTTCAGGAGACGACTCTGTGCTCACAGGTGACTCTGCTTTGTCCTTTCAGGATCGTGAGCACCCAGCTGCCACCTCCTCTCACTGCCAAAGTTCTCCTCCAAGGTGACGAGTCCCCTGGCCAGGTATGGAATGGTGCTGACCCTGTTCCCCGCAGGAGATCCCCAGCTGGGAGCTCTTGTCGCGCAGATCCTGCCTCTGCCTCCTCTGCTGGGAAGGACAAATAGTGATGCGAAGAGCTTTGATCAGTGCGGATCGAGTAGGGTTTCAAGGCTTCTGCAGTAGGAGCAGGCTTTGTTTTCTGTCTGTGGGGTACTGGCTTCACCAGCCCTCCTCTCTGTGCTGCCCCGAGTAGCTGCCTAGCCCAGTTTAAGTGGTCAGTGCTGACTACACAAACTGAACCTCTGCAAGTGGCAAACAGGTCCACTTCTGTTGCTGTTAAGACCTGCCAGAGGTAGTGATTTACCTGGTTCAAGATCTCCTGCCGAACCCCTCAGGTTGAGTGGACCCCAGGTGTTTGTGCCCTGAGCAGGCGCTGCTGGCCCACTGGGGTTAGTCCTTGCCTTGGGATGAGCCTGGGCTTTTGGGACAGTCCCCTCAGCTTTGAGGGCCCCCTAAGGAAGAAGTCGCTGCCCAGCACAGAGAACCAGTCACAGCACTTACCGAGAGGGGTGGTCTGGGGTCTGCTGCAGGCGCCGGGGAGCTGGTAGTGCTGGGGCAGCTGCTGTTGAGTCACTGCACAGAGCTGACTCTTGGCTTTCCTTGCAGAGCGAGCCCGGAGCTGTGGAGCAGCAGGAGCCTGGTGAGCATCCAGCTGCAGAGCGCTGGTGGCCAAGTGCCCAGCAGCAGCAGCAGCGAATGGGCAACCTTCTGGGGCTGCCTTCTCAGCAGTGAGAGCCTGAGCTGCTTCGCTGGGACTCGTGGCCGAGCTCTGGCTGGATGCAGAGGTGTTCCTGAGGGGGCTGCTGTTGCTAGTCAGCGGGTGCCGGCGGGGTCGTGCAGTCAGGGCTGCTTCCTCCCCTTGGCTGAGCAGAGGAGGTTGCCCTTCTGGGTTTCACTGTGGGTTCTGCAGCTTCCCTGCTCCCTGCTGGCGTTAGCTCCAGCTCTCCGCGTGCCGGAGCCCTGCCAACAGATGGCTGATGCTCTCAGTCCAAACCTTCAGCCATCGCTTTGAGCATCGGTTTATAGATAATCTGCCAGGATGGAGGGGGAAAAGAGGCTGCTCTGGGAATCACTGAGGGATTCAGTGAGGAGGAGGAGGAGGCTGGGAAGGTGCTGCCTAGTGAGTCGTGCTCAGCCCGTGGGGAGCTGGGGTCACAGGGAGCCTTCTCCTGCGGCAGCCTTTGGGTGGTGGAGTCTGGCTTTGGCTCTCTGTGCCAGGGCCCATCAGTTTAATCCTCAACCCCTCCTTGCTCCCGCAGACTCTCCGCTGCCGCAGGGCGTCCGCATCATCCCCGTGTTCCTAACAGAAGAAGAAGTCTCAGTGCTCCGAGACTTCCCCGTGGAGTGGATGACGAGGTAGGGAATCGATGTGACACTAGGGAGGCTTGTGCAGCGAGGGAGCTGGTGTGTGGCGCCGGCTCCTCACTCGCCATCGCTGCTGTTTGCTCTGACCCCAGCCCAGACCCTCTCCCCTGGCTGCTGCAGCTGCCCAGGGCCTCGCGGGCTGGGCGGGATCCCTGGTGTCTCTGTCTCTGTTGTGAAGCAGAGCTGCTGCCCGACACCAGCCGCAGTGTTCTGGGGTTTCTCAGCTCCCAGCGCTGCCTCTGTGCTCGGTAGGTAACGGGGCGACGTCCCAGGAGCCTGCAGCGTGAGGCCCCTGCTCATGCCCCGCGTTAGACCTTAGCCCATCCTTTCCCGACGCAGACTCTTGGCAGCAGAGGGTAGATGGGCTGTTGATCTGCCAGGAGGCGGCTGTGCCGTTGGGTAGGTGGGACCTCCAGAGAGACCCTGCTCAGCGGTTGAATTGCTTTGTCATCTCCCACTAGGTCACTGGTGTCCCCAGCAAGCCCTGGAGGAGACAAGAGCGGCCGCTGCTCCCAGGCGGCTTCGGGATCGACAGGAGACCTGAATCATGTCTCTGTGCCCGAGTCCCCCGAGCAGGCTTCGAGCACACAAGCTGCTGTGCCACCAGGCAGCCTCCGGCACAGCAGCCCTCTGAAGGGCTTCCCCGAAGTGGAAACCAGCACAGGGAGTTCTCCAGCGGCAGAACTGAGCGGCCCTGGCAGCGAAAGCTCCGAGCTGGGTGGAAGAACGTCCTTGCTGCTGGAGCAAGACCCGGAGCAGCCAAGCCCTTCCCCACCCAGGACTGCCGAGCACACCCAGCCCAGGGGGCTGTACGTGGAAGGCTTTTCCTTTCCAAACCCTTACACTGTGGAGCAGCAGAGTCAGAGCGTGGGGGGCTCCCTTGTGGCCTCCGACACGGAGCCCTGTGGTTTCCAGAGTGATGCAGGCGGCAGCAGCCCAGCTGTCTGCTCCCCTGCCCAGGAGCAGAGCAGAGGAGCAGCAGAGGACAAGCGAGAGACTCTGAGCCAGACTGGTGTCTCTGGAGAACGCAGCAGGGCAGCAGCAGGCAGCTCGAGGGGTTTGGACTGTCCAGCCCTTGCCGTGCAGTCACAGCTCCTGCACAGGGGTCGGCTGCCGCCTGCTGAGCTTCAGGAGAGGCCGCCCGGGGACCCGGCAGAGAGCAGCACGCACTGCCCCAGCAGCGGGGACGGGGACTGGCTGCCTCGGGGGGCTGCTCTGGGAGCCCAGGCTGGGCTGGAGCCGGGCAGGCAGCTCAGACCGGTGAAGATGAGCTTGTACGTGCACTGCATTAAGGGGCTCGTGCTCTCCCTCCTGGCTGAGGAGCAGCTCCCGGAGGACCAGAGCTCCGTGGAAGATGTGGTAAGTGGGGAGGCCCTGGCACAGCCCCGGGGGCACAGCCCCTGCTGCCTGCCTGGGGGCTGCAGCTGCAGAGCGAGTGCTGGGTGCTGGGCGAGCCAGAGCGCTTTGGCTGCGGGTTGTCGGCGCGGGCAGAGCTGCGTGGGAGGCTGCTCCCGAGCGCCAGGCGGGGAGCCCGCGGGGTGAGAGCGGTGTCTCGCGGGCGGCTCCTCTTGTTGGCTGCGGGTGAGAACGTGTGGGTTTCGCCGGCTGACAGCCAGAGGGGTCTGGGCTCGGGCTCTGCTGGGAAGCCCTGGCAGCTTGCAGGTGCTTTCTGGAAAGGAAGGTCGGTCCTGTTTAACCCCCACGTTGCCTGTTGCAGCTCCTCCGGAGGCACCTGAGATGTGTCTGGCAGCCGGTCCCCAAAGGGCTTCCCCTCTGAGGCTCTCCAGATCCCCAGCCTGCCCTCCCTGGGGCCAGAGCCAGCTGCCGTAGGGTTTGCTCTGGTGCAGAGAGCGGTGGGGAAGGACGTGCCGGCCCCGGCGTGTCCCAGGGAAGCATCAGTCTGCAGAGCTGCTGCCCGGCCTCTGCTTCCCTCCCCGGAGCTGAGTCAAAGCCGCAGAGGCCCGTTTGATATTCCAGTTGCCATAGGAACAACCTAATTTCTCTCTCCATCACACTGGAAGGTGGAGGGGAGCTCAGACTCGGGCTGCCTCCCAGCATGAGCAGAGCCTCAAGGTTACTCTTTCTGCTTCCAAGCTCCAGGGTCTGAGTATGTGGCTGTGGCCCCCCTCCACGAGCAGGCTGTTGCCACCTCCACCACAGCACAGGAGGGTTGCAGTTGCCCAGGGAAGGGTTTGGGCAGAGCCAGGAGCCACAGCCTTGTTCCTTCACACCAGACCTTGCCCTGGGGCTGGCAGAGCTGCTCCACTCCAGAGCCTCTTCCCAAACGTGCTGCTCCCATCCCGCCCTCCTTTGCCCCAGCCTGCGTCTGGGCTGTGCTGGGGTTCCTCTGACCACGTGTTTGTCGAAGGCTTTGAGACCCCTGAATGGCACCAGAGGAGGGTAAGATGTGCTCCTGGAGCAGCACCCTCTGTAGGGCCATTTCCATACTGGTTTCCCTGCGGAGCAGGAGCCTTTGGGAGCTTCAGACTTGCTCCCTCCTGCTCTTAGGGCTTGTCCTTTCCTTTGCTGCCCAGAGAAGAGAGTCTGTCCCATAAGCAGGGGGGTCAAGGTCGGGCTGGGTGCTGAACGGAGCCTTGATCCTCCCTGGGGCAGGGGAAACAGGAGGATTATGGAGTTAATCCCCCCAGCGCAGCCCAACTGGGAGAGCAGCTGGGCTGTGCTCTGTGCTGGCCTGGCCTCACCCCCAGGACAGGCTGGTCCCAGGCTCTTGTGGGTTTAGCCCTTCTGGTGACAGCCCAGCACCCGCAGCTGCCCGGCACCTCAGCATCAGGAGCGCTGCAGCGGGTCTGGATGGGGTTGGACCCGCTGCCCACAGCCCGGTCCAGCCCAGGGGTGTCCAGCTGCCAGCAGAGCAAAGCTCCTCCTGCGGGTGAAGGTGACGGCCAGGATGGGAAGACGAAAGGAGTGTTTGATGGTGACTGAATGGAGCCTAGTGTTTTCCTCTAGCTGGTGGCATCGGGTGCTGCAGGGGGCTATTTTCAGGATGCTCTGGCCTTTCCAAGTCTCCAACTCAGCTGGGAGACTTCTGCTTCCCTCTGTGCCCAGCTTTCCCAGCAGCTCCCAGTAAGGAGCCTGGGCAGCAGCAGTGTGGAGGGTCCCATCCCTCGGTCACCCGCATCAGCCCCTGCACTGGAGCTGTGGGTGAGGCAGGGCTTCCACTTGCTCAGCAACCCCATTTCTCTTGCCCTCCCCGCAGTACCACAGCAGCCTGGCTTCTCTGAACGGCCTCGAGGTTCACCTGAGGGAGACTCTGCCCAAAGACTCCTCCTCATCCTCTGCCAAGACAACCTACAGCTTCACCCACTACGACCGTGTCCAGAACGTCCTCACGGGTAAGGCCCCGGCTCCTGGCACAGCCGCCGCCTCGGAGGAAGGGGTTGGGGTCTGGGTAGCCTCCTTTCACCCTCCAGACAACCAGCTGCTCCCAGGTGCTGCTGCAGCTCTCACCAGGCAGCCTGGGTGCAGGGGAGCAGACTTCTGCCTGTCGTCTGCTGAGGACGGGAGCCAGAGGCACTGGGGGATGATGGAGAAGCTGCCGCGGGCTCTTCAGGTGGACTGGTGTCACTGGGTGCTCTGCTAAGGGCTGAGGGTGGGACCTGAAGTCCTCTTCAAACCCACAGTCCTTCCCCCGGCTTCGCTCGTCCCCAGGGCGGTGCCTCTCCTCCCGCTCTGCTGCACAGGGTGCCGGTCGGTTGTGTCTGCTACGAGCAGGGGCTCGGAACGGGCAGCAGCTGGAGTTCTGCTGCCTGGGGATCGTGGGCACGCGGAAAGCCCTGCGCACACGTTGCTCTGGCTCGTCCCAGTGGTCCCCTGTCAGCCTCGGGGCAGTGTCCCACCTCTCCCCGGCCACAAACCCAGCGAGAGCTCCTTGTCACCCCCATGCTGTGACTTCACGGGGGCTGAGGGTGTCACCCAGGCTGTGGGAGAGGTGCTCAGCCATCTCCTGCTCAGTGAGGTGAGGGGACAGCTCTGACCCCCGGCTCTGCTCCTGTTCCACAGCCAACCTGCCCCCAACTCCTGGCCCTCTGGACCGGCACTTCCTGCGAGCGGCGACGCTGATCCACTCCGACTTCAGCCGGCTGCCCGCTGCCTCCGAGATCATCGTCAGGTGAGAGGTGCTGGGACTCCCTCCTGTGCGGGCACAGCGCTGCTCAGAGCGGGGGAACCTAAGCCTTGGAGCCGGAGCTCACTCCCTGGAGATCCCTTTAGCCGAGGGCTACTGAATGTTCGGTGTGGGCACTGGGAGGCTGCGCTGGCACCCAGGAGGGTGCTGAGGGCACCGCTGCACTGTGCCTCAGGCGTGGATTGAGATGTCACCCCAGCACAGTGCTAGAGCTCTGACAGCTGTAGAGGCAGCCCAGTTCCTCACCAGTTTGCGTCTCAGCTGGGAGCCGGGGGCGCCTGGGATTGGCAGCCTGTGGTTTGTTTAGTGTTGGGCTGCGTGTGCCGCGCGGCACCGTGAGCCTGGAGCTCGGCTCGGGGTGGGGTGGGATGTGCCCCGAGATGCCCCGTGTTTGTCCCCAGCGGGAGGAGATCAAGATGCTCCCGGGAGTGACGGCGTCGGGCTCCCCCCGCGCCGCTTGCCGAGGGGACGTGAGTCACCGGCTCCAGCTCCGTGCGGAGCGGTCGGTCGTGTGAGTGGCTCCTGCTGCGGCTCCGCCGGCGGGGTCTGTGCTGCCCCCGAAAAAAGCAACTGTGAGGCTGAGTAACAGGATGACTGGAGCTGCTGCCTTTTGTGGGGAGCTGTCGCTGCAGGGTGTCAGCAAACAGAGCGGCTGCTGCTCTCCTCCGTCAAGGAGGAGCCCAGAGCTGCTGCTTTGCTCCCCGCAGGTAAACACCGAGCGCCGGGGCTGATCGGCTGCTCGAGCTGTCGGGGTCGCGGTGTCTGGCTGCAGCCTGAGCAGCCTCGTGTGGTTCCTGCTGCACAGGGGGTTTGCTTAGGGGCAGCAGCAGAGTGACACTCTGGGATGCTTTTAGGATGCTGAGACCCTGGAGATGGAGGGTCAGGTTCCCTGTGACCTCCTGGTGATCCTCTACCAGGGGGTTTGTGCCCTTCAGCTCTGCTGTGAGGCCCCCCAAAAGCCCCTCTCGGTAGCCAGAAGCCCAGCACATCAAGATCCCGACACCCAGCGGATCCAGCTGCGGCTGCTGAGCGCTGCCTTCTCTCCCTCCCCACAGGAATGCCTCGACGGCCGTCTACGCCTGCCGCAGCCCCGTCCACGAGACCTACTTCCAGCAGCTGGGCACTCCCCTCCGCAACTCGGGGGTCCCCAACCCTCACGACAGCGCCTTCAGCCTGCCCGGCAAGGCCAAGCAGAAGCTGCTGAAGCACGGGGTGAACCTGCTCTGAACTGACAGGCAGGAGCACGGGGACAGAGCTGGCTGTGGGCTGCCTCTGGGGTCCGTTCTCCCCCAGCAGCGACGCCCAAAGTGCCTTCACCTGAAGCAGAACCTTTCCTAGCTGTGTGGACACCAGGCTCCAGGGCAGAGCTGGTGCACAGGGAGGTCGCTTGAGCTCCGTGGCTGCCTGGAGCTCTTCGTCTGCACTTTATACCCCTTCATCTCGAGAGGGCACAGCCCGGCTGGAGCAGAACAAGCGCTGCAGGGCTCCCTCAGTCAGAGGGGCTCGTGCTGTTGCTGACCCCGGGAGCTCACCATGCCGTGTGGCGCTGCCTGCTCCGGGAGCCCTCCTGGGCTCTCTTGGGGCCGTGGTGGTGGGTACCCAGCTGCCCCGCGGCCGTCCCCCTCCCACAGCCCTGTGTTGTGTGGAAATAAAGAGTCCCCAGGGCTCAGCCAGGCGCTGGGTGCCAGCGGGCTCTGCTCCCTCGTGGGGTTTGTGATTCCCATAGGTGGTTTGGGGTTGGGTCCCCCCCATCCCCTGCACTGGGCAAGTTGTTGCTCCGGCTGCTGCAGCAGAGCTGAGGTTGGCTGGAGGGCAGCGGGTGCTGGGTGGCATCAGCACAGCCTCCTGCTCCACTCCTGGCCCTCCCTGCCCACCTGTTCCACAGCTTCCTGGACCACAGGTGGTCCCCGAGGTGGCTCCTCCAGACCTCAGCTGGGAAACCCAGGCTGGAGGAAGAGCTGGTTGTGGGGTGCAGGAAGGGCAGCGGGACAACAGGCAGGGCCGTG
Organism: Phoeniculus purpureus; assembly: GCA_028565055.1. Taxonomy (NCBI): domain Eukaryota; kingdom Metazoa; phylum Chordata; class Aves; order Bucerotiformes; family Phoeniculidae; genus Phoeniculus; species Phoeniculus purpureus. The sequence goes on along the minus strand of JAOXOE010000776.1, from coordinate 10,038,909 downwards.
GGGAGAGCCGGGCTGCTCCGCTTGCTGCAGGGAGATCCCATCGGCTCCGAGCTGTGTGTTTGGGGAAGCGGTTCTGTGCTTCTCCAGGAAGCTGTCAGGAAGCCCGGAGGGGGACAGGAGGGAGTGTTGGCAGAGGGACCAGGCGCGGAAGAGCTGCTTCTGCGGGAATCCTGTGCCGCAATCTGCTCGGCCGTCTGTCGGCGACCGAACAGCTGGGGCGGCTCCTTCACTCTGCGCTTCTTGAGCTGCAGCTGGCCACCGGCAGCCTTTCCTGAGCCTTGGGAGGAGGGTTGTCGTGGGGCAGTTCAGCAAAGAGCTTCAGGCCCTTGAGTTAGCGGTTGTGTCCTGGAGAGGATGTGTGAGGAGCGGCTGCTGCACTGGCCCTGGTCTGGCTGCCTCTGGCTCGGGAGGACCAGAGACCTGGCACCGAGAGGTTTGGCCTGGGGTGATGCTGGGCACTGGCCTTGGGGCAGCCCAGCACCTTCCCTCTGAGAGCTGCTCACGAGTCTAATGATAGGACAAGGGGCAGCGGGTGTGAGCTGGGACAGAGGAGGTTCCACATCAGTGTGAGAAGGACCTTCTTGGCAGTGAGGGTGCCAGAGCCCTGGCAGGGGCTGCGCAGGGGGGTTGTGGAGTCTCCTTCTCTGGAGATGTTTCAAACCCTCCTGGACTGCTCCTGTGGGACTGGATCTAGGGGATCCTGATGGAGCAGGGGGATGGGACTGGATGATCTCTCGAAGTCCCTTCCAATCCCTGACACTGTGATGCTCTGACCTGTTCCTCCATGGGCCGGCTGGCACCCCCATGGCCCCTCTGCTCCTCTCCAGGCTGGAGGTGGCTTTTCCCTCCCAGTTCATCCCAGCACCGCCTCCTGCTGCTTCTCCTTCTCCCTGGGTCAGAACCCCAGTGCTGTGGTTACCCACCGATCCCCAGCACCAGCTCCTAGAGGTGCTCTTGGCTTTGCCAGAGAACCTCCTGACATCAGGTCGGGTGGCACCAGCAAGGATCTGACCTGTGAGACTGCTCCGGGTCCAGATCCCAGCAGGAATAGGTCCCCTTTCACTTCACAGCCCGTTAGCAGCATCTTCACTTCCTGTGTTGTTCCAGTGATGGGAAGCAGAGCCCTGCTCCCCAGCAGGAATTGAAAGGTCCCTGCTGGCCACAGGGAGCAGTTATTGGATAAATAATCTTTATTTAGCAAGCGAGGAGATTCCAGCAGCCATCTCGCCCGGAGGCCGCTGTCTCCGAGGGCAGCAGTGTGAGTTACCCCACAAGCACCATCCTTGCTCTGCCAGCCCCAGTCCTGTTTCTTCCGGGGTCCACATCATCCCCTCCGCAGGTCAGGCCTGTGCAGCCGTCGATGCTCTTTGGGACCCGTGAGGTTTTAGGATGAGAGGGGCCGTGCTGGCTGCAGCATCCCCCTGCGGGGCTAGGCAAGATGGGCCATCAGTTGCCATGCAAACTGTGTCTGCCTCGGCTCGGTGGAGCCGCCGGTGCTTCGGAACTCGGCTATGCCGTCTGTTTGGGCAGGGTGGGCTCCTCCGGGCTGCGTCTCTGTGTTCGGGGGGGTATTTTTAGCAGCTCCGTGAATGTTTCATGTGAGGATGAGACGGAGGGAGCAGCCTCATCCCTGCAGGCTGAGCTTCACCCGATCGATCGGAGCTGGCAGGGCTGGCTGAAGGGGGTGTTGTAGAGGCACCTCCGTGCCGGAACCACCCGACCCCATAAGCAGAAGCTCGTGTGGTGCCCACCGGGTTTATCCAGGCACCCAGTCCTGTGGGTGGAAGGAGCTGGCTCAGCCCCGCAGTGTCGAGCTCCACACCCACACACCCCTCCCACCATCCCGAATCATCAGGGGGCTCTGCAGTGTTTCCCCAGGAGCAGGAGCTTCCCCAGACCCGTGTGTCCTCCTCCCAGTGGGAGAGCTGTGATGGTCCCAGCCCAGCGCTGCCTGCGGGGGGGAGCATCAATAGTTAATGGGGAGGCACTCCCGGCCCTGCTCCCCTTCACTCCCCCATCCATTATGGATGCGACATGAATTATTCACCGCACACTCCTCCCTCCCGAGGTCGTGGGCTGCACCGAGCCAGGCTGCTCGGTGTTTAAATCCACTTGAACAAACAGCGGTGAGGTGGCTGCAGGCTGCTGGGGGCTAAGGAATGAGGGGAAGGGACAAATCCCTTCGGTTTCCAGCTGTGTGTGAGAGGTTTCATCCTCCTATTTGGCGCTGGAAGCTCTGGAAGATGCCATCCCCCATCCCTGCAGCCCCCAGCCAAGCCTAGGGCAGCTGTTTCCATCCCTCCCCATGTCCAGCCGGGTGTCGGGATGCTGGTTCCTGCCATCCGCAGGGAAGACCCAGTGAGGAGCAGGGGTGGGCTGCCAGGCAGATGGGTCTTGTGGGGAGGATCAGCCTTGAACCCTCTCCAGACACAGAGCTGTTGCAGCCAGGGAGGCGCTTTCCAGTGGCAGGGGCAGAGCTTGGCCCTGGTTGTCTCTGTCTGGGCTGGATCTCTCCTCTGCGGAGCCCCAGCTCCTCTTCCCGGTGAGAGCTGGAGCCCAGCCCGCAGCAGCTCCCGGGGTCTCAGCTGGCACCCAGAGCTTCACAGCCAGACCCAGCTGCAGGCACTGAGTGTCAGCGAGGAGCAGGGGATGGTGGGTTTCAGCCTGGAGTCGCTGCTGGCAGTGGAGAGCCAGCCCTGCTCTCCACCAGTGCTCCTCCTTCTCCTGATCCAGGCATCCCCTGGAGATGCTGTGGGGAAGGATGGAGCAGGAGCTGAGACCAGGCATGGGGCAGGGATGGTGGGAGCAGCTGCCGGCTGGGATCTCGCTCCTGAGGCTGCTGGTCGGGCAGGATGGTGCCAGGCTCTGGGCATGGCTCTTGGCTTTGGCACGGTGGAGGTGATGCTGATCACAATGACAAGAGTGTTTGCCAGAGGCCTCATCCCAGCTGCTCTAGGTGTCGCTAGAAGCCCTGGGGTGGCAAGGAGCAGTGATGCTGTGAGAGGACCCTGTCCCACACCTTGCTTTTATGGGACTGGTTTCACTGGGCCTCTGGCAGAGCTGCCCCCACCCCTCCCCTTACTTGTGGGTTTGCATGGACCAAGTCACCTGTTGGCCAGTAAATTCCTCCAGCAGGTGCCAAGGGAGGGCTAAGGAGCAGCTCAGGTTTGGGTCAGGGGGCACCTCTGGCTACAGCCAGGGGCTGTGCATGGGGCTGGGGCTGCTCGTCACTGGGACAACCAGGGAGAAGCAACCGGGGGCTCCCTTGGAATGAGGCTCCTTGGAGGAAGCTGTGAAAGTCATCAGGAGCGTAATTAACTCTTCTCGCTGAAAACCGAGAGGGAGGTGTGAAGAGGCTCCTCACAGCCCTGTGCAGAAAAGAAGAGAGGAGAGAGGCAAATGCTGGTGCCAGTAACATGCTGCTGGGGTTACTGGGACCCCTGTGCCCAGCGCCAGCCCCACGGCTGCTCCTTCTGTTCTCTGAAAGCTGCCCAGATTCCTTCTCAGGGAGCTCGGGAGGTGAAGCAGGAGCTGCTGGTGCTTCCAGCCGGGAATGCCACGATCCCACCCCGGCCAACCTGCAGCTCCCAGCTGAACCCTCTGCTGCCTCCCAGCCCTGGCGGCTCCTGGCTGTGCCCGAGCTGCTCTGTTCTGTCCAAGCTGGTGACCTGGGTTGCTGTGGGGACTGTTGGCATCGAAGGGAGCTGGGGGTAGGGGGGGTGATGGAGGAGCCACGGGGGAGCCCAGCCCATCCACAGCTCTGCCCCGAAATCCATCGGGGTTAGGGAATCCTTCAGGACCCCCATCAGGGTGAAGGGATCCTTCAGGAATACATCAGGGTTAGAGAATCCTTCAGGTATCCAGCAGGGCTGGGGAATCTTTCAGGCATCCATCAGGGTTAGGAGATCCTTCAGGAGTCATTCAGGGTTCGGGAATCCCCCAGGAAGCCCTCGGGGCTGGTTTCTGCTCCCGGCAATCAGCAGCAGTGCAAGAGGAGCCTCCTGCTCCCTCTCGCTCCAGACTTCCCCCGTGGAAATCCCGTCCTGTGGAACCTTGGGGGAAGCCGAGCGCCGATCCCCGTGGTGAGGAGCAACGAGGGCTGCTCGGAGCGGCAGGTGCGGGCTAGGTTGTTCCGGGAGAAGCAGCCCGAGCCGGGCTAATCAGCTGCCGCCTCCCGGGATCCCACAAAGGTTCTGTCGGGGCAGCAGAGCCCCCCCCCGAGAAGCAGAAGCCGGCGTCGCCTGGGCTCCTCCCGGGGCTCCCGAAGCTGATTGCACCGCGGGCTTCTGCTCGGCTCCTTCTCGGAGACAAAATTAGATGAGAGGCAGCAGCTCTTCAGCAGAAGAGCTCTTGGACATCCTTTTCCTGAGGAGCAGCGGAGCATCGCTCTGCTGGGAGGGGCTGGGGTGCTGCCGGGGTGCCCGCGCTGCCCTTCCCTCTCCTTCCTCTAGCCTGGGTGCCCGCAGAGCGGCAGCGAGAGATCCTCTCCTTTGCAGCCGATCCCTTCCTCTCCAGCCCATCGTGGCAGCCCTGGGTGCTTCCGTGGGTCAGGGTGGGTGCTGCGAGCTGCAGGGAGAGGGCACTGCCAGCTCAGTCCCGCTGCAGAGCGGGGGAAGCTGATTAGCCTTTCCCTGGGCTCGGAGCCACCTCCTTGTCTCTCCCCAGGCTCCCGCGGGTCTGGGAGCACTGGTCCTACTGGTTTGGAGTCGAGTGTGTGGTCAGGGCTGGAATCCCCCCACCCCGAGATGGGGTCGCTGTGCAATGCAGGTGGGATCCCTGAGGAGGCTAAAGAGGGGGGTGAGAAATCCCGGGAGAAGTCGGGAATCGCTGCCCTTCTCCTCAGGAAGCCGCCCCAGCCTTCGTCCCGTCCCTGATTAGGCACCAAGGGCTGGTTCTGCAGGCAGCTGCTGCTTTCCCGACCCCACTCATCAGCTCTGATTGCAGCCGCCCGCAGTCCCCCCCTCATCAGTGCCAGCCAAAGCAGAAGGGCTGCGGTAATGGCACTGGCAACGTGGCGGCCGGGGCACCCCACAGGTCCCACACCAGTCCCTAGCAGCCTCTCCTTTGGAGTCCTGCCTGGGTTCTCACTGATGAGTTAGGGCAGTGGCCATCTGGTTCTGGCTGTGGCCACCCAGCCACACCCCAGCTCATTCCTGGGGTCCAATGGGATGAGGTGAGGGCACTGCCGCTCACTCTGTTGGGCCACAAGAGGCTTGGGTTGGCCATCAGGAGAAATCTCTTCCCTGACAGAGGGGTTAGAGGTTGGAACTGGCTGCCCAGGGTGGGGGTTGAGTCCCCATCCCTGGATGAGTTTGAAAGCTGCTGAGATGTGGTACTGGGGGAGCTGGTTTAGGCGTGACCTTGTAGAGTGGGGCTGATGGTTGGACTAGATGATCCCGGGGTCTTTTCCAGCCTCAGTGGTTCTGTGATTCTGTGATAGGAGGTTCCTATCGATGTGAGAAGGACCTTCTTCCCGCCCAGCGACGGTGCCAGAGCCCTGGCAGGGGCTGCCCAGGGAGGTTGTGGAGGCTCCTTCCCACCCAAACAGACTCAGGCTCTGATGGGCAGAGCGATGCTGGGAGCGGGGAACAGCCTGGCTCTTCCTCCCCGCTGTTGAAGCGATGGAGCTGCTGATTCCTCAGCCTTTCTGAAGAAGGGGGTTCATTTCCCAGTGGCTTTGTGGGGTGTGGAGGAGCCCCCAGAACTGCAGGAGCATCCCTGTGGTCTGTGCCCTGCGCTGTCCTTGTTGCAGGAGGGGATGGGGGTTGGTTCCAGCTCAGCCCTATTGCTCCAGCCAGGGTCACCCTCCCCAGCTCATTTGTGTCAGTGATTACTAATTATTAGTAATTAATTAGTAATGGAGCTGGGGGTGGGTCCTACAGTTCCACCCAGCTCTTGGGGTTCTGCTTCATCCCCTCTGATGGGGTCACCAAGGGGGGTTCAGCTTCAGCTGCTCCCCTTCTCCCAGACGAACTTCACTGCAGGGTTGGGAGCTCTGGGAGGTCATGGGGAGCCCCAGGGTTGGGGGAGACCTCTTGCAGCACCCCCCCTGCACGGCCGGGGGTGCAGTGTGGGGGTGCTGAGCCGGAGCTGTCGCTGCAGGAGCAGCAGCTGGCAGAGCTGGCAGCGGTGCGGCAGGTCCTGCAGGCTGACCTGGGCACCTCCATCCGCCGCATCGCAGACCTGCAGGTAGCCCTGGAGGAGCTGCGGTCCAGCGACGAGAGCGATGCTGAGAGGTCAGGAGGGGCTGGGGATGGGCCAGGGGGGTGCAGGAGGGCGAGAGGGCAGGTTCAGGGGCTTTGGAGGGGGGAAGGATGTGGTGATGCTCTAAGGGTGATGCCCCTGCCAGGGCTGCCAGAGCGGGTCCATCACCAGAGCGGGTTTCCATCCTCCCCTCGCCCCACGGCTGACCCCCTACTCATCCCTTGCAGTGTGAGGACAACGCGGGAGTCACTCTGCTCTAGGAGAGAGACGTGAGTGAACCCTGGGCGGCTGCTGGGCTGGGGCAAGGGCCTGTACTGGGCGGTGCCAGGAGTAGCTGGGGGCACACTGGGGTACCTATGGGCACAGTGGAGTAACTGAGGGTACAGTGGAGTACCTACAAGCACAGTAGGGTAGTTGGGGGTACAGTGGGGTGCCTGGGGTGACTCTGGCTCTTGTCATTGCAGCGCAGTGCCCAGGGCAGTGCCCAGGGGGGCAGTTAGTGGCAGCAGTGCTGGCACCTGATTACCTGGGAAGGTTGGGTTTGCCTGATCGGTGCCATGAAACAGCCAGAGCAGAGCCCACCAGCCAGCACTGCCAGTGCTGGAGCTGTGCTGGGGGTGTCCGTGCCAATCCCACCCTGACACGTGCTCCAGGACCACTCTCATGCCCTCCTGCCTGCACTGTGGAGCTGAGGGGTCTCTCCTCTCCCCACAGGGACGCCTGCTCCAGCGTTGGCTCCACACTCAGCCTGGAGCCCACAGAGAGCATCAAGTCCTGGCTGGGTTCATCCCTGGGCTGGTCTTCCCCAGCAGGCACCAGTGTGGCCGGGAGCCTCTCGGCTCAGTCCATCGGCAGCCGCAGCACCCAGAGCACAAGGTAAGGGACACCCAGCCAATGGTGGGCACCATGGTGGTGGTGATAGACCCTGTGTGGGTGGTGGATTTCATGGTGGGCGCCATGGCGGTGGTGATAGACCCTGTGTGGGTGATGGACCCCATGGTGGGCACCATGGTGGCCCCACAGCAATGCCTGGTGGCTGCTGGGGGGACAGGGAAACCCCCACAGCTCATCACAGGGTGCTCAGCCCCTGGCACGGGGACCATGAGGGGTTCAGCCCTGCCCCTCCATAGGGGCAGGAGAGCCCTCGGAGAGACCCCTTGAGCTGAGGGCGCAAGGAGCAGAGCCGGGCAGGCAGTGGCTGCCACCCGGGCATCAGCGAGTGGGAGCTGAAAGCCTCCCCATCCAAGCTGGCTGCAGGCAGTGTGAGATCCCTTGAGGTGCTCTCCAGAGAGGGTTTAAGGGGCAACGCTGCCCATCCGAGGGTCTGCTGCTGTGAGCTCTGCTTTCATAGTCCCTCAGCCTGCCTGGGGCTTGGTGGGGTACGTGGAGCCCCCGCTCTGAGTTGGGGGCGCCTTGCCCAGGTGCCCATTGGAGAGACCTTCCAGCCCACAGACTGTCTCTGTCCCTTGGCAGTGGCCACCTGGAGCAGCTCGAAGTGGCCCATGGCCGGCTCCAGGCAGAGTTTGGGGCTGGGATGTGCAGGGAGGCGAAGGATGGGAGCAGCCAGCTGAGCTCACTGGGAGCCCCCACCCCAGCACCCATCAGTACAGTCACTCCTGGCCCTGCTCAGGGGTCCTTGGTCCGGGTGACCCTGCTGTGGCCAGTGGCAGCACCCCAGGAGCTCTGGCTGATACCCACGGGCTTTGTCCCAAAGGGGCTGGGCTGAGCCCCTGCGAGGAGCCCTTTGCCCCAGGAGTGGGACCGGCTGCCCCATCCTGGGGGGCACCGAGGGCTGAGCTGCAAATCCAGCTGTTCCCAGCTGGAAATAGCAGGGGAGGGGGCTGTAGGAAGCACAAGCAGGCGGCGGGGCCGGGGAGGCAGCGGAACGAGCTCCTCCTGGTTGGGATTCCTTTGTCTTCCGCGAGCAGCCAGTGATGGGAAATGGATCTTCCTGGCATCTGAGCTCCACACGCGGGGTGTCTGCTGAACAAGCAGCTGCCAGGAGCCGGGGGAAGGCAGGGGAGGGGGCTCTGGTCGCACTGGGTGGGAATGAGAGGTCCCAGTAGCATTTCCTTGGATTCTCAGGTGTTCAGATGCTGGTGCTGACTGCTGGGGCTGAGCCTCAGGAAATGCAGCAGGGCTGGAACAAACAGCCAGGACTTAGAGGTTTTTTTTATTAGGAAGCTGGTTCCAAAGCTTTAAATGTTTATCCTGCCCGAGGCCAGGCAGCTCCGGGTTGTGGTGGGGTGGATCTGCAGCCCAGGGGCTGCGTCCTGCAGCAGTCACAGACCTGACATCAACTCAGTGTCACCCTGGTATCACCTCAATATCATGCTGCCATCACCTTGGGGTGATGCACCCCCAGAGTCACCCTGGCATCACCCCAACAGCACCAAATTTCATCCAGGCATCGCCCCAGCACCACCCTGGCATCACCTCAGCATCACCCCAATAGCACCCTAACATCATGCCAGCATCACCCTAGGGTGATGCATCCCAGCTTCACTCCAGCATCACACTGCTGTCACCCCAGTGTCACCCTGGCATCACAATTTCACCCAGCCATCGCCCCAGCACCAGCCTGGCATCATCCCAGGGTCACCCAGGAGTCTCCCTCTGCCCGGGATGCTCCGGGCTGCGGCTGGGAGCTGCGGGGCAGGAGGTGGGAGCCGCTTCCCTCCGCGGCCCTGCGCACGTGCGGCTCCGCTTGCACAGATCATTGCAGCCAGCAGAATTGTAATCAAGCTAATTGCTGTGTAATCCTGGCTAATTACTGTTGTGTGTCATTTGCCGGGGTGTGAATGGCTCGGAGAGGAGCTGCGCCTGGCTCCGACGTTCTGCAGCAGCCCCCTTGGCTGGCTGGGTGGGGGGGATGCAGCGTGTTGGGGGTTTGCTGAGAGGCTGCTGCACACCCCTGCTCCTGCATCCAGGAGTGTCCCGCAGCATCCCACAGCATCCCCTTGTGTCCCACAGCATCCCCCTGCATCCTGCAGCATCCCCTTGTGTCCCACAGCATCTCCCTGCACCCTGCAGCATCCCACATCATCCCCCAGCACTCCCCAGCATCCTGCAGCATCCCACAGAGTCCCACAGCATCTCTCTGCATCCTGCAGCATTCCCCAGTATCCCCCAGCACCCTCCAGCATGTGCTCTGAGCTCTGATTGTTTCTGCCTCACAGTGGCCTTTGGTTGGCCAAGGACCATCAGGTCCAGTAGCCGGCACTGAACCCCCCCAGCTTGAGGTCTTTGGATGAGCAGAGGGTGCTGCAGGGTGCGATGAGACTGTCCTGTGCCTCAGGAGGAGGTGGGAGCAGGGCCAAGAGGTGATCGGCTATGCTGTGAACAGGGTGGGTTTAGGGTCAGCAGGGTGTGGATGTAGGAACAAGACGGGGTGCTGCTGTAGGGTGAGGTTTGACCATGGGGAGGACCATCTCCAGAGGAGGATGAAGCAGGTTTTGGCCTCCTAGGAAGGGACACGGTAGTGGGTTTTGCTGGAAGGAAGGACAGGAGCTGCTTAGATGCTGGAGAGCATCAAAAGCATCGTGATCCCTGCAGGGTTGCCGCTGCTCAGTGCCTCCTGGCTGCTCCTGGCAGCCCTCTCTGCATTTCCATTTCAAACCCAGCCAGCAGAGCTCACACCCCACAGCCCAGCTACAGACTGGGGACCTGTGGCCGAAGGGATGCCGCTTCCTAGTGGGGAACCAGCCCTTCCCCTGTCTTTTGCTTATAGGAACAAGGATGGATGGGGTGCTCTTGGGTTCCAGCTCTTCAGGAGGTCAGGGTGCTAGGAGAACAGGGCAGGAGGTGCCCTCTTTATGCACCACCACTCCCTGCTTGGAGCCAAGGGGTGCTCATAGCAGCCCTGGAGCTGCAGGAACAACCCCAGCTTCACAACCTCCAGGCTCCAAAGGTTTCAATGAGACTATGAAGTGTCTGTCCCGCTAACGGGACAATAAATAGGGCCCTGTGAGGTGCCTCTGTTCACAGCCCATGAGTGCTGCCCCTCAGCATCTTTTGCACCTCCCCAGCTCCCTTTTCACCCTGATCTTAAGGCCAGCAGCACTGGCTGTGCACTGGGTGGACTGGTGCTGCAGCAGACAGGACACAGGACTGTTGGGAAGTGCAGGGAGGGATCGGAACGATCCCTATGCAGGTTCTTGGGGAAGGATCCCCTCAGTTATTTAAGGCAGAGCCAGTTTAGGCTCCGGATCTCAGCCATCTCCAGCGGCATCACAGGGCAGCCCTGGAGGCTGCAGCATCGCAGGGAGATGAAGTCTCAGCTGAATCCATTTTGGATTGAATAATCCAGAGGTTTGGGGTGTCTTGTGGGGCTGCAGGTGCTGGGTGCCAGAGCAAACCCTGGGCTGTGCCAGTGGGCACCCCATCACTCCTGCCATGGCAGTCACAGGGCTTATCCCCAGCCCATCTCAGCCTGTAAATGATTTCACGGGTCGGCAGCGCCGGGGCCAACCACATCCCCACACGGATGATCCGGTCTCACCCCGTTCCCATGGCAACCGTGGGGTTCCCGGGGCAGGAGCCTTCGTGAGGGCCGTGTCCGCTGCTCCTGGACCGTGGAGGCTGCCAGGGCTGGAGCTGGATTCGAGTCCCGCTGCTTTCCTCAGCCCTCGGCTCTCTTTCCCCTCCTCCCTCCTGTCTGCCCCAGTCTGCTCCATCCTTAATGATTCAGTGATGCTGATCCAGACAGTAACTGGGGCTCTGCCTCTCCCTGCTGCAGGACAAGAGGAAACCCCCACTTTTAAGCCCTTCAAGCCCAGGGGCTACTCGGAGGGCGATGGGAGGTGTCGCTCCAGGGTCTTACTATCACCAGTGACTCAGAGCCCACCGGTGACCGGAGCTCCTCCCTATCTCCCTGCCAGAGATGGAGATCCTGTCGGTGACAGCCTGGTGCAGAGAAGCACCTGAACAGGCTCCTCCTTCGTGTCCAGGGAGATGCTCCTGAGCTCCTGTCCTGGCAGAGCCATCACAAACCCTTTGGGGAGGGCCAGGCAGGATGTGGGGGGGCTGCAGGACCATCCCCTGCTCCTGCCATGCTGCCACCAGATCCCTCGTGCCCTGCCATGCCCATTCAGCCCGGTCAGGACAGGACTGGTGTCACTGCAGCAGCCCCACAGCAGCTCTTGCAGCCCCACAGTGAGGAGCTGAATGAGGAGAAGCTGCTGTGTGGGGAGGCTCCACTGGGCTCCGCATCCCAATGGGCTGACGCCGTGTGCTGCTCCCAGCTGCTGCCCTGCTGTGTGTGGCTCTGCTCTCTGCACGCAGGGGGATCCCACAGCATCAGCATCATCAGCATTGCTATGATAGTCTTCTCCTGCTGCTCCACACACGCCCTGCAGCAGCTGCAGTCCCCGTGCAATGCCTGTGCTGAGCCGATGCCATCCCCAGTGTGGCACCGTGGCTATCCCAGCCCTCCCAGACTGGCCCTCTGCCTTGCCCAGCTGTAGCAAGTGGAGGGGGAGCCCGCCTCCACCCCTGTTTGCAGGGTGAGGTCCCATCCCACCACATCACTTCTGTTCCACCCTCTTTGGTGACCGCTGGGTGCTGTTTGGCTCTTGCAGGTCCCGGTGGTTCTCCCTCCCTCCCTCCCTCCCTCCCCAGCAGCAGCAGTAGCAGCCCAGGGGGAAGCGGTCATTGAGGTGCATTCGGGGTGCCGTGAAGTGGGGGTGAAGAGCCTCTACAATCAGACAAACCGTGCAGAGTGCTGGGGAAAGGGCCTTTTGGGGACTGTGGTGCTTTGGCAGAGCTGGGCTTGGGCACCTCGCCCCCACCCTGCTGTGGGTTGGGTGCCCTGTGGGTCACTGGAGATAAAGTCTGCGGGCAGTGCCCAAGGGCTGGGTGCAGCAGCAGCTCAGCCTTGTCCCTGCCCGGTGTCGCTGTGGTCACGGGCACCACGGAGCTGCCCTTAACACCAGTTTCTCCTGCCCAGGCTGAGCCGAGACACGAAGGATCCAGCTCTGAGCCGGCCGCCCTCTTCCCGGAGCCCTGCCAGGTCCCTCGACGCTGCGGATCTGGGGAGGGCAGCGAGTCCTGGGCTCGGGGCCAGGAGACGGGAATCCGAGAAACCTCTGGGAGATGAGGAAGAGCCGGGGAAGCTGAAGAAGCCGGTGGACAGGACAGGAGAG
>JAOXOE010000776.1:9979883-9991776 GCA_028565055.1 Phoeniculus purpureus | reverse complement strand
CTGGGCTCTCTCCAGCAGCTCTGTGTCCTTCTGGAGCTGAGGGGCCCAGAGCTGGACACAAGATCCCAGCTGTGGTCTCCCCAGGGCAGGGTAGAGGGGGAGGAGAACCTCTCTCCATGTGCTAACCACCCCCTTCAGATCCACCCCAGGCTGCAGTTCGCCTTCTTGGCCACAAGAGGGCGGCACTGCTGGCTCCTGGCCACCCTGCTGGCCACCAGGTCCCTTCTGCGCTGCTCCCCAGCAGGTCAGTCCCCAGCCTATACCGGGAGGGCATTTAGGGACCCGGAGGGGTTTTGGCTGCCTGCTTCTCCTGCTCACACGGTGAGATGAATCCCACTGGCAGAGCATCCTGCTGGCAGCTTGGGCAGCCGGGAGCCCAGGGGGGTTGTGGAGTCTCCTTTTCTGGAAACGTTTCAAACCCTCTTGGGCTGTTCCTGTGCGACTGGATCTAGGGGATCCTGCTGTGGCAGGGGGGTGGGACTGGGTGATCTTTCGAGGTCCCTTCCGGTCCCTAATGACAGGTTGCCGAGGGATTGGACGGGATGATCATTCGAGGTCCCTTCCGACCCCTCATGTCCTGGGATTCTATGATTCATTGAGCCATTCTGGACCTTGCTAGCCACAGGCAACATGTTGTGAGCCTCAGCTTCCTCCCAGCACAGCTCTGGGGAAGGTCTTCACAGTCACCCACAGCTCCCCCTGAGCCCTGGAGTAGTGGCAGGTCCCCCCGAGGGCTGGGAAGCCGCTGCCACCCCAGTCCCCGGGCATTGCCCAGGCATTTCCCCGCTCTGTGCCTCTCCAACGTGCTCCCCCCAGCCCCCCAGCAGCAGTTCTCGAGCCCGGCAGCGCGTTATCTGCCCTCGGCAGAGCCCAGATTGCAGGGAGACATTCAATTTGGAGTCAATTTCAATTTCAATTGCCTGTGAAATCGGAATCAATAGGCTATAGTTCAATGGCGCTTTAATACCACAGGACATCACCGAGGGATCATTAGGGATTCCCCGCGCCGAGAGATGGGAAACAGCGGCCGGGGAGCGGCGGAGGAGCCATTAGAGAATCACCTCGAGCATTTGCAAGCAAACCAGCAGCCTCCTTCTCCTCCTGAGACTAACGAGAAGACTTAATTGTGCTGCTGCTGCAGCAGCGCTGGATTCATCTCTGTCAGCTCGTGGATGGGGAGATGATTTAGGGGCCATCGGGGTGCTCCTCGCTGTGGGTCTCTGCTCCCCTCGACCTCGCTGCATCGTTCCCCCGTGAGCAGGAGGGTGCCTGAGGGTCTGGGCAACTGGGGACACCGGGCAGGTAGTGAGAGGCAGCAGCTCCCTGCGGGGCTGTGCAGCACCGGCTCCAGCGTCGCCCTGATTGATGGGGAGGGTGCGACACGGAGCAGCAGCCCACCGGCGTTACTCACCTTGTCTCTGCAGTTAATAATCACTCACTTTGCCTCAGCTCGCTGCAAATTATCACAATCAGGCCGAGGAGGAGATTGGATTGCATCAGCCTTGGGTTCCCGCTCCTCGGCGAGAGGAGCATCTGCATAGAAATGGTGTTCTGGGGGCGAGGGGAGGTCGCCCATCGCTCATCTGCTGCACGAGCAGCACCAGCCCGGCTCGAGGGAGGGGTGCCTGGAGAGGTGCAGGGCTGAGCACAGCTGACCCCCTTCCATGGGGGTGGGGGACCCTGGGGACATCAGCTGAGGGGCTGGTGGGGAAGGAGGACCTAGTGTGGAGGACAGGTGAGCTTGGACTGCTGAGCTGCTGTGAGAGAGGGCAAGGGAGGAACAGAGGAGATCGGGTTGGACTGGATTGGGTTGGACTGACTAGGGTAGGGTTGGACTGGGTTGGGTTGGATCAGGTTGGGTAGGATCAGGTTGGGTTGGATTAGATTGGATTGGGGTGCATTGCATCAGGTTGGATTGGATGGAGTTGGGTTGGATCAGGTTGGATTGGATTGGGTTGGGTTGGACTGGGTTGGGGCAGGTTGGATCAGTTTGGATTGGATTTGATTGGATTGGACTGGATCAGTTTGGATTGGGTTGGATTAGATTGGATTGGACTGGATTGGGGTGGGTTGGATCGGTTTGGATTGGATGGGATTGGATTGGGTTGGACTGGATTGGGGCGGGCTGGATCAGTTTGGATTGGGTTGGATCGAATTGGGTTGGATTTGGTTGGGTTGGATCAGATTGGGTTGGATTAGATTGGATTGGACTGGATTGGGGTGGGTTGCATCAGCTTGGATTGGATGAAGTTGGATTGGATTGGACTGGGTTGGGTTGGATTGTATTGGATTGAGTTAGGTTGGATCAGGATGGATCAGGTTGGGTTGGGGGCACAGCGTTGTTTTGCATTGAGCAGCACTGAATCATGGAATCAGGGACTCACAGATAGGTTTGGGGTGAAGGGACCTTCCAAGCTCCTCCAGTGCCACCCCCTGCCCTGAGCAGGGCCATCCCCACTGAGAGCAGAGTGCTCAGAGCCCCAGGGGCCAACCTGACCTGGGATGGTGTCAGAGATGTTGCTTCTTCCACTTCTCCAGGCACTCACACTCTCAGCATCACAATCCCTTCCTTCTCTCCAGCCTAAGTCTCCCTCTTTCAGTTCAAACCCATCATCCCTGGTCCTCTCACAACAGGTCCAAATAAAAAGTCCCCCCTGTCATCCTTACTGGCCCCTTGAAGCCCTGGAATGCTGCACTAAGATCTTCCCAGAGCTTCTCTTCTCCAGATGTGCCCCCCACCTGTCCCAAAGCAGAGGGTTGCACCCTCAGAGCAGCATCTCTGGGGCCTCCTCTGGCCCTGCTCCACCGGCTCCAGGTCTCTACTGGGCTCAGGAGCCCAGAGTTGGACCCAGTCCGGCAGGGGGGTCTCAGCAGAGGGAGCAGAGGGGCGCAGTCCCCTCCCAAGCCAAGCCCAGCGGCCAGATGGGCAGAGCAGGGTGCAGGGGTGCCCAGAGGGCTCCGAGAGGCTGGAATTTCACATGGAACTGCAGAGACTGAACCTCCGCTGGGATCTCCATCCCTCTGGGTGGTGGGAGCTGCCTGCGACGGCACTGAGGGGGTGTAAATAAGGGCTGTCTGAGGAGGCAGCAGGACAAATGGGGTTGGATGGGAAGGACAGCGCTGGGCTCCCGCAGAGCGCTGGCACCTGAGGGAATACTGTGCAGCAGCCCCTGTGTGCAGCGGGGTCCATCCTCAGCGCTGCAGCCACCGAGGGCTGTAGATCTGCTGCTGCTGCTGCCGCCAGCCGGGGAGCCGGGCTGGGCTCTAGACCAGCTCCTCTCTCTCTAAAGGAAAACGTGGGGAGGGATGGAGAGGTACCAACCCCTCACCACCAGCAGCCCAGGAGGGGCTGTGAGCCACCACGTGCCCAGCGCATCCCCACACCCTGCTGTCCGACTGGGAAAGAAATCAGCTCTAAATACACCCCCCATTTTTGTTAGGAAATATCCCAGCCCCAGATCAGCCCAGCCCCGGCAGCCCATCTCAGCCCCCAGACCCCATGGAAGGAGGGGCAGGGACCATCCCAGCCCGTGGGGACTGGGGGCTGAGATGGGCTGCTGGGGCTGGGCTGGTGTGGGGCTGGGACAGAGTGGGGTAGGGCGGCAGCATCCTCTAGCCCCATGGGGCAGGACACATAGGCTGTGACCCCTCTGTGCAGAGACCTGCTGCCGGAGCTGGAGCCACCCCCAAAGTCTTGGGGGTCCAGGGCTTAGGACCGAGCAGAGGGTCCCTGCCCTTCACAGCCTCAGAATGAGGGGTCAAGGCCATGTGGGGCTGGAGTTGCTGCTGCCTGCTGGAACCAGAGAGGCTCTGAACACCACAGAGCCAAGCCCGGAGCCTGGCAGGGCTCACGGGGGTCCTGTAGGAGCCGGGGTGGGAGCTTGGCCGTTCAGAACGACAAGAGATCTGCTGGAAGCACAAGAAATACTCCGGTGCCAGAGCTAAACCCTAATGAGCGATGGAACAAGCTGAGACAGAGGCTTAACAAGAAACAGTGGACAAGTCCCCCAAGAAAAACTGGAGGCAGCGGAGGAGAGGAGCTGCCAGCCGGCCCAGCAGCCGGTATTGATCAGCACCGGAGAAATAGGAGGGAGCCTCTGGAAAGTAGATAAACAGGGAGATAAACAGAGAGTGAGGGAGAGGGGCAGGGCTGATGGAACCGGGGGGAAATGCAGCTTAAATCAAAGGGCAAACACACAGCGAGAGCGGAGGGAGCAGGATTTGTGTTTATGGCTAAAGAGGAGACTTGTGGGGAGGGGATGGTAATTGAAAAGGAGGGGGAAACGGAGCGGGGTGTAAATATTGCCCTGGGAGAAGTGGGCTGAGAACTCCCAGTGAGTCATTACTGGTGTCAGTGCTGGCCTGGAGCTGGGGGGAACCTGCAGCGGGCTGGGCGAAAGGAAGGCGGTGCAGTGCTGAGGGGCTTCTCCCTGCCTGGGGTGACCCCTCGCTGGGGGGGCAGAAAAGGAAAGGGTCCCCATCCTGCCTCCCCAAGAGCTGAGAGTCCCCATCCTGACTGAGGTCCCCATCCTGCATCCCCAAGAGCTGGTGGCCTCACAGTGAGGGAGTGTTGCTGTGGTCCTCCATGGGGACTGGGGGCTGGGATGGGCTGCTGGGACTGGGATGGGGCTGTGATAGAGTGAGGTAGGGTGGCAGCATCCTCTGCCCCCCCTGGGGCAGGACACACGGGCTGTGACCCCTCTGCGCACGGAACTGCTGCTGGATCTGGGGCCAACCAGTCCTTGGGGGCTGAACCCCACTGCATGGGGGGAGCTGGAGCTGGGTCTCTGCATCCCACCCTGCTGCAGGATGGGGCACAAGACCCCCAGCTCCAGATGGGCTGGAGGGGTGCTGGGGGTCCCACAGCACTGGGTGCAGCCCATCTATCCGTCTCCTAGGGTGGGATTTAGGGGGGGTCTGTTTGCAGGGAGGGATGCAGCCCACTGCCCGCACCCCTCACCACTCGGAGCCCCTGGCAGCAGTTGCCATGGCGATGAGAGGAAGGTTCTGCTGCCTCCTGTGATGCTCGACGCCAGCATCCTGCTGTATGGCCGTGGCTGTGGGTCCAGCACTCCGCTGGTCACCAAGCTCCTTGCCCAGAGGCCACCCCTGGCCCTCATGCCCAGCGCAACAGCATCGTCCCCAGCCCACGGCTTGTCCCCTCTGTCCCCAGAGCTGGCCTGGACCAGTGCGATCCATCCCTGTGCTGGTCCCCTGCCCCTGCCAAGTGCCCCCAAAGCACCCCCGAAAGAGACCCTCACATCTGAGATGTGGGGAGACCCCTCCCCACGTCTCAGAAAAGTGATCAAGTGGGAAGGTTTGGCTGCTGTTCCGCAGCCCCCAGCTGTCAACCAGCCTGATTCACTCTGGGAAGGGTTTCATGAAGGCTGGGGGTGGGCAGGGGGCTGCTCTGCGCTGGGGGGGTGCTCAGAGGGGCCAGGGCAAGGAGGCGGATGGCGGAAGAGCAAAGAGGAGGCAGCGGGTGGGCACAGCCCTTCAGACAGCCCCTGGCATCGCAAAGCCACCCCCCCAGTGCCCCCCTGGCACAGCACCCCGCGGGCAGCCCCTTGCGACACTCTCACAAGGGGAGGGGTTTTGTTTCATGGGGCCCCACGGAGACATCAGAGCAATTTGGAGGGAGGTTTGACGACCCCCGGAAGCCTCGTTAGCTGCCGGCTGGGAGCTGCTGGGGTGTTGGCGATCAGTGGGCAACTTCAGCTGGTGCTGCCCAGCCGGGTGGGTTGGCCGCTCGTAAACGGCGGTGGCTGATGAGAGCCTCCTGAACGCGAACGAGAGAGGGTTGTGGAGTTGGAAGGGCAGTCGGTGACCACAGACCTGCTCTTGATCTCTTCGTTATCACCGAGTTGACGACCGTCTTTAGACCGAGGCCAAAGTCCCGGGCCAGTCGCCGCCCTGCTCCGAGCAGCCCTCAGCATCGGGCTCCCTGGGGGAACCGAGGATGGCACCCACCGCACCGACCCATCGCCGGGGTGTCTGACGACCCTGAGATCCCCCATCCCGCTCCCACCAGCCGCCAGCAGCCCAGTGCCCGGGGGGGCGGGGGTGGGAGCCCCGGCACCCGGCGGAGCGGTCCCGGTGTCTCCGGCTCTAACTAGCGGGGCCGCTCGGGGGCTGCGGCTGCGGCTGGAGCGGGGGCGCTGCGGGACACGCCGGGAACCAGCGATCTACAAGGGAAAGTGGCTTTAATTGGATTCAGCCTCCCCTTCCCCACCAGACTTGGCCAGGCAGCGGAGCGGCCCCTGCGAGCGGAGGCGGCGGGCGGCTGGCAGAGGTTAATAGGGATGCGGAGAAATAAATAGGTTATTGATTGATAAGAGCAGCGAGCTGGCTGCAGCCCTGCCTCGCCGACCTGCCCTCGGGCAGCGCTCGGAGAGCTCCGTTAGCATGCCGGGACCACCCCTATCTGCTGCGCTGCTGGGTGCTGGCTTTTGGCTAGTGGGATGCTCGTTGGGGACCAGTCAGGCTGATCCGTCACTCCGTTGGGGGACCAGGAGGTCAGACCCACTGTCAGACCCATAGTCAGACCCATCCGGGAGACCAGCAGGTCCCTATGGGCCAGCACCGCTCTCCTGGAAGGGGGCTCATCCTCACCCTGGGACAGGGAGGTGTCCTGGGAAACCCTCCCACGGGAGATCCAGCGCCTCTGGCTGCTGCAGGGTTCCCATCTGGGATGCGCCGGCCCTCCACTGCTTTCCAGGGTACTTCAGGGTCTGAGCCCAGGCCCCCAGCTATGGGTCTCTACAGGATTTGGTGGGGTGGGAGCTGCGTACCCCAAGTCACAGTGTGTCTGGGAGATGAGGACCTCCAGCTCACCCCCTGGCTTGTCCCCTCCCCACAAAGACACAGACTACAGGGGGTTGCACACTTGCCATGTTCTCAGCAGAGGTTACAGGGACACTCTCAGGGCTGTGGGGACACCACGGGCTCCCCCTCACCCCACTGAGGCAGCCCCAGGACCCCCCCACCCAGGCCCATGCCACTGTGCTGGAGCTACAGCGGGTTCCCCAGGGGTCTGGGGCTCTGACACCCCCAGCCCTGGGCTGTGGCTCTCCTGAGCCCTGCAGGAGTCCTGCACCACCCTGTGCCAGACCCCGCTCACCCTCCTGCCCCTGTTCCTCTCCCCACACCTCTGCCCCCCACCCACAGCCAAACTCCCCCCCAGAAAAACGTTGGTGGTTACAGTGGAGATGGAGCAGCTATGGGAGTGGGGAGGGGACCCCCGCTGGCAGGATCCCCCAGCTGAAGGACCAGGCTGTGGCTAGTGCAGAGCAGGGATGGGCAAGGGCTTTGCATGGACCCGGACACCCAGGAGCCCCCCTTGCAGCTCCAGTGGCAGATCTGGGGGCACTGGGTTGTCCAGGGGGTTCCTCACCAGGGGTCAGTGAGCACAGGGGCAGGAAAAGGGAGAGAAGCTGGGGCTGGGAGATGGCTGGATCCAAACACCCCAGGCAAAGATGCCCTGACCTTCGGCTGAGGCAGCCCCAGCAGCCCCAGTGGTCTGGGATGGCCTCAAAAGCCAGACCCTGTCTGAGCAGCAGCCCGGGGGCACCATCCTGTGTCTTAGTTGTGCCCTCCTGGTCACCTCAGGGCACCATTCCAGGGCTTGGTTGTGCCCCCCTGTCACCCCAGGGCACCATCCCGGGGCTGAGTTGTGCCCCCTGGTCACCCCATCACAGCTGCTGGGCCTGGAGGCTCCTCAGAGCCTCGGAGGGCCACTGATGGGGCAGAAAGCAGAGCCCAGGCTGCTTCCCTGGCTGAGCTGAGGGCCTCCCCAGCAGTGACACGGTGGTTAGAGGGAGCCCTGGCAGCGGTTAGTGGGTCCCCAGGGTGCTGCCAGTGGTGGCTCCTGCATGCACCAGGCACAGGAGGAACTGGAGAGGCAAAGAAGGGGAAGAGGAACCTGGCAGCACCCACGGGCTGACCCTTCCCCATGACGGGTGAACTGGAGCCCCCAGGGAGCCCCGAGCTCCAGCAGAGCTCTCTCTGCTGGTTCCCCAGTTGCCCTGATCCCGCTCAGCCTCTTTTCCTCATGGAACTTCTTAGGAAAAATGAGGCCAACGGCGGAATTTCCAAAGCCCCTGAGCCCGAGCATCTGTCACCCCTCCATCCCGCCGGGTGGGTGATGCTCAGCCTCGGGGCCACTGGCAGAGCCCCGGGGAGTGGACCCCAGCCCCTCCGTCACGGTGAAGAGCACCCGAGGGCCAAAGTGCAGAGAGAACTGGTTAGTAGCAGTCAGGGGGGGTGAGTTGGGAGCAGTTAGTGCAGGCGGTTAGTCAGAGAGAGCAGCGCGGCCGTGGCTGGCTGGGGTTCGGGGGTGGGGGTGGGGACTCACTGCAGGGGGGACCAGGAGAGAAGCAGCGGCCGTTAGGGGGTTAAATTCCGCTCGGGGTCGTGTTAGGGACAGGCAGCTTAAAAAGGAGCTGAAAAGCTTCTGCTGATGACACCCTGCTGGGCTCGCAGTCAGCAGCAGGCTGGTGCCCCCTCCGCCTGGCACCGCAGCGGCGCCTCGGGGTGCTGCTCCCCGGCTCCGCCGGCTTTTCCGCTCCCCTTTAAGGGCAGCGCTGGCTGCGGGGTTAGTGGGGGCGAGGCGAGGCTGGTTAGTGGGACATGCGCTCAGCGGGTTAGCGGGTTAGTCCGGTGGCAGCCCGGGCACCCCTCGCCCGGGGGAGGTTAGTGGGTTAACGTCGGGGCGCAGCGACAGCATGCAGAGCCAGTCCCAGTTTGCACCCCCGCGGGGTTCACTTCCCTGCAAAGGGGCTGCTGGGCTCCCGGGAAGCAGCAGGGCTCCGGCTCCTGAGAGCAGGAGGTGTTCGGGGGCTTTGGGAAGGTGTTAGGGGAGGGCTGAGCCCGCGGGGTGTAACCTGCTCTGCTTCTGGGGGGTCATCTGCCCCTGCCACCTGCACTGGTGGGGTTCACACCGCCCCGAGCAGCCAGTGACCCCGCACGTCGGGCTGCAGGGAGGGGACGGTCCTGGCAGTGCATCGCAAGGCTCCGGCTGCCGCAGGGGTGGGCGAAGCGGAGAGCAGGGAAAATCGCGATGGGAGCACAGGAGAGGTTCCCGATAGCTGCTCCCCCTCCCCAGGAGCTGCCCCTCTGTGGGGCTCAGTCCTGGGTGGCAGCGGCTCTCCCCGAGCCCCGAGAAATACGGCTGGGCAGGGGCTCTCAGGGCACCCTGTGCCCTCTGTTCCTTGGGGTGCCCTCCTGCAGCAGGGTGCTTCCAGGGGCTGGAACTGCTGCCGGGAGCTGTCCGCCCCCAGCCCTCCCGCCTGCCGGGGGATGTTTAACGGGCACTGCTGCACCAAGCCCTGTGTCCGGCCCCGAGCTGCTCCCCAAAGCCCAGGCAGGTCCTGCCACCGGGCTGTGGCACTTCCAGGGCAGAGAGCACCAGGCTTGGCTGGCAGATAGAGGGATGGGAAGGGTCTGGGACACAACTGGGGTCCCTTCAGGCTGTGGACGTGGTGTCTCCTAGGGGAGCTGGCACAGCTCTGCTCCTGTCCCTGGCCTTGGAAGGGACAGGTCTCACCCTGCCTGTGCCCTGCCCAGTGCCAGGGAGGATCCCAGGCTTTGGCAGCAGGAGGGAAGGGGACCCCAGCACCTTGCAGGAGAGCGGCGCAGACCCATGTCCTCCTCAGGTGTTACCACCGCCGACTCCTGGGCCGTGTCACCCGCAGCAGCTGCTGGGCTCGAGGCTCCAGCCCATGGCAGCTGGCACCAGGGTGGTGAGCAGGGGCCGGCCCGGCTCTGGCATCCATGTGCGGGTGATGATGGCAGATGGCAGCTCCCCGATCCCCAGGTCCCTTCTGGGCACAAGCTGGGGCTGTGCCCCTGGCAGCTGGCGGTGCTGGGGAGTAGAGATGCTGTGAGGCCCTGAGCACTGTGGCAGCTTCCCCCTCCCCACCACTGGGCATCTCAGGGGATCCACCCCCTCTGTGAGCCCTCGAGACCCCCCCCTCCAGAGAGCCCATGAGGGGATGGGACCTCAGGGGAAGGCTGGGTTTGGTCCAGGCTGCTCAGAGCCCTCCTGAGGACAGTGCATGGGGTGGGGAGGGCACAGAGCTGGCACCACCTGTGTCTCTCCTCCCCAGGGTCCTACCTGTGGCCACTGGCTAAGTGAGGGCCACGCACTGTCCCCTGGTCCATGAGGCTGCTTCTGGGCCACGCAGGGGACTGTGTGAACAGACCTCAGGTCAGTCAATAGCAGCTGCAAAAGAAAGCAACAACCACAGCGGGGACAGTGGCACTGGGACACCCCCCCGGGCACCGCTGAGCCATCTGCAGGGTGGGCAGAGTCCTCGTCAGGTTCCCCCAGTGCTCCTCTGTGGGGTGAGATCCCCTGGCAGTGCCCTCTGCTCTGAGCCCAATCACTGCTGCTCCCCATCCAAGGGCAAAGGAAGGGGCCAGACCCTGCGGGATGCAGGGGGAGGTGCTGTGCCAGGGCAGTGAGCACTGGCCCAGGGAAGAACCCTTCCCACTTCCACTGCTGGACCTGCGTTGGGGCAGTGCCCAGGAGGTACCACCAGGGCCAGGTGCTCCCCATAGGGACCCGCATTTGCCCTCTCAGTGGGTCTGCCAGGCTGCTCAGGGGCACCCTGTGCCTCAGAAAATGCCACCTCTCCCCACCATCCCCCTGCAGGGGTTTGGGGGGGCAGCCGGACCTACCAGCAGGCACTGGGAAGGGGCACAGAGAGGTGGGGATGACCCCAAACTGTCCCTGTCTGCTGCTGGAACTCCCAGCTCTGGGGGCACAATCTGCCTGTGCCAGTGCCAGTGCCACCCTCCTGTGGTGAAAATGCTGGCGCTGGAGCAGCCAGTGGCCACAGCCCCATTGCAGTGAGTTCTGCCCAAGCAGTGCCCTGGAGGAGCCAGGCTGGCAGCGCTGGCAGCGGGTCCCAGGGGAGCTGGGCTGGGATGACTCTGCAGCTGGGCTCTGCCACCCGCGGAGCTCTGTGCCCTCACCCAGGACTGTCCCTCCCGTGGGGCACCCCATCCCGCAGCGTCTGCAGAGCAGCTGCCATGGGGCCAGGCAGTGGGAGCTGGGCTGGGGCACAGCAGGGCTGGCAGCAGTGGGCACCAAAGGTGGCACCGAGCTGCTGCCAGATGAATCCCCTGCCTGGCTGTGAGCTGGGGGTGCTGCAGTGGGGCCAGCAGGGTGGCAAAGGTTCCACGTGGGGGTGGTGGAACCCACGGTGCCCCTTGGACCGAGCAGCCAGCAGCACCGGCGTTAAACGGGGCTAAACCCCCCTTGCATGGGGAGGAGGAGGGAGGAGGCGGCTCTGCCACGGGCAGCAGCAGCAAGGGGAGGGTAGCAGTCAGTGCCCAACGTGGGGCACCTGGACACCTCCGACCCTCCCAGCTCCAGGCTGGTGGCCAGTGCCCCCAGCACCCCTCCCCTCCTTGGGGAGTGCCCAGCAGCGCCCAGGCACTGGATCTGCCGCAGCAGCTGCCTTTGTCTGCAGCTCGGGGAGAAGGTGGGGGGCCATGGCAGAGGGAGGTGGCGGGGGGAGATGGCAGAGCAAGACGGTGAGGGGTGAAGGGCTGCGTGCCAGCCCAGAAGCAGCCTCTTGCAGGGCTTCCCTGCACCGAGGGACAAGGAGCCAGAGCAAACAGCCCCCAAAAAGGGTCTTGGGGAGCATCTGTTGGGGGGGATGCTCGGGGAGGGGGCAGGGCTGTGCTGAGGAGCTCTGGGGGTGCTGCCCCCCCACCCTGCTCCCAGCCCCTTCCCAGAGCCTTTGGAGACAAAGAAGCAGAGAGGGCAACAACTGGGCTCCGACTCCCTCCAGGAGCCCTGAAGCCCCAGGCAGAGCCCCGTTACCTGTCCCGGGCCCTAATTCTGGATGGAGGTTCTGGAAGAAAGAATAAACAAGTGGTGCAT
>JAOXOE010000776.1:9960799-9970898 GCA_028565055.1 Phoeniculus purpureus | reverse complement strand
CCCAGAGGACTCTGCCAGCCGCAGGTGTCCTCTCCCTGGCGCTCTCCGGGCAGAGCAGCACCCAGCGGGCTCCCTGCAGGACCCCCACCCGCGTTTCCTCTGCGGGCTCCCGTCCCCCCGGGCAGGGGTGACCCGGCAGAGCCGCTGCAGTGCCCGAGAGGGGAGCAGGGCCCCGGGAGCTCCCACTGCGGGGCGGCGCTGACGGGCGCTGGGGATCGCCCCTTGTCCTCGGTGCCGCCTCCCCATGGCTGGCACACAAGGCTGTGGCTCTCGCCCCAGAGCACACACTAGTCCAACCCTCGTAAATCAGCGCCAGCCTCAGCAGCCCCCGCTGATTTATTGGGGGGGGGGGGCTGCTTTGCTAATGTTTTGTCTCCGACGTGGCCCTCGCTGTAAATCACCACCGCCGAGGGCAGGTTCAAGCGGGAGCAAACCTCTGCGAGGCAGCCCCGCCGCCCGCTCCGCACCCCGAGGTTCGCTGGGCGGCGCCGGGGAATGCGGCAAACTGGGGAGCCCTGACTGGTCCGGGACCGTTGTCCGGCCGTGGCAGCCGCCGACATCGAAGGGGATTCGGTGCCGCCGGACCTTCCGGGGCTCTGCGGGCGAGGCCGTCGCCCCGGCTCTGCTGGGGGTGCTCTTCGCGCCCCGGGATGTGGTGGGATTCAAGGGGCAGAGAGGATCAGCCCAGGCACAGGGTCCTGCCTGCAGCCTGGCCCAGCCATTGGCGTTCCTGCCTCCCGTGGCTCGGGCATCCACACGGGCCAGGAGCTTCCTTGTGCTGGGAGCATCCTGCTGCACCAGGAGTGTGCTTGAACACCAGGAGCATCCTTGAGCACTAGGAGCATCGTCCTGTACCAGGAGCTTCCTTGTGCTGGGAGCATCCTGCTGCACCAGAAACATCCTTGAACACCTGGAGCATCCTTGTGCTGAGAGCATCCTTGAGCACTAGGAACATTGTTCTGTGCCAGGAGCATCTCACTGCACCAGGAGCATCCTTGAGCACCAGCAACACCCTCCTGCACCAGGAGCATCCTTGTGTACCAGGAGCATCCTTATGCCTGGAGCATCCATGAGCACCAGGAGCATCCTTCTGTGACAGGATTTTCCTTGTGCTGGGAGCATCCTTGAGCAGCAGAAGCACCGTGGCCTGTGACCCCTCTGCGTCACAAGGGGCAGGCAGCAGCTCAGCACCGTGGGCTGATCTCTGGGGAAAGCAAAGCCAGCTGCATGCGGAGGTTCCATTGAGCTCTGCTCCCCACTGGTGCCCTGAGGGGTTTGGCCAGCCCAGTCCCTCTCCAGCCCAGTTGTGACAGCTCTGGGGAGCTGCCCTGACCCAGCCAGCTGACCCAAGTGACTTCTGCCCCAAAACCTGGGGCAGCATCCACAGGGCTCAGGGCTGCTGGCTGAGGACAATCACGTCCACCAGCAGTGGGTTGTCCCCCATCCCCATCGTCAGGAGCTGTTTTCCCTCGCCGTGAAATTACCAGGCTGCCCTTAAATAGTCTCCTGCAAACGAGGCCAGCGGAGAAGACGCAGCGTGATTGTGACAGTAACTCACTGGGCCAGCCCTGACATCTCTCTAATTGCTGCTAAAATTGTCTCTGTCTCCTAAAGTGCAAATTATCACCCGGGATGACAAGAATAATGAATGAGGAGCTCTGATGTAATGCAACAATTAGCCCTTAAAGACACTGTCTAATATGCTAATGCTCGACACCCACTCCTCGTTATTAAGTGGCTGATAATTATTTAATTATCTATCTGCCAGGATGATTTACTTGGTTTATTTAGCTGCAGATGCAGGGCAATAGCAGGCGGGGTTGGGGTCAGGAGGATGCGCCCCAATGTGCTGGAGCACCCCAGCTGTGCTGGGCCATGGGGGTGTGGGGGGGTCACGGCTGGGGAATTGCTGCTCCTGCCGGTGCCCAGCGCTGTCAGGCTCTGCTGGCAGAAGTGGGTTGACTCCTGGCTGTTGTGTGCTGGTGCATTTGGGGGGCAGCGCTGGAGCCAGGCTCTGCTCAGGGGCACCCGGTGATGGGACACTTCCAGCTGCCAGGGTGTCTCCTACTTGTCCAGTTCCCCATCTGAAAAAGGAGCCTTAGGGGTGACCCCATGGATGTTGATCAATATGGGAAGGGTGGGTGTGAGGAGGACGGAGCCAGGCTCTGCTCAGGGGCACCCAGTGACAGGACAAGGGGCAGCGGGTGTGAGCTGGGACAGTGAAGTGCTTGCAGGGAACCCTCCAGTGTGGCCTTTCTCTGATCCCAAAGTGCTGGGAAAGGCTCCCAGCAGCTCGGTGCCTGGGAAGGAGCTGTTGCGGTGGAACTGCCCAGATCCGTTGGGTTGCCCTAGCTCGAGCTGAAGAAGAGGAACACTTAGGGGTGGCAGGGTGTGGCCCCAGGGAGTGTCTGCAGGGGAGGCTGGGTCGTCTCAGAGGAAGGCTTGTCCCTGCTGGGAAGCACGTGGTTGTTCCCGAGAAACCCTTTCTGAAGGGTGTCTGACTACTCACGTCCAAGCACACTGGTGCTTCCCCAGGACCCGCCTTCACAAGAGGCCTTCCCGCAGCTGCAAAGCGGGAGACAGTCTCCAAACAAACAGAGAACGAAGGGGAAGGTCCTTTTCCCCTTGCCACGGGAGCAGGAGCTGTGGGCAGAAGTTCAGAGCTTCCTGTTATAGTAATGGAACAGGGGCTTTAGACCCAATAGAGGCTCCCCTGTCGGGTCAGGCTGCCGTTTCCTTGCTGCAGACCCGAGCAAGAGCATCAGAAGGGCACCAGCCGCTGCCGGGGCGTCGTGGGCGTGAGGGCTCTGCAGGGCTGTGGACGCACCCTCCTCGAGACAACTGACTGCTAACAGCAGGTGGAGGCACAGCCCAGTTGTTCTGTGCTGGTCCCAACGCGCAGCTGCTTGAAATCGAAGCAGAGGTGTTGATGGGGCATCGTCAGGTGCCGCACTGAGTCCCCCCCCATGAGGAGCCGAGATGGAGCTTGTTGGAGAAGGTCTCCATAGCACAGGTTTTCAGAGGTGGTTACCCTGGCGCTCTCCGTCCTCTCTGTCCCTTTTCCCAGGCAGCGAGTTCTGCCTCCGTCACCAGGTCGGTTTGCAGCAGCCTAGTGGAAACGTCCCCGGCACCCGGGACGGGGCAGAGCCCATCTGTAGGAAGAAGGTAGAGCTTAGCCCTTCCTCCTGTTGTTGCTGCTCCCAGTGAACACTCGCTCCTGTGGACGCATCGGTGAGCCCAGACTTGGCGAAGAGCTCGGGGGACAAGCCACGACTGCAGCTGCTGCAAGTCCACACACCCAGGGCAGTCGCGGTAGTCAGCAGGTGAGAGCTGCAGCTGCCCTGAAGGGGCTGCTGGCTGCAGTGGCGCTGGCCTCTGTCCACACGCCCGGCAGTGCCTTCCCCTTGGGGCTCGGAGTCTGAGTGTTTCAGGGGCCCAGGCTGAAACGTTTGGAGCCACCAGTCAGATCCCGAAAAGCAAAAGGGGCACGTGTCAGCCCCGTGGCTTCCTCCCAGAGGCAGCAGGCGTGCAGAAGGCACTGCGTGAGCGCGCCAAGGGCTGCCCGCAAGGGTGATGCCCTTCGGTGGGCTGAGGGCATCCAGAGCTCGCATGCTGCTGTGCACACGTGTTGCTGCGGCACTCTCCCGTAGAATAGAACCACAGCATCATCCAGGTTGGAAAAGGCCCCCCGGATCATCCAGTCCAGCCATCGGCCCCAATCTACAAGGTCACCACCAAACCAGATCCCCCAACGCCACATCTCGGTGACTTTTAAACTCACCCAGGGATGGGGACTCAGCCCCCACCCTGGGCAGCCCAGCCCAGTCCCTGACCACTCTCTCCAGGTAGAATCTCTTCCTGATGGCCAGTCTGACCCTCCCCTCTGCTTCTGTTGCTGATGACCTGTGGGCAGAGCCCAGCAGCAGCATCTCTGCAGGGTCCTTGCAGAGAGCTGCAGAGAGTGATGAGGGCTCCCCTCAGCCTCCTCCTCCTCAGACTCAGCAGCCCCAGCAGGATCCCCTGGATGCAGTCACACAGGAACGTGTCCAGGAGGGTTTTATCCTTGAATGACCTTGGGTGCTCCTTCAAGCCCAGCTCCACAACACTTCTCCTCAGTCCTTGCCTGGCCCAGCTGTCGGTGTTTGCAGGACTGATGCTTGCGAACTGGTACCAGTTCAAACAGGATCACTCCAGTTCTAAGAGGAACCTCTAGGTGCTACTGCAGCACAGAGAACCACCTGTTTAGTCCCTCTTCCTCACAAAGACAGGTCAGGGCTGCTGAGGCTCCACGCGCAAAGCCCCCGAGAATCTGATCTCTCAACCCAATCCCCGTCCTGCTGCTGCGCTCACAGAGAAGCTGCTGGTTTTCAAACCTCTTTCCCGGCAACGACAGCATCAAAGAGCTGAGGGAAACCAACCCCCTGCTCGGGAGGCTCCTTCAGCACCGCAGTTCACCTCAAACAAAGCCCCACACGTCAGGCTGGCGAGGGGAGAGACTTCAGCCCGATCAGCACCAGCCCCTTACCGAGCGATGACTTCAACAGAGCCTCGTGTGACCCTCTGGTTTAGACACCGTGTTCCCTTCAAACGTGGTTCCCATCGTGAGAGCAGCAACCGAGAGAGGCAGCGACCACCGTGGGGAGAGCTGGGCTTCAACACGTCAGCCCCTGCAGCGAGAGGCTCTGAGGACCCAGCACCACAGAGCATCGGGGTGGGAAGGGACCTCCAGAGACCAGCCAGTCCAGTCCCCCTGCCACAGCTGGACCCCCTAGACCCAGTCATTGGGGATGGGAAGGGACCTCCAGAGATCACCCAGTCCCACCCCCTGCCACAGCAGGACCCCCTAGATCCTGCTGTTGGTTCCCTCCAACCCCTGATGCTCTGTGGTTCTGTGACCTGTGCCCAGCTCCAGAAGCCGTGGCCCTAGCTGCGGGGCTTGCTGACAGTGGTGGCACCGAGCCCAGGGGCCGAGTGCCCGGGGCGTCAGTACCTCTGCCACGAGCACCACGCGGGGCAGCTGTGCTCCCTCTGCACGGCTTGCAGTGGCCACAGCACGTGGTCCCAGCTCACTACCCACACAGGAGGTAGGGCTGGAGCATTAAATGACGCTTGGTGGTTCTTCAGAACTACTGAGGGCTCAAGGGAAGGTTTGTGGCGGCTGCAAACCACCTGCTTTTGAGAAGAGGCGGCTCCGCGCACACCACACAGCACAAGGGGCCCAGCACCCTGAGCCTGGCTGTGGAGAACACAGCCTCCTCTTCCTCAGACTAACCAGCCCCAGCTCTCTCCATCTCTCCCCATCAGACTGACTCTCCAGGCCCTTCTCCAGCTCCATTGCCCTCCTCTGCCCTCACTGCAGCCCCTCGATGCCTCCCTTGTCCTCAGATGCCCCAACACTGGACCCAGCCCTCAAGGTGCAGCCTCCCCAGTGCTGAGCACAGGGGGGACAATCCCCTCCCTGCTGCTGCTGGACAGAGTTCCTGATCAAGACCAGGATGCCACTGGCCTTCTTGGCCAGCTGGGCACCCTGCTGGCTCAGATTCACCTTCCCGTCAGTGAGAGCCCCCAGGTCCCTCTGTGCCAGGCTGCAGGGGGTTGCTGTGACCACAGCACAGGACCCCTCACTGGGCTCTACTGAAACCCAGGTAGAAATGGACCTGCTGCAGATGGCTCCTTTGTTGCCTGGTGCCACCCCTGGACCCACCGGGCTCCTCTGCCAGCCCTGTGCTACTTCAGCAGAGGCATCCTAGCAGCAGGTCACTAAATCCTGGGCTTTTAAACCTCCGCTTGTTCCAGCCAGTTACCTGTGAGCGAAACGAGCGGCCCCTCTCCCGCAGGGTTTCCATTTTCTGCCTCATCGACGCTGCTCCGCATCAACGCCGAGAGTCACCTCCGTAGCCCAGTCACCCCAGGCGCTCGCAGGAAGAAGGTGAAAGCAAACCGAAGGCTTTCCCTGCTCCTGTTTGCCTCTGTCTTTGCATTTGAGGGAGGAAAACCCTCTGAGCCCCAGCCCAGGGCACTCAGGGCGATGGCCAGGCTGCCCTTCAACACCCCCAGGAATGGATGGGGACCCCCCCACTGCCCTGGGCAGTGCAGTCCAGGCTCTGATCCCCCTTTCCCTGAGGAAGGGCTTCCTGACACCCAACCTAACCCTCCCCTGGCAGCTCCAGGCCCTGCCCTTGTCCTGGGTGCCTGGGAGAAGAGCCAAACCCCATCTGCCTGCAGCCTCCCTTCAGGGAGCTGGGGAGAGGGAGAAGGTCCCCCCTGAGTCTCCTCTTCTCCAGGCTGAACACCCCCAGCCTCTCCGTCACCAGTGCTGAGCACAGAGGGACAATCACCTCCCTGCTCCTGTGGGAGTAAAGCCTGACACCCACCCGACCCTCCCCACCGCCTCAGCGGGAAGCAACCAGCCTCTGCTGGTCTCCTGCCCAGGAGCCTCTCTCTGCCCAGTGCTGCCCACAGTGGCGTCGCAGAGCCCAGCTCACGATGAATCACAGCAAAACCTGCTACATGGGAGCGACCTACAGGATAAACCCTGCTCCTTGTGCAGCAAAACCACCGGAGAAACGGCTTTGCCTGTGCACCTCCGGCTGCCCTCTGCCCACCGAGCCGTCCCTCTCTACCCCCTGTTTGGACACCCTGAGCTCCCAGGCCATGAGGCACAGCTACAGCCTCAAAGCAAATCCTTGTTTCCTCAGACTCTACAGTTTTTCATCCAGAAGACCTGATAAACCACCCAGCCGCCACCCTGAGCACACGGAGGTCCCACAGCCCCCAGTAAGTGAAGCTCTGCAGCCCAGTATCTCAGCTGAGCTCACGCAGCCGAGGCAACGGCTGACGGAACAGTCCCTGAGGTGTCTCCAGAACAACTTCCAGGGGACTTTGACTGTCAGACATGTTTCAAACCCTCCTGGCCATGTTCCTGTGCGACTGGATCCAGGGGATCCTGCTGTGGCAGGGGGATGGGACTGGGTGATCCTTGGAGGTCCCTTCCAACCCCTAATGACTGGATCCAGGGGATCCTGCTGTGGCAAGGGGATGGGATGGGTGATGCTTCGAGGTCCCTTCCCACCCCCGATGTTCTGTGGTCCTGTGGCCAGGTGCCCACCACCACGCAGCTCAGACCGGGCACTTAACTGCAGCTCGAGCAGCACGCAGCAGATGATCTGTCTCTGCTCTGGTCTGACTCTGGTAGGGAAGGAAACACGGGCTGTGTCAGCCACTGCTTGATGTCTGCTCTCAGCAGCCAGGCTCTGGGGAGATAAATCATCCTGACTTCTGCTGGCACCGCTGCCTCTGCCTTATGCCCTTCACCTGTCATCTTGGCAGAGGATGCTGCTCTGCCACACTCCATATTCAAACTCCTCCACTGACCTTTCAGTTCCTCTTGTGCAGCTCGCTTCACCTTTTTCCCCCCCTGTTGTTTATTCTGAAGGCTTCAGGCAGAGGCTATTCTGGTGCTGCCTGGCCGCGCACGCTGCAGCCCAAGCAGTGCACAGGAGTCACCAGCACTGATCCTGCTCCTTCAGAGCAGCTTTGGAGCCGCAGCAGGGACCGCAGTGGGGCTGCAAAGCTCCGTGCACAAAGCAGAGCAGCATCTCCAGGGCCAACAGCTCATGTCTTGTTCATGGGAACCATGCTGGCAGCATCAGGCTAAAACCCAGGCTCAGTGTCAGTGGATGCTGGGGGCTGGGATTTTGCTCCTGCGAGTCGCAGGACCACAGAGCATCAGGGATTGGGAGGGACCTCGAGAGATCACCCAGTCCCATCCCCCTGCCACAGCAGGATCCCCTAGATCCAGTGGCACAGGAACACGGCCAGGGGGGTTTGAAACCTCTCCAGAGAAGGAGACTCCACAGCCCCCTGGGCAGCCCCTTCCCTGCCGCAGTGCTGCTGCTCCTCAGAGCACTAATCCCTCAGCATCCAGCTGCAGCCTGTCTGCAAGGCTTGGCCTCAGCAGCACCCCAGAGCTTGCAGAGCTCTGTCCCGACATCCTTCTTGTTCGGCTGCACGTTCCCCCCTTCTCCCGCTGTAGCCTGCGCTGCGCCGGTGCTGAATACTCCGCCGGGCTCCCTAAATAAACTCCCATCCCGCGGCTGCGGAGCGGGGAAACGGAATGAAGCCTCAAAGACACTCGAGATGTGCGAGGAGCTTTGATGTCGCCCAGCTCTGTATTTACAGCGCGCACATTAACTCCCCTTTGTCAAGGTCCATTGTCGCTCTACAATGGCCCTGCGAAGCCTTTGATGAGCGAACTCAAAGCGGGAGCTGCAGCTCCCGCTAAGCGCCCCACTTGCTAAAAGCGGCTCTGCACCAAGGCTTTTCTGGCTGGAAAATGGGACATTTGAGCTGACTGCGGATGCCTGCGATAGCAAATAATTGCTCCGAGGCTGCGAGATGCGGTTTCGTTACTCACCCGGGAAACCCAGCCGCAGCCTGACCCGCAGATCCGCCTGTCCACCCTCCCTCATCCCCACCTGCCCTCTGCGTGTTTGCAGCGAGAGCCTCTTCTCCTGCCTGCCAGAACACACCGGGGTGTTCTGCTTCCACGGGCTGTCCTCACTACACTCGGACCTGTGGAAGGTCTTCTGCAGACGTCTCGAATCACCCCGAAGGTGGCAATGAGCTGGTGTCTCCAGAAGAAGGACCAGTAGTGAGATCTGTTCCGGATGCGGCAGGGAGATGCTCCCCTCCCTCCATCACCCCTGCGGCTCTGCACTGGGCTCTCTGCAGCAGCTCCGTGTCCTTCAGGAACTGGGGGGCCCACAACTGGACACAGGATTCCAGCTGCGGTCTCAGCAGCGCAGAGAGGGAGGAGAACCTCTCTCCACCTGCTAACCACCACCCCCGCGTTTACCAGACTCACAAGACCACGCGACCACAACCCTCGGCTCTTTGCTCTTCCCGCTAGCCGGTCGGGCGACAGCAGTGGGATGGACGACTCATCACGAGAGGATCCCAATCGACGACAGATTAAACCTGGGCTGACTGCAAGGGCCAGCTTAGCGCTCTGCTCGCCCGCATTTAGCGAGCGGCTCTCCCCGACTCGGGCACATTATCTCGTTGATTTAACCTGCAAGGTGCTTCCAGAACCGAGAACGATCCGCCCCCCCCTTCTCTTCCGTTGCCTTTGCAGGTGCTTTAAACTACCGGGGGCTCCTCTTCCTTGGCAGTAGCCTGCTGGCTAGAAGGCACTGCAGCCGTTAGCAGACCCCTTTCCTTCAGACCTACAACCCCATCGCTCTCAGCGTCGTTTAATGGTTTCCAGCTCGACTGTGCAAACGTGCTCAGGGAATCGGTCACGCTGCTCTGAGCCGCCGGCAGCCGCCTCCTCCAGCTGCTCGTGTCCGCAAGCGGAACGCGCTCTCCTCCTCTCCGCTTCCGACCCCGAGGACTCCAACTCTAATTCTAGCCCTCGCATGAATTGCCAATTTAACGCAGCGGAGGAGCTGGTCGCAGGCGTCTGAAGGCCTGGAAGTAATGAGTCAAGTCCCGCTATTGGCGGACTACACCCCAACAATCTAATCCAGGCTCTAATCGAGGAGCAGAAGTGTCTTCAGGCCAGGTCTGGCCGTGAATTATTCAGTTCTTCTCTCCTAATTAAAGGCCGATTGGAGGATTAATGTCTCATGGCTGACAAACTACCGTGCAGCAAGTGATCCACAGAAGGACCTCAGACTAAACCACTACAACGTGAGTGGGAACTTGCACAAGGACCCAAAACCCGAGGGAGTGGGGAGACTTCTTCCTCGGTGTTCAAAGCAGAGATTTTGCTGTGTGCAGTCAGGAAAGGACTTTGGGCCGAGTCACAGAACATGAGGGATTGGGAGGGAACCTCAAGAGATCACCCAGTCCCATCCCCTGCCCCAGCAGGATCCCCTAGATCCAGTCATTAGGGGTTGGAAGGGACCTCCAAAGATCATCCAGTCCCATCCCCCCTGCCACAGCAGGATCCCCTACAGCCAGTCGTACATGAACATGGCCAGGAGGGTTTGAAACATCTCCAGAGAAGGAGACTCCATAACCCCCCTGGGCAGCCCCTGCCAGGGCTCTGCCACCCTCACTGCCAAGAAGGTCCTTCTCACACTGATGGGGAACC
>JAOXOE010000776.1:9930491-9942274 GCA_028565055.1 Phoeniculus purpureus | reverse complement strand
GACCTTGTTGGCAGTGAGGGTGCCAGAGCCCTGGCAGGGGCTGCCCAGGGGGGTTGTAGAGTCTCCTTCTCTGGAGATGTTTCAAACCCTCCTGGGCTGCTCCTGTGTGACTGGATGTAGGGGATCCTGCTGTGTCAGGGGGAATGGGACTGGATGATCTCTCGAGGTCCCTTCCCATCCCTAATGACTGGATCTAGGGGATTCTGTTGTGTCAGGGGGATGGGACTGGCTGATCTCTCGAGGTCCCTTCCAACTCCTAGTGACTGGATCTAGGGGATCCTGCTGTGGCAGGGGAATTGGGCTGGATGATCTTTCGAGGTCCCTTTCCATCCCTAATGCTCTGGGACTCTGCAGGCTGGGCAGGATCCCCAGGGCAGGGAGCTGGGCAGGACAACACGGTGGCTGCTGTGTGGAAGTGTTGATGGCCAGGCTGCTGCGGGTCATGGGGCATCCAGTGTGTTCTGCTGGTTCTCTGGTGCTTTGGGGTGAAACTCTGCCCAGTAAGAACAAAGCGGAGCAGGATGGGGTTTGGGAGTGCTGCAGCACCTCCCAGTCCCTGCTGCAGAGGGGCTTCAATGACAGCTGGATCCTCCTCCTTCATCCAGGCCTTTAATCACCAGCAGGGTTTTGTTGCAGTTGGAATAACAGTTGGAGGTGGGAGCCAAAGTGACCCCAAAACCCCTGAACACGGCTCTGCTCTGCCTCGCTGAGGTGCTCCTGGCACAGCCACCTCCATCACTGACACCTCCTGGTTCTCCGCTCGTTGTTATTTACCCTCCCCTGAAGCCGGTCGAGGTTTTTCCAGTCAAACCAGTGCGTTCTGGTGCAGTCCCAGGGGTTCCTAAGGGCAGTGTCCGCTAGAAACCCTCACGATCCCTTAGCCAGGTCAGGCAAAGGCTGAGGTTTGGAGGCAGCCTGATGGATGTTGAGGAGCCCTTGGCACAGCCCACACTGGTCAGAGTGTTCAGAGGCTGCAGGAACAGCTCTGGAACTTGTGGTTCTGTGCAGGATCTGCGGGGTTTGGGCCAATTGGAACTGAAAGCAGAGGAGACTGTTGCTCTGTCCTACAGGGTCGGGGTTGTGTTGCCCAGAGAACCCTTCTGTTCCCATGTGAACCCTGCGGACATGTCAAGGGCTGGACTTCAACCAAGGTACCTCAGCCCTGCAGCGAGGCCACCCCCCAGCTCCCTCCAAGCTGGGTGCTGTGGGACACACTGGGGAGGAGATAGAAGTGTGGAACGGATCAGGAGTGATGGCAGTGAAATCCCGATGATGAGGAGGGAAGGCTGAGGGAAGCTGGGGCTGGAAAAGAGGAGCCCATCCCTAATGACTGGATCTGGGGGATCCTGCTGTGGCAGGGGGATGGGACTGGATGATCTTTCGAGGTCCCTTCCCATCCCTAATGCTCTGAGATTCTGTGAAGGGCAGCAGGGACTCGGCTGCGCTGCCGGGGATCGGGGAGCAGCCCGTCCCCGGGGCACAGTGGGATCAGCTCCCCACGTCTCCAGCAGGCGCCAAGCGGAGCCGGTACCTCCTGCTCACGCCAAGGTATCTCTGGCACCGGGCTGCGGGTAGCAGACCCACAGGGGTGTCAGAGCCGTGGCCACTCTCCAGAGCGAGAGCAGCGTTTGACGGGGGAGAACATGCTTTGGAAAGTTCGCTTGATCCGTGTTTGGAAGCAGCCCTGAGCAGCACAGAGCCCCTTCGCAGACGCACACATGCTGCCTGGAGGGGATCTGCACAAAGCAAAGCGCTGGAAACATGTTGTCATCCGCCTCCTCCCCTCTCTCATTCCTGGCAATCGAGTAAATAGCCGAGGAGCTGCCTGGATCCGCGGAAGCAGCCCCACAGCCCCACACGGGCGCTCGGTCTGTGTGGGCGCGGCGGGTCCCACTCCTGCTCCCACCGAGGCCAGCGGTGGCTTCGCCCACCCGTGTTTTACTGGAGAGGGCCTGGGCGATGAAAGAGTGTCACGGGCAAGCTCAGAGCTTATCTGCATCATTCAGCAGTTGCCAGGAGTGCTGGGTCCTTGGCTCTGGGTAGCCAGCACGGAGCGAGCCAAGCTCCAGGCATGGCGCAGCCCAGAGAGGGTTGGTGCCGAACACCGGGCACGGCACAGCTCAGCGAGAGGTGATGCCGAGCACCGGGCACGGCACAGCTCAGCGAGAGGTGATGCCGAGCACCGGGCATGGCACAGCTCAGAGAGAGGTGATGCCGAGCACCGGGCATGGCACAGCTCAACGAGGGTAGATGCCGAGCACCAGGCACCAGGCATGGCACAGCACAGCTCAGCGAGGGGCTGGTTTCTCCCCCCCCCTTTTCTTAAAACAAAAAATAATCAAAAACCTTAAAATACAAGAGGAAAAACCTGGACGACTTCCCAGCTCGTACAGCTGTCCCTATAATTTACACCACGAGGATGAGGAAGTGAGGAGGGCTGAAAACTCTTTCCATCTGTGCAATGTGTGTGATGATTTTTCCACTCCTTCCCTGCCTCCCTCCTGCCCTCCCCAGCCCGACGGTGTCTGCCAGGCACCGGCCCCCCATCTCCTCGCACCTCTCAGCCAGCGCCCCGACCCTCGGGAGCGCCCAGCACCTGCCTGGAAGCTGCGGGCGGCTGGAAATTCTCCCCCTGGAAATATTTGGACTGAAAAGGGTGTTTCTGATGGTTGGGTTTTGACCGCCATCGTGGGACAGGCTGATGCCCTTCTGGGGTATTCCAGCTCCTGGTAGAGCAGCAGAGTGGGCTTGGAAGGGAGAGGATGGAGCCTGGCTGCGGGGCTGGCATTTGCCCATCCCACAGTGCCCATATTTTGGGGCTTCTCCTCTTTGGGCTCTGCAAAGCACTGGAGGCTCCTGGTTTGGGATGTCCTAGATGCCCCTAATCCAAACCAAATATTGACTGTCCTGGTGCCCGATCTGTCCCCACACAGCTAAGCCCTGGGTTCAGCTCCGGGCTCAGCTCCAGGCTCGGCTCTGGGTTCAGCCCTGGGCCTCAACTCTGGGCTCAGTGCTGGGCTCAGCTCTGGGCTCAGACCTGGGCTCAGCTCCCCACACGGTGCCGATCTGGAGCGAGTGGGCAGTGCAAGGGGACCCCGAGTGCTGCAGTACTGAAGGGCTTTTGCAGCTCGCTCAGGCGAGGAGATGAATGAAGCAGTGGGATGCAGTCACCTGCTCCCTGCACACCAACACAAGGAGAGTGTGGCAGCCCTCCCGTGAATCACTCCTGGCCCTGCAGGAGGGTTCTTGGGTTTTTCTGGAGCTCCTGGAGCCTCCGAGCACAGCTCCATGTCCTAGCCTGTGCCAGGACACCCTGGAGCTCCCTGTGCCCCAGTGGTGCTTGTGGCATCCTCATGGCACCACTGACTTGCTTGTGCCAGGGGGTGGGGTTCATAGGCTCCTTTGGGGTGGCTCTGAGTGTCCCCATCCCACCTCCCAGCACCGGTGATCCGCGCTCAGCCCCAGCCTGCAGGAACAGCTGCAAAAATAAACCCCACGATGCCGCCCCTGCCTTCTCCCGGGCACCTCATGGGCCTCTTCCAGGAGCAGTAAAATGAAGGCTCTGTTCGTGCTTCCAGGAACAGGCTGGTACCTTCCACCTCAGCGAGACGGATCCCTGGCACCGGCGGGTCCCCGGTCCCCAGCCCTGTGCCGGGAGCAGACAGACAGTGTTTGTCCTTGCAGGGGCTCCCAGAAAGCCCCACGTAACCCTTTCCCTGCCAGCATCCCCTCATCCCCGCCCGCAGCACAGCCGGTGCCCGGCGGGGCTGCCCTCCCCGTGGGAGCGGCAGCAGCACCGAGGCGGTTAAGAACCACCAGCGGAGTTTGGAGGCGAAGCTGTCGGGGCAGCTCTTCCCCCGTCCTGACACCCGGTTCCTGCTGCAGTGACTCATTAGCTATTTATTTATTTAAAGCCGCCGAGCCACTCGCAGTATTTTTAAGCAGCAAACACAGCGTGTGGGCAGGGGAGCTGCTCCGCTCAGCGCTCGCCTCGCTGACACTGATGAGAGCTCATCAGAATAAATAAGGAACCTTCCACTCGCTGCTTTTTGCTTTTGGGTGGCTCTGCAGGGAAAAGCCGTGATGGTTCCCTCTCGGGAACTTTCCACCAGCCGCTGTGGTACATCCAGGTTACAGCCTTGTGTGGGCAGCTGCCTGCGCAGCCTCCGCAGCCCCAATTAGAAGCAGGATGCATCATCCCTCCTCTCCCCGCATCATCCCTCCGCTCCCCGCATCATCCCTCTGCTGGGGCTGGGCTGGAAAGGGGCACCGTCGATCGGCTCGTGTGCAGCCCCTGGGGGTGTTCGGGGACCCTGCACACTGTGGAGAAACTTCTGGTTGAGTATAATTCAGACTCTGTGTTTTGGTTTTCACACCAGCAGCCACCTTCTGCGGTCTCACCCCCGCTCGGGGGGTCTAGGGGTGGGCAGGAGCTCGGACGCTCTGCGTGCAGGGTGGTGTCTCTGTGCCAAGGGGCATCTCTGCTTCCCTGGCTGCCAGGGGGATCCAGGCTTCATCCTGGGGTGGATCTGAACAGGGGTGTTTCCCTTCCCACATTGATCAACATCCATGGGGTCACCCCTCAGGCTCCTCTTCTCCAGCCCCATCTCCCTCAGCCTTTCCTCAGCAGGGAGATGCTCCCCTCCCTCCATCATCCTTGTGGCTCTGCGCTGGGCTCTCTGCAGCAGCTCTGTGTCCCTCTGGAACTGAGGGACACAAGATTCCAGATTGCGATCTCCTCAGGGCAGAACAGAGGGGCAGAAGAACTTCTCCCGGCCACCAGACCCCAAGAAACCCCACAGGGGGCTCTGGTGTCCTGCCGAGTGCCTCCCTGTGCAGCTCCCGCCTGGGGCAGCAGCCACGTCGAGTGACACTGTGCCGAGACGTGACGGGCGCCTGCCGTGACTGCTGCAGCAGCCTGACGGATGATGGCTCCGCCAGGAAATGCAGGAGGACCCAATTTCCTGAAGAGCATCGTTACAGAAACAAACCAGATGCCCTTTTAGCTCCCCTGATTGATTGCTGGCGAGAGGGCTCTGCTCACACTTCAGCCAGGGCTGTAATTACTTGGTAGTGGAGGGAGAAGAGCCAAATGGGTTCTTCTTGGAGATACTCAGGGGTACCCGCGGAGGTGGAATTGTGCCTTTGGGAGGTTCCAGGCCCTGGCAGTGAAGGAGCTGGTAGGACCAGCTCTGCCCTGGTGGTTTGGGGGATCCCACGTGTGAACCTGTGGAAAAGCAGCAGTGGCTGGTAGCATCTTGTTCCATCGCGGCTGAGTGAGGAGAGCCTCATCCTTGGGCTTCTGCAGCTCACAGAATCGCACAGAATCCCAGAGCATTAGGCGTTGGAAGGGACCTCGAAAGATCATCCAGCCCAATTCCCCTGCCACAGCAGGATCCCCTGGATCCAGTCATTAGGGATTGGAAGGGGCCTCCAAAGACCATCTAGTCCCATCCCTCTGCCACAGCCGGATCCCCTGGATCCAGTCATTAGGGATTGGAAGGGACCTCCAAAGACCATCCACTCCCATCCCCCTGCCACAGCAGGATCCCCTAGATCCAGTCATTAGGGGTTGGAGGGGACCTCGAGAGACCATCCAGCCTAATCCTCTCCCCCCACTTCTTTCTCTTGATGAACAGCTAGAACTCCCAGCTCTGCCTGGCAGGACAGTGCCTCTGACAGCAGAGGGGCTATTAGGGTTAACAGCAGAGGGGCTATTGGGGTCAAGCTGTGTGAAGACGGAAGCTATTGAAATGCCACCCTCAGGGGCTTGCTGAGCGTTCGCCTGGCTCCTGTGCGGGGTGGCTGGCAACCGGCCTCGTCCGCGGCGGCCACTGATGGGGAAGTGACCGCGTTCTGGGTGTCAGAGGGAGACTTCCCTTCCTAATCTGATTTTCCAGCCCCACAAAGGACACTTCGCTGCGGCTGGGCGCGGGGTTTTGTGCAGACAATAACCGGCTATAGACGTGGGCTCCCCCCACCTCTCCCCAATCCCCAGCAGCCCCCCCCAGCCCCCTCGGAGCAGTGTTGACACATGGAGATGAATCGCGGGGTAATATGCATCATCACCGGCTTTGTGCGCAGCCCGCAATTAGTGTCTCTTCAAGCAGCCTGGTAATCAAAAGACACCAAGAGAAGGAGGGAAGGAGCGAGCGGAAGCTCCCTGGGATGAGCCTGCGCTGGGAAGAACTTTCCTGCCCTGAGCGGGTGCCCAGTGGGCTCAGCTCTTGCGGGGATGGATGGGTGACAGCAGCCCCGGTGGCCCCGCTGACCCTCCCCACGGCCGGTCGTGGGCTGAGCGGCCCAGACCCACCTCCTTGCAAAGACAAAGGGATGCGGTGGTTTCACGCCACCCCCCGCTCACTGGGGACTGTGGAAGAGGAGCTGGAGCTGCCTGGATGTCACCTTCCCAGCGCGACATCTGCATTGCTCGGAGAGAGGCAGTTAATTGGGCACCCTGGGGGGGGGGTCGGGTCAGAACGGGGGTGCTTGGCAGATCGAGAGAGGGTCTCCTCCCCCTCTGCTCTGCCCTGGGGAGACCACAGATGGAATCCCGTGTCCAGTTGTGGCGCCCTCAGTTCCAGAAGGACACAGAGCTGCTGGAATCATTGAATCGCTGACTCCTTCAGGTTAGAAAAGACCCCTGGGATCATCGAGGCCAACCATCAACCCTACTCTGCAAGGTCACCCCTAAAACCAGACCCCTCCAAAAACACATCTGAGTGACTTTTAAACTCATCCAGGGATGGGGACTCAATCCCCACCCTGGGCAGCCCAGTCCAGGGCCTGACCACTCTCTCTGGTGGTGGCCAGTCTGACCCTCCTCTGGTGGAACTTGAAAAGGTTCAGGACAGGAGGGAATTTGGGGATCTCCTGCAGAGTGCAGCAGCCCCTCTCTGAGCCCCCCCAGGATGTTCAGGTGGGTCCCTGGCACCCTTTGGCCCCTGCTGTGCCCTGGCCACTCCGCTGCTGGTGGGTACAGGGGCCTGGAATGGGGACACAAGGCACCAGCTGTACTGGGAGAGCTCATCCAAGGGGCACCCCATCGGCTGGGGAAGCCCTCACACCTCGGAGAGTGGAGGGATGGTGGTGGCAGGCTGCTGCCGTCGCTGGTGCCCTGCTCAGCAGTGCCAGGGCTGGCTGCTCGGAGCGGGAGCGGCTCCCTCACTGTGCCAGCAGGGAAGGATGGGTCCCTCAGCAGCGGGTCTGTGTAGGAGGACTCAGAGCTGTGCGCGGGAGCCAGATGGTTAAAGAAGAGACTGACATAATTGCAGGAGCCATGAAAGGAAAAGGGGGAGAAAAAGTCCCAGAGGCGAGTGAGACCTGAGGATCCCAGCCCCACACAACCTGGGCTAGAGCTGAGGGGCCTCACAGCACTGGGATGTGCCAGCACCTCGGCTCTGCTTCCCACAGGGATTCGTCTCCTCCCTCCTGCACTTGGGAGATGCAGAGCGACTGAATGAACTGCAGGAGACACCAACTTCTGGGGACAGAAGTGGTGGCCGTGACCTTAACAGAGGGGAGAAGTCCATGACCGTCAGCAGCT
This sequence comes from Phoeniculus purpureus, assembly GCA_028565055.1. NCBI lineage: Eukaryota > Metazoa > Chordata > Aves > Bucerotiformes > Phoeniculidae > Phoeniculus > Phoeniculus purpureus. Next base: position 9,934,728 of record JAOXOE010000776.1, on the reverse strand, counting down.
CTCTCCTTATTAATGGGGGAGCCATTTATGAAGCTGCTGAACTCAGCTGTGCTGGCAGAGATCTGCAGTAACCCCCCGCTCAGAGTGGCACTTAACCGAGGGGATTGTCTGTCCATGGCTGTGAAAGCAGCAGGTCAGGCTGCACTGGGGCTGGAGGGGAAACTTTGGGTGTCAGGAGCAAAGTTGAGTTTAAAACAGACCCTCAAGCTCAGCAGAACAAAGTGTCCAGGAGCCCAGATGCTCCCCACGCAGTGAGAAGGTGGAGGGTGAGAGCATCTGCGGGTCCTGCCTGGGTCAGGATGACTATCCTGGGTCCACAGGTCCTCATGGGTGACCCCAACACCCTGGCTCGAACCAGATCTAGCAAGGAGGCTGCTCCCGCTTGGGGGTCTCCATGGTGCCCTGGTGCTGCCAGGCTCTCATCCCCTTCACACAGCCTCCAGAGCCCTCCCTGGGCAGCCCCTGGATCCCAGTACCCACAGCCCTTGGCTGAAGGGATGGAGCAGCTCCTCAGCCGTGGGGTGCGATAGGGTTACGGTCTGGGCACTCGTGGGTGGAAAAGCAGGGAAGGAATGACCCACCTGCTAAACAGATCCCTCTGTTCCACCCACAGCTAAAGCCTGAGTTCTCCCTGCAAGAGAGTGCGGGTGCCAGCAGAAGGTACCCAGTGTGTTGTATCCCCATTCCCAGTGTCTAAGTCAAACCATCAGGGGGGACCCAGTGTGTAGGGTCCCCATTCCCAGTGTCTAAGTCAAACCAGCAGGAGATACCCAGTGTGTGGGATCCCCATTCCCAGTGTCTAAGTCAAACCAGCAGGAGACACCCAGTGTGTGGAATCCCCATTCCCAGTGTCTAACACTGGCTGCTGGGCAGAGCCGGTGCCAAAGCTGCTGGCAAGGAGGAGAGATTTCCCTCTGAAATTATAACTGCTCCTTTGGGCCTTTGGAGGAGCCAAGGAGGAGATGTGGATTGGAATGGGAACGACGTGTGAAGCCCTTTCAAACACCAGGAGGAGGAAGGCCCCGCTATCCCAGCCATCGGAACTGGGCACCAGCTCCTCTGAGAAGGGGCTGAACAAAGTCCCCTGCCCAGGCTGGGGGCTGCCTTCCCTTATCTGCCTGCTGTTCGGCGGCTGCTTCCATCCATCCCCAGCCCCCCGAATGGGGAGGCTCTCACCATTCCCGTCACGCTCCTGCGGGTCGCCTGGCCCTGCTCTTATCAGCAGAAGGCACCTGGAGCGCTGGGGGATGCCCCACGTCCGAGCCCGCTGCTTCCACAGACCGACTCCGGCAGCGGGCACGGGGTGAGGCGCCGCCGTGGCCTTCGGGCTCTGGTTTTCTCCAGGATGGAGTGAACAGACCCTGGCAGCTCCCATGGGGAGACTTCTCTGAGGCTGCTCTATAGGGTAGGGGGTGGTTGTGTGGGGGTTCCCAGGAGGAGCAAACTGCAGGCTTGGAGGTGCCCAGGGATGACCCTGCTGAGCCAGACCCTCTGCTCCTGGCTGTGACTGTCTGAGGGACTGGGAGAAGTGCCAGCAGAGCCGGTGCCCAGGGCCTGCCTGGGGAGCATGGGGCAGAGAGCCTGGGAGCCTTCCCAGTCCTCCCACTCCACATCCAGCACTGGGAGAGCAGCTGTGTTGGGCTCATTTACTCCTTCCCCCCACAGAAGGTCCCCTCAGGGTCCCTCCACAGCGCAGGCAGCTGGGTGCATGGCAGCGCCCTCTCCGCTGGGTTCCCACAGCTCCTCATCCTCAGCCCCCGGGGATGGCTTTGACTTCCTCACACCCGGTGCAGGTTTCCAGTGCTCAGCGGGGCTTTACGAGCCGGTGCCGGTGGGATGAGCAGGGCTGCCCCATGTCCCGCACAAACACATCTGCAGAGCACAGCCGGGCTCTGGATCGAACCAGAGGGTGATGGAAGGAGCTTCCCCTCCCGTCCTGACGGGGTTGCAGCAGCCCTGAGCGAACACGGCACGTCAGGAGCCCTCGCTTGACGAAGTGTGGGGGGGATCTCAGTAAAGAACCTCTCCTCCCCCTGCTCCCCTGCCCGCTCCCGTGCACGACGGCCGCCGTCCCGCTGCTGCAGCTCAGCCTGCAGCGCTTGCACACGCATGCACACGCATGCACACGCACCCCCGGCTCCCTGCTCCGCCTTCTCCTGGTGTGATGCTGGTGCCCGGGGAGGAGTGGGCAGCCGGCCCCTCTGACAAGCCTCCCACTCCCTCCCACCGGCCATATGGGTTTCGCACGCAGAGTCTGAGCTGAACTCGCTTCGGAAGCTGCTTCAGACCATTGTGGGGGATTTCGCTGCTGCCTGCGGTATTTTTTAGCGCTTCTCCCCCTCCTGTCACTGTCCTCTCCAGCTCTGCCGGGAGCTCTAACTGGGAAGAGGCTGCCGGGCTCTGCCACGGCCCCACAGCCAGCAGCGGGCGGCTCCGACCCCGCTGCGAGGAGATGTCCCGGCACCGGCGGCACCCTCGGGGGGCTTAGAAACACTCCCGGAGCTGCAGGACATCCCAGCAGAGAGCGAGAAGGGAAGCTGTTCTCCCCCTTCTTGCTTCGCGGAGCTTGCCCCACGGATTCCAGTGCCACCTCTGGGAATGGGTGCGAAGGGCACAGGTCCCGCACAGCTCCCAGCGAGGCGGGGAAGGACTCGCCGGTGCAAGGTCCAGCTCCCCCTGAAGCACCCGCAAGGCTCCGTTCTGCGCAGTTTTAGGCTTCAGCCCCCCCAGACAGCCGGTGTCCTACTGACGGGCTGCCCCTTCTCCTCGCTGCTCTCCCAATGCCTGCAGCGTTTCCACTCCCTGTTAGTTTGATCGACGGGCACCGGGAGCAAACCTCTCCCTTCTGAACTTCCCTCAGGACACTTGGAGGCTGCTCTGCACCAGTTGTTTTTTTTTGGGGGGGGAGGGTTATGTCCCTCTGTGCATCCCACACCCCGCAGGGAGACCCCCCAACCCCGACCGAGGGATCTGCCCCGCACATCCCCAGCATCCCAGCAGCCCCGTTAGGGAAGAGCCTGCCCAGGAAGCTGGGATGGGGATGGATCCCCTGATGAGCACTGGTTCTATGAAATCCCACTGTGTCCCAGGGTGCTTCCCTTCTCTTCAGAGGTTCTGCTGCCTTTGCTTCTCGTAACTGAGTGGATCCAGTGTAGACCAGTGGGGTTGAGCATCTCCCCTCCGGGCTGGAGCAGTCAGTCCATGAACTGTCTGGGTGCCACTGCTCCGTTCCATTACCTAGTCGTCTGTGACTGCTGCCCAGTCCATCGCTGATATTTAAAACACAGACCAACCCCACAGCCCATTTGAAACCAGCACGGGCCCCGTGGGAGGCTGTTTGGGCTGGACTGGGCTGTGCTGGGTGCTCCAGTCCAGACTTCACCTAACTTCTTCATCCTGCCTGGGGTTCTGATGGCCAAGTCCCTGCTAGTGGTGATCCCAGGGCTGATGTCCCTGTCCCACCACACCAAAGCCCCGTTCCTGCACTTCCCTCTCAGCATCCAAAGGCCGTCCTAAGCCCAGCTCTGATTTCCAGTCAAACTCAGCACTCACTGGGATGAGTTTCCTCCCAGTCCTCAGGACTGGTGGCTCCGTGCCAGTCCTGTCCCCATTGCAGCAGCACCAGGCTTATGCTCTGAGTACCCACTGAGAGCAAAGGTTGTGGTTCCTCAGGTACCCCAGGGAGCAGTCTAGGGTGGTGACTGACCTGTTAGAGAGCAATGGAGGATCTGGGGGGTGCTGGTGGCCAAGGTGCCACCAGCAGGATGGCCAGGAGCCAGCAATGGGCCCTGGTGGTCAAGAAGGCAAAAAGAATCCTGGCATGGGTCAGAACGGGGGTGGTTAGCAGATGGAGAGAGGTTCTCCTCCTCCTCTACTCTGCTCTGCTGAGACCACAGGTGGAATCTTGTGTCCAGTTGTGGGTCCCTCAATGCCAGAAGGACCCAGAGCTGCTGGAGAGAGCCCCAGCACAGAGCCACAGGGGTGATGGAGGGAGGGGAGCATCTTCCTGCTGAGGAAAGGCTGAGGGAGATGGGGCTGGAGAAGAGGAGCCTCAGGGGTGACCCCATGGATGTTGATCAATAGGTGAAGGGTGGGTGTCCTGAGGATGGAGCCAGGCTCTGCTCAGGGGCACCCAGTGACAAGACAAGGGGCAGCGGCTATGAGCTGGAGCAGAGGAGGTTCCCCATCAGTGTGAGAAGGACCTTCTTGGCAGTGAGGGTGGCAGAGCCCTGGCAGG
>JAOXOE010000776.1:9905298-9923983 GCA_028565055.1 Phoeniculus purpureus | reverse complement strand
GGAGTCTCCTTCTCTGGAGCCATTTCAAACCCTCCTGGGCTGTTCCTGTGTGACTGGATGTAGGGGATCCTGCTGTGATAGGGGGATTGGACTGGATGATCTCTTGAGGTCCCTTCCGATCCCTAATGAGTGGATCTAGGGGATCCTGCCGTGGCAGGAGGACTGGATGATCTTTCAAGGTCTCTTCCAGTCCCTAATGCTCTGTGACTCTGTGATCTCCCAGCATCTGTTCAGTTTTCACCTCCATCCCCCGGTCTGTGGGTTTCTAGGGCACAGTGAAGGTGTCAGCGCTGATGGCCGTGGTGGGGTGGGGGCTGATCTCCTTTGTGAGAAGGAACCACCAGTTAGAGATGATTTCCAGTCTGGGGACCTGCTCCTCCTCCTCTCTGCAGCACAGAGCTCTCAGGTAGAACCTCCTGCCGGGGTCAGCATTCCTCAGTGTGGGAAATCGGATCCCAGAGCTCCAGCCTGGCCCAGCCCTGCAGTGACCCCCAGTATTGCTGAGCCTGTTAATGGCTTGTGCAGATGTCCCCTTCCCCCCCCCGATGCGATAAACCTGGGGTAATTCAATCTCAGCCGGCGCTTGCTGGGGAGGGATTTTTCTGTGGGCTGTTATTACAAATCAGTTTGGAGAGGAAGTGGCCGCTGATGATTTTCCCGTGTTCCAATTAACTTTGTGCTGAATAGTCGGGAACGTCGCAGCTGGCCCCGCTGGTTTGTGGACCGAGGTGCTGGAGCCCTGCTGGGTCACCCAGCGGGGTGGCACTGCTGGAGGGGGTTCCCCGTCTGCCCCGTCGGTGGGTTTGTTTTGTTCTCTGAGCTCGAAGCAGAAGTTCCTGCTGCTTCCCATGGGGTCTCCTACATTGTTCTGCCCGGAGAAGGGAACTGGGAGTCCTTGGTCTGGGCTTGGGTCCAGCCCCTTGTACCCCCGGAGCACTGGCCTCACAGACAGCTGCCCACCACCACCTTCCTCTCCGGCTGCCCTTGCTCGGGGGAGCCGGTTCAGTGGCTGTTGTTCCTCCCAGATTCCTTTCCAGACACGGAGGAATCCCAGCGATGCTCTGCACCCAGCTTTGCTCCAGGCACTGCCGGAGACTGGGACGTGTCTACAGGCTGGAATGATCCCAGTCCCGTTGGGGCTGGGCACGATCGCTGCTTCCACCCGTCACTGCAGGCTCATCCCAGCTCTCGTGTCTGGGGTCTGCTTTGCCTCTCCCATCGGAAGAGCATCCAGGTTGCCCTGGTCCCTCCCCTCTCAAGCCCGGTTTCTCTTGGTTCTTTGCTGCGTTTTCCTAATTCTTCAGAGTCCTCGGGGCTGTTGGATTCGCGGCTGCGTGGACCCCGTCCTCACCGGGTTTGTTCTCTTCCAGAGTGCTGGTGGTGCTCGCAGGCAGCAGCGGCAGCCCCAGTGGCTGCCGGCGCTGCACCCAGCCCGTTCCCCGCCGTGACCCTCAGCCCAGGGCGGGTGGAGCAGCCCAAGCGGCTCCTAAAGCACCCGTGGGTGAGAGGGGCTGGTGCCGTGGGGCCGCTCGGGTGCATCTGGAGATACCATCACCGCCTCGCAGCTCCCCACTGCAGCTCTGCGCTGGCCTCTCGCCCCTGCGCAGCGAGTCCCCGGCTTCCCCTCCTCTCCTCTGGGCTGTCAGGGGAAATCGATGGGTTTAGAGAGTAGCTGACTCGGGTCGCCCGGATCTGCTGCGAGCTCGCTCCCGCAGCCCGGAGCTGGGTGCCCGGCTGTCGCAGCGCGGGGTGCGGGCTGGCACCTCCAGCCACGCCGGGGCGGCTCCGGCTCCGCTCGGTCCCGTGGAAACGTCCGACACAGGGCTTGTCCTGAGGGACCGAGGGTGTCCCAGGGAGACCACCCCGCCGCTCTCTGCAGCGCAGGCTGCGTCTCCCCAGCCCCTCAGCCCAGTTTGCAACTGGGAGCTGCACCAGCATTTTTGGCACCATCCTTCCCGCAAGGGGCACCCTGACCCGAGGGCTCTGGGTGAGCCCCTGTCAGCCCTGCCGAGGGGAGGGAGGGAGGTTGAGAGGCAGGGAGGGAGGGAGGAAGGGACGGATGGATGTTCTCGGTGCCTCTGTCCCGGACGAAGCTCCTTCTCCTGGTGCCAAGAACCACAGTGCTCGGAGCGCGGAGCTGCAGCTGAATCGGGGAGACCTGCCAGGGCTCATAGCTCAGCCATGATGTAAGAGCTGAAAGGCAGCAAAACCCCCTCTGCTTGCTGAAGTTAACCCTTGAGATGAGGGCTGGTGGATCCTCTGCCGAGACATGCCAACCCCTCACCCTGGGGTGCTGCTCCCCACGCAGCTCCTGGCTGCTTGCACCCACCCTCCTCAGCTGGCGCCCGGCGATCCCATCTCAGGAAGGACCTGGTTGCTCACCAGGAATCGTGTGGATTTGGGGGACCCAGTGGCACCGGTGCATTGATTCTCTTTGGATAGTGTGAGCTGGAGTCTATTGCGGAGCCTGCCGGTGCGATCGGGGGGCTGCCAGCCCTTCGCAGCCCAGATCAGCAGGGCTCCAGCAAATCCGAAACAGCTGCTGGCGGGATGGAGCTGCCCCTGTGTTCAGGCTCTCCCAGCACAGCCCCGAATGAGCGGGGCCATGTGAGAGCCCCAGCGCCGAGGAATGTGTGCGGGAGGCTGGTCCTGCAGGAATGTGGCTGCTGGCCGACTGCTTGCGCTGGGGCTCTGCCCCCCAAGGACCTCCAGTGCTCCCAGCACTGCTGCTGGGCAGCTACTGCTGCCACAGGGCAAAGCAGGGCTGGGGGTCCCGTGGCCTGTTCCTCACACCCAGCAGCACTGGGGCTGGTGATGCTCAGAGCCGTGGTGCATGAGGCAGACACAGAAGAGGGGTCTCAGGCTTTGAGGCCCCTCCAAGATGACTCTTGCACGAAGGCTGCGGGTCCCAAGGGGCTGCAGGGAAGAGTTGCCTCAGAGAGCAGCCAAGCACATGGGTGCAGCTGCTGAGGAGGAGGATGGTGCTGGCGGCGGCTCTGCAGATCCCCGGGGGGGTCCCCAGCACCCAGGGCTCAGGGGCTGAGCCCAGCCACCCTTGGAGATCCGACAAGTCTGGGGAGAGGCTGGGTTTTCTCACAGGAGCCCTGTGGGAAAGGCAGGACCTGCTGTTGTGGTTCAGTAGCCGCCGGCTAGCGCAGCCCTGAGGGAGCCTGCCAAGCGCCGTAAAACCAGGCACTTTGCCCTGGGAATGGATGAGGAGACACAGACGTGCCGGAGGGACGTGCCCCTGCTGCTGGGGTGCGGGCAGGTCCCCTGTGGTCTCTGGGATGGGGCTGGCTGTGGGGAGCCTGTGCTGGCATTTAGGGGCTGGGCTGCCTCACCCAGCACCCACCCCACACAGCCCTGGGGGTCCTGAGCACCCCAGAGCCTGGCCTTGAGACCCCGGGGTGCCTGGTGCCATGTGCAGGGTAGGGGTAGTCAGGGATGTCTGGTGGAGCTGGAACATGAGCGCTGCTAGAAATGCTCAAGCGGGGTGCTGGGGCAGGGCTGCCCGGGGCTGTGTGCGGGGTAGGGGACGATCAGGGGTGTCTGGTGGTGCTGGAAATCCTCGAGCGGGGTGCTGGGGCAGGGCAGCTGCCGATGCAACAAGCAGGTTTGTTTGTTCTCTTGGGTGTCTCTGGGATGGTCCCAGACAGACAAATGAAGAAGCCGGGCTGGGAGTCCCCGTGAGCGCTGGAGGCTGTCACGGAGACCTCGCTAAGCTCGCACAGCAGGAATTTGAGCTGAGCCACCCCTCTCTTTCCTCCCTCGGGTGCCTGAGACAGGCCAGACCCTGTCAGCTGGTCCCTGCCTGGATCCTCCTAAATCAGCGCTGCTCCCGCTGGCTCCCCGCTCATCCCATCCCATCCCTGCCGTTGGGCAGCGGCCAAGCGCAATCGCTTGGCTCAGAGAGCAGCTAAATATGTTCAGCACAAGAATTCAGTTGGCCTCCTCCTCTGCCTCGTGAAGCTGTTGCAGAAGGAAGGGGGTGAAGAGGGGAAGGAGGAAGCTCCCTGCCTCCCAAGTCCGTCTCCTCAGCTCCTTCTTGTGGCCCCGATGCTCTCCTTGGGGTCCAAGCCCCTCTCCGGCTCACGGGGCTGCAGAGCCTGGTCCTGCCCGAGCACCGAGCGCTGCCGTGGGAAGAGCCGAGCATCGCCCGTCCCGCCCGAGGAGGAGCCGATTTGCTGGGGTTTGGGCTGTGAGGGGTTGTTTGGTCGGGAGGGTTGTGTGGAGTCTGGGCTCCTGCGAGAGATGAGTCAGAGCTCCGCGGGTTTGGCTGAGGGCAGCAGGTTCTGCAGAGACAGGCGGGTGCTGGGGCTGGCAGGGTCCCTCCTCAGGGTGCTCCCAGCCGGTACTGGAGGTCCCTGCGTAGGGGCTGCCCCACGTCGGCTGCTGCCACTGTCCCATCCTTCCACTGTGCCAAGGGGAGAGGGTCTCCCTGAAGGCTGACTGGGGCTACAGAGAGCTGCTGCGGGACAGGGGCTGCAGACGGTGCCACGTGGCAAACTCTCCCCTGGTGCTGGGCTGTACTGGAATCTTCTGGGAGGGTGAGGAGAGGAGCTGGCAGGGGAGTTGGGAGTGACCAGTAAGACCATCACCCTCCCAGTCAGTGCCAGTTAATACCAGGGCAGGAGCTGTGGGGTCTGTAAGGAGCAGATCACAGGATCCCAGAACATGAGGGATGGGAAGGGACCTCGAAAGATCATCCAGCCCACTCATCCCAGCACAGCAGGATCCCCTAGATCCAGTTGCACAGGGACAGTCCAGGTGGGTTTGAGATGTCTCCAGAGAAGATCCCTGTGATGGAGCCCTGGAGCCCTAGAGTTGGCCAGCAGGTTTGCTATGGGGCTAACACTTTGGGAACCTATTTGCTATAGAACGTAGGAAAAGCTCCGGATCTTCAAGGAACCATGAGACAGCCTCTCTAGAAACCATATCCTGCTTAATAATCCCCTTCATCCATCACTGTTGCTCCGGGATCCTCTCGCCCTCACACAGAACATAAATTCCTGGGGCAGGAGGAGGGCCTCAGCAATTACAAACAGCTGGTTGGCCACAGACTGCACCTCCTGCATCATCAGAGGATCCTCAGGAGAGCCCTGAGGACCCTTCTCGACACCCGACTGGGGCTGCAGGGCACGGGCAGCCTCAGGAGCTGCCCCAGGACGCTCTGGGGCTGGGTCTGTCCCACTCTGCAACCAGTGGCTGGAGCACATCAGCACTGGGAAAGCCTGGGCAGCTGGGCTGGGGCTGTGTGAGAGGCTCCTGTGTCTCCAGGACCTCCTGGAAGGGCAGCCCTTCCCTGGCTCATGCCCAAGGCTGGGTGTTTTGGCTCTGGAGAGGCAGAGTGTCTGCTCTCAGTGAACCTGCACTGTGAGGACCCCGGTGCCAGGATCCCCTGCACGTCCTCCTCTTGCCAAGCAGTTCCCGAGCTCTTCTTCACCCTTAACGTGGCCCATGGGGACCCTCAGAGCCTGGATCACAGAATCCCAGAGCATTAGGGATTGGAAGAGACCTAGAGAGATCATCCAGTGCAATCCCCTGGCCTCAGTAGGATCCCCTAGATCAGTCATCAGGGATGGGAAGAGAGCTAGAGAGATCACCCAGTCCCATCCCCCTCCCACAGCAGGATCCCCTACATCCAGTCACACAGGAACATGGCCAGGAGGGTTTGAAATGTCCCCAGAGAAGGAGATTCCACAACCCCCAGGGCTCTGCCACCCTCACTGCCAAGAAGGTCCTTCTCACACTGATGGGGAACCTCCTCTGTCCCAGCTCACAGCTGCTGCCCCTTGTCCTGTCACTGGGTGCCCCTGAGCCTGGCTCCATCCTCCTGACACCCACCCTTCACACACTGATCATCAAACCCCCTGCCCCAGAGGTCACTATCCGAGGGAGAGCCTTGAGCACCCTCCAAAGCTCTTTTCCCTCCCCTGGGTGTCTCCCCAGACCCTCTCCTCTCCTTTCAGAGCCGAGGCTGGTGTTGGCTCTTGTGCAAAGCGAAGGGTTAAGGGGAGGGGGATCCAACCGCAGCCCAGAGCCGGAGCAGCTCTCCCCGCCGCGATGGATTTAAACCTCCATTCAGCACAAACAGTGTCGGGCAGACCCCAGGCAGAGCCCCCACTTCTATTTTCCCCTATTAGATGCAATATGGTTCTAATTTGGCTCTGGTTGTGCTTTATTAGACGTGTGGCAGCCAGGGTGACCCTGCCTCACCGTGACCTCTGCAGATCGCTTAGCCCCGCTCCTGCGCAAAGGGGGCTGCACCAAGCACAAATGTGCCTGTCTGGTTTGGGGGGGGGGGTATGGGACCCCAAATCCTTCCCCTGTTGGAGCAGTGTTGGGTTACAGCCCCCCCCGTCTGCACCACAGGCCTGACCCCTGCTTTGGGTTTGGGGTGGACAGGGGGGTCTTCACCCCAGTGCAGCCCCCCTGTGGTGTCTGGGTGCTGGGGGTGCCTTGGCTTTACATCCCTGGAGCTCCCTGACCAGATGGGGTTTGTCCTGAATTAGAAGCTTCTGGAGTGACCTCTTGCCTGTGGGAGGTCACTTCTCTCTTCCCCTGACTCGTCCCAGTCCCAGTTGACACCAGTTAAGGTCCTGGCTTGTCAGAGGGTGGCAAAGGAGCAGTGCCAGGGAGATGTTCTCCTGTCTTAGGTCTTCCCTGCTGTTCTGGAACCTGTCCCTGAGGGAGAGGGGAGCCTGAGGACCCTGGCAGCAGCAGCCTTGGGGGGGTCACTGGGCTCCCAGCAGCTCTCGTTTGGCTCATGCTCTGTGATTGCCCCCTGAGCAATAGCCCTGGGGCTGGAGGTCAACGTGCTGCTGGGACATGGCCCCACCAGCAGAGTATCAGCCCAGGAGCCCAGCGCTGCCCTGTCCCACACCCACCATGGGCTGTGCTGAGCCTTGAGAAACCTCCTCAGTCTGCTGGACTCGGTGGGCATCACCTCACAGATGTAGCTACCACCTGCTACTGGGGTACCAGGCTCCCCTTCCAGGGGGGTTCTGCCCCAGCACCCCCGGGCAGATCCAGGGGCTTCACCTGCTGGGCTCAGCACCTCCTCCCAGGCTTCTCCTTCCCCGGGGGTCCTCTCTGCCTGCTCAGCACCAGGGATGGGGAAGCTTCAGGTACCCAGCGCTGTTTAAAAGGTGGCTTTGGCTGTTGAAAAGGGGGTTTTGGCTGTTGAAAAGGGGTTTTTGGCTGTTGAAAAGGGGTTTTTGGCTGTTTAAAAGGGTGGTTTGGCTATTTTAAAAGGGGGTTTTGGCTATTTTAAAAGGGGGTTTTGGCTGTTGAAAAGGGGGTTTTGGCTGTTAAGGGGGGATTTTGGCTGTTAAGAAGGGATTTTGGCTATATAGAGGGGGTTTGGCTGTTTAAGAGGGGGTTTGGCTGTTTAAGAGGGGGTTTGGCTGTTTAAGAGGGGGTTTGGCTGTTTAAGAGGGCTTTTGGCTATATGAAGGGGATTTGGCTGTTTAAGAGGGATTTTGGCTGCCTAGAAGGGGGCTTTGGCTGTTTAAGAGCAGAGTCTGCTCTCCCCTGGAGCCGATCGCCTGCAGCAGTGCCGCCGGGCTGGCAAGACCGTGCAGCTCCTTGGGCACCTCGGAGAGTTTCCACTTGCTCCAGGGGCTGCTGCCAGCGCTGGAGCCCTCTGAGATATGGGCCAGGCTCTTGCACCACAGGGAGAAGGTGGAACTTGATCTCAAGCAAAACAGAAACTTGGCCGAGAGCGTCGGCTGAAAAAACGATCCTGGAAGGAGCAAAATTTCCACCATCTCATTGGAGCTGGGCAGCCTGGGGCTGTGCAGGGCTGCAGCCCCCAGCCTGGGGCCAGTGCGGAACCACCCGGGGCTTGCTCTTCTACCTGAAGTTCTCTCCGAGCAGGAGGGGGACAGCTGGAGCTTCCCTGGCAAGGGGGACCCCGGGGAATCCTTCAGTGCTGAGCTGTGTGGTTGCTCCTTGGTGGCTGCTGCCCCCCTTTCCCCCCTCCACTCCCTTCAGCCTGCCCCTGGCTCCTGGGGCTTGAGTGATGCTGTGCAAGTGAGAGGAGATTAGGTCTCCCCTCAGCCTCCTCTTCCTCCAACTGAACAGCCCCAACTCTCTCCATCTCTCCTCATCAGATTGGTCCCCCAGCCCCTTCCCCAGCTCTGTTGCCCTCCTCTGCCCTGATCTGGACGGGGCACGACGAGAGCCGACGGCGCCGCGGAGGGCAGCAGGTGCTGATCCCACGGGTGCTCCTGAGCCTCTCGACATCCATCATCGCAATTCCCGCATCGCAAGGCCTGCGGGGGGATCGAGTGTTCCCAAACGGTGAGATCTCTCACATAAGAGAGAGCTGAATTTGTTTTTAAGACCCTCCCCTGCTCCCAGGGCTGCGATTGTGCAGCCTCATAAATTTTACTGAAAGCCCTGCTGAAGCGTTTTGTGTTCCCAGTGTCTGCTGGTTGTCCTGGAGATGGACTGGGGAGAGGCTGGAACAACCCTCCCCCGCCCCGACTTCTGTGTTTGGAGGAGCAGCTCGTTCTCACAACCACCCCAGATTTGCAAGAGCTGTGGGGGCTTGGGGCTCCCCAGGACACCCTCACGCTGAGGCTGAGGCTGCTCGAGGGATCCTTCAGCGATGGGAAAGAGATTTTCCTAAGCGGACACGAATGTTTTCCCCATTAATTGGAAGGAATTCCGAGGCTGTGGAAAACCTGACGGTGATATCACTGCGAAACACTGCGAAGAATCCACCCTGCGAAGGGTTTATGAAACCCAGACCTTCCCCAAGCAAAAAGGGCTTGAAAATAATCCCTCGTTTCCTTCCCACCTCCCCAGTGTCAGCACTGGGGAGAGCGAAGGGCCCACTGTGTGGGCTCGCGGCTGCTGCAGAGGGCAGTGATCCCATCCCACCTCACCCTCTCCCATCCCATCTCTCCTTTGTGCCTTGGATGCTCTTGGCTGCTGGAGGGCGCAGTGATCCCATCCCTTCCCATCCCACCTCACCCTCCCCCATCGCACCTCACCCTCTCCCATCCCATCTCTCCTCCGTGCCTGCCTTCCAGTAGCCCTGGGACATCTTTCCCTGAGGGTTCGCAGCCAGAGCCAAAGGGGCAGCACTTGAGGCCTCGGTCAGCCCCGCTCCATCACCTCTGGATGCCAAGGGAGCTCTGCCAGGTGCCAGGTGGCCACAGGCAGGGATCCCTCAGCAGCCGCAGAGCAGCCAGCCCTGCTCACGCCTCGGTTAGCCACGAGCAGAGCTCCCGATCGGAGCAAGAGGAGCCTCCTTTAGGAGGGTTGTGTTCACGGGGTGAGGAGGACGGGGCAGAGGGTCTCGATGCCGTGAGAGCTGCCCTGGAGCAGCATCGCCTCTGGCCGCTGCTGTTCCGACACCCGGGGCTCTGGCTGTGCCCGGGGGCACTGCTGTTCCCACCAGAGCTTTCCAAGAAGTCCTTGTGCTGTCCCTGGCTCCAGGTCCCCGGAGCGGAGCGGAGATGTGTTTTTTTAATACTCAAATTGCAGCAAAACCAACAAGCTCCAAATCCTTTTGTCGAGGAGGTTGGGAATCAGGATGGAAACTATTTGTGTAGGACCGAGGTGCTGAAAGCCTCTCGTTTCATGCAATTAGAGCAGGAATCCGGGCCCTGGCTGCATTCCGCGCCCAAAGTGTTTGCAGAGGGCTCCCGTCAGCAGGGCGGAGGTGGAGGAGGTTCAGGTCGTGCCGGGGCTTTGGGGCTGGTCCTGCTCTTGGACAGACAGCTGGGGCGCAGGCAGGAGCCAGCCGGGCACACGGAGTGGCAGAGATGGGTGCTCCCAGCTCACTCTGCTCCACATCAGCCACAGTCACAGGTTCCCAGGAGCCCCCTTCCCAGGAGGTTTGGTCACTGCAGTCGAGTGACTTCTGGGGCTTTCTGGGCTGGTGGCTGGATCCCAGTGCTGTGTCCAGCCAGCACTGCTGCAGCACTGGGTGTCTCTGGGGCTCTCCCACAGGCATCTGGATTGGGCTATTAGCCACAGAGAGCCAGAAGGCTGTTGGAGGAGCAGCTCGTGTTGTCCCTAAAGGAGGGGATCCCCACGGTGTGTTCCTTGTCTGACCTTCCCTCCCAGGGTCGGGGGGAAGCAGCAGTCCCGCAGGGAGCTGCTCAGGTCTCACCCCTCTGCCGTCATGGGCTGCTCTTCCAAATCCGGATGGAAACGAAGGGAGACCTCAGCCGGTCGAGTATCTTCTGCCTTATTTCCGTGAATTATTAGCTCTCTTTTATTGGGTTTGGCTTGCAGGAGGATGACTCCTTCATCCATCAAGCGGGGATCTTTCTAACACTAATGCTGGATTTATAGAAGTGGTTAAAGCGGGTGTTGACAGTGCGGACAATGTGTTTCTGATTAACGCTGCGAGTCCGAGTCCAACTGCCAGCTGCCGGGGCTTGCTCTAACACAGCAGCGTTTTTGCAGACCCAGCGGGCTGGATGCGGCTCCACAGCGCGGGGCAGAGCCTCACACATGCAGCCGCTCACCAGGGCTCGGGTGGTCTCTCTAGCTCCGAGAACAGGAGCCTGAGGGGTGACCCCATGAGTGTTGATCAATATGTGAAGGGCGGGTGTCAGGAGGATGGAGCCAGTGACAGGACAAGGGGCAGCGGGTGTGAGCTGGACCAGAGGAGGTTCCCCCCATCAGTGTGAGAAGGACCTTCTTGGCAGTGAGGGTGCCAGAGCCCTGGCAGGGGCTGCCCAGGGGGGCTGTGGAGTCTCCTTCTCTGGAGATGTTTAGAACCCTCTTGGCCATGTTCCTGTGTGACTGGATCTAGGGGATCCTGCTGTGGCCGGGGGATGGGACCGGCTGATCTCTCGAGGTCCCTTCCAATCCCTAGTGCTCTGGGATTCTGTGGTCCAGGCTCTGAGGATCCCCACGGGCCGTGTCAGGGGTGAAGCCAGAGCTCGGGAGGTGCTTGGCAAGAGGAGGATGTGCAGGGGAGTCCTGGCACCGGGGTGCTCACAGCGCAGGTTCAATGAGAACAGAGACTCCGCCTCTCCAGAGCCTAAACACCCAGCCCTGGGGCTGAGCCCCAGAGCAGCTCTGACCCATCAGTGTTTCAGGCGGGGCAGTGTCCCCTGCCCACGGGGACTGGGCTCTGTGGTCGCGCTGGGTCCGTCTGTGCTGAGTGGCACCCCGTGGGCAGCAGCACCCAGCGCAGCACAGGCGCGCGGGTGGGGAGCGGCGACGGGACCCGACAGCCGGCGCAGTTGTCTTTGAAGGACAGCAGAGCCGATCAGAATCTCTCTTTTCTTTTCTCTTTCGCTCTGTGACAGGGAAAAGGAGGAGCTGAGCGAAGGGAACAAAAGGGAGAGGGAGAGGGAGGGCGGGCAGAGCGCAGGCAGCGCTGCGGTGCCTGGCGGGGACGGGGCACTGTGATCACAGCTTCCACCGGAGATCTCTGCTGGGAGCCCCACGGGGCCGGGAGCTTTGATTCCCTCCTTTCCTCTCCTCGTTAATCGACACTGAGCTCCTGCAGCTCAGCAGCTACTAAAACACCGGCTGTGTAGGGCCGGGAAAGCCCTGTGGGGTGGGAGGTTCTGCAGAGCCTTTTGGCTTCGCTGAGTCCGGAGCTGCGCTGGGAGGTGGGAGATCTGCGCCGGGTTTGCAGCTGCTGCCTTTGAGGCTTCTTCAAGTGGGGGGGTGGGTTTGGGAAAAGACGATGTGGCCTCCCCATGGGTAGAGTGGGGACAGGTAACCCCCAGCAGGGTTTGAGGGGCTGGGAAACCTGCAGCAGGGTTTGAAGACGCTGCATTTCCGTGGGCACAGGCAGTGGCTGGCATGACCAGCACACGGCCAGCACCCCTGCCCCGGCTGTCCGGTGCCGCTGTGTCCTCTCCTCTGGGAGCCGTTGCTCCGAGGGAATCCATTCCTCAGGAACGCCGATGGAGCTGGGCTGACGTGAGCCCCACTGTTCATCCCCCTGCCGAGGCTCACAAGGACACCTAGCCGCAGTCTCTCTTCCCAGTGTAAATTTCGGTGGCAGTGATGGAGCCGCGGTCACTGCGGCACTAAATCTCGGGTGCCTGGCACTTGCTGAAGCCGGGCTCGTCCCAAGGTGATGCCAGTGAAGGGGGTGATTTCCAGGCTTGAGATAAAATCGCTTGTAAACCTTCACTCAAAGCTTGAACCTCAGCCAGAACTTGACCCTTGTCTGAGCTCCCTTTTCCTCTCTAACCCCCTCCCCAGCCTCTCACACTCCTCCTCCCCCCTCCCCAGAATACTCCAGCTGGTCTCTGGCCTTGTGTAAGAGGCAGGTTCAGTGGTGCCTTTGTTCAGGGCAGAGATCTCATTAAATGGGGGGTCGGAGGAAACAGGGAAGTGTAAAACACCCGGATTTATTACCTGGTGTCTTCTGAGCACTTGGAAATCAGGAGCTGAGGGGGAGCAGTGTCTGAGCCACAGAGGTGATGAAGAGAGGAGAGCATCTCCCTGCTGAGGAGAGGCTGAGGGAGCTGGGGCTCTGGAGCTGGGAGAAAAGAAGCCTGAGGGGTGACCCCAAGAAAGTTGATCAATATGTGAAGGGTGGGTGTCAGGAGGATGGAGCCAGGCTCTGCTCAGGGGCACCCAGTGACAGGACAAGGGGCAGCAGGTGTGAGCTGGAGCAGAGGAGGTCCTGTGGAGGAATCACCATCTCTGAACATCTTCTGCTTTAAAGAACCTGCCCTACCACCGCACAGACTGTGCCAGAGTGGCACTGCCCATCCCAGGCTGTCCTGGCTGACTCTTTTGAGCATCTCCCGCCCAGGTTCTGCAGCTCCTGCTGCCTCCCTCCCACCTCATTCAGCCATGGAGCAGCTTTGGCTGGTCATTAACAGCCAAACCAGAGTGGCACTGCCCAGGGCATGGGGCAGCAAACCCCGGCCATGTCCACCTGCCTGGTCCTCGTGTTCCCCTCCCTTTAGCCCAGAGCTCCTGCATCAGTCGGTCTCTGCTGTGGAACAGCCAAGTAGAGCAGCCCTGCTCCCACCTTCCCTGCACTCGTGGGTCCCTGTGTTTGTCCCTTAAATGAGATGTTGGGGAATAATGAGATCGTTTGGCCTCTGCAGTGTTGGTTTGGGGGGGTTGGTGTCACCTGCAACAACCGCGGAGCCACCCACCGGGCTGGGAGCCTGGGTGCTGCCTTGGTTCCCAAACAAATTGCTGTTCCTGGGCTTGTTGTCAGGCTGGTTACCAGGGAACATGGAGCTCTGCAGCCCAGGGAGCTGCTCCTGGGATCAACACCCCGCACAGGGACATGGGGACAGCCCTGGTGCCTGCACAACCCCCTGAGCACCGCCCTGCTCCATCCTTCCACCCTGCTCCATCCCTCTGCGTTTTGGATGAGCCCAGCTGCACTCAGGGCCAGTCACCCCACTGTGGGCTCTGGTAGTGCCCACGGTCCTGGGAGATCCTCAGGCAGGGGTCCTGGCTCCAAAGGTCTTGGAGTTGGGGGCAGGAAGGCATATGAGAGCCTCACCAGTGCCTCCTTCCCTTGCGAGGTGTGGAGTGTGCTGGGGGCTATTCAGAGCATGACAGGGCTTGTTCCAGCACGGAGCATCACTGCTGCTTCCCCTCGCTCTCCAAGAGGAAACCCAGTGATGTGGGGTGACCCCGAGTTGCTAAGGTGGGCTGGCTGTAGGTCTGGTTCCAGCTCCACCAGTGCTGGTGGTTGCCAGAACCCCCAGGAGCCTCACTTCCTAGAAGCCCCCAGTGCCACGGCTCCTCGCCAGCCACATTGTCCTCGGTCTGAAGCGGCAGCTGTGCAGACCTGCAGCCCTCTCAGCTGGACTAAGATGGGGCCAGGCTGGGTACTTTTTGGTGCCCTCCAAGCCAGGAGCCTGGGGATGCTCTGGGCAGAGGCAACGGGCTGCACGGAGCCCCTGGCACCCTGTTGTGAAGGGGTACCTGAGCCCAGGGGGTTACGCGCAGGGTTCCAGGCGGGGATGTCCCTGCTCGCTGATGCCAGCACGTGGTTCAGAGCCCCCAGCTCACGGCTGCCTTGGCAGTTACATGCCCGGGTGAGGAGCCTCTCCCGGGGTGATGCTCACTCTACCCATTCGCCTGTGTGCTGTGGGACCCCTCAGTACCCCCTGGGGTGCAGCCCTGGACGTGGGAGCAGATGCAGGGAGCGGATCCTCATTGTCTGCACAGAGGCGGCTTTTAAGCGAGGGGCATCCACGAGTGGCAGGGCCCCGGGAGCCTGCTGCTTCTCCCTCCATCCACTCTGTATTCTAACCCTAATTGTCTGCAGCAACCTGTTATTAGGGCGCCTTTGCCGTGACAGACACAAATAGGACGCGCTAATCCACTGCTCTTTGGTTTAAGAGTCATTACAAAGTGCTTAATTAAGTAAGCCTCACTTAATCACAAAATGTTTGCATGCTAAACGAGTCCTCGCCAAGCCGACACTTGACATGTTCTGTACAGGAGTAATTACAGGCGGGAGGCCGGGTACCCTGAGCCCGCGAACGCTGCGGTGCAGCCCTTGCCCATTCATCACCGGGCTGCAATTGAGAGGCTTTCAGCAGCACCCGAGCCCACACAGCTCCCACATTCCTGCCGCCCGAGTCACCGCGACCCTGCTGGTACCAGACCCGTATCCGTACCGTACCCATAGCCGTACCGGTGCCTGGGCTGTACCCATAGCCATACCCGTGCCGGTACCTACACCGTACCCGTACCTGTGCCTGTATTGTACCCGTGCCCATTCCCATGCCCATACTGTATCCATACCCGTGCCTGTACCATGCCCTTACTGTACCCATCCCCAGTCCCATGTCCTACCCATCCCCATACCGATGCCTGCACGATACCCCTGCCCATTCTCATACCCATGTACCCATCCCCATATCCATCCCCATCCCCATGTACCCATGCCCACGCCTGTGCACATCCCAATACCCACTCCCATGTACCCATGCGATGCTGATGCCAGTGTGATGCCACAGGCACCCCTAAGCAACCGCTGCCAGGGTGCCTAGGCATGTGCCAGGGCCATGGTAAAGGTGCTGCTGGCATCAGCTGGTGTTTGGTGGGTACCAGCTCTGCCGATGCGGCTGCCTGCTGCCAGACTGGGGAGCAGGACCATGGGCAAAGCTTCCTGGGAAGGGCTGGCAGCGCACCCGCAGTCTCAGCCCATCCCTGACAGTGACAGTGTGACAGTGGGTGCTGCTCCGAGGGCAGCATCGCAGTCCCTTGGGATGTGGCCCCTGGAAGGCACAGGGGGGAATGCGGTGCCCACCAACAAAGGCAAAGCCACCCATTCCAGTCCCCTGGCTGTGCCCCGAGGGGCATCAGCGTTCCCAGAGCCTGCGCCCCTCGCCCGCACAAAGGGCTGAAAGGGATTGTGTGAGCAGCAGTGCGCGGAGCTTTGTTGGACGTGCTGGTGCCCATTGAAATCCCAGTGGGGATAATTGGGAGCCTTACCAGACCCTGCCTTTTGATGGAAACCCTCTAATTAGCCTCCTCCGAGAGCTGAGCTGCCCCCAGCACCCCGTTTGTTTCCTCTCCGGTCGGAGCCTCTCAAGCTCCAGGGGCGGCGTTTTCTGATGGGGGGGCATTTTCTCCTCATTTCTTGATGGCCCAGCGCTGTGTCCTGGGGGCTCAGCCCCTGCTCGCTCCGCTCCGGGGGTGCAGGGGGGTGGCTGGTTTGCCCCGTTGCCGTGGGATGCAGCTCCTGCTCTGGGGACGGCACCGGCGGCCTCGCAGGGCTGAGGGGAGCGGTGGGATGGGAACAGAGGGAGCAGGCAGCTCCTTCCCCACCCCGGCACCCAGGTGCTCCCTGGATTCCAGCAGCTCTGCTCCGAGGGAGCAGTTCCCTGCGAGGCTGCGGGATGCTGCGTGACACCCTCCCATCAAACCTCCTCGCTGTGCGCTGGCGGAGCAGCTCGCGTTGCAGGGTTTCCATTATTTATCGCAGCTCGTTTTGTCGGCTGCGTCGTAGCTGTTGTTTCCCTATTAATTTTGCATGGGGAGTTATTTTCCTTCACGTAAAACTCGAGGCAAAACCCAGAGGGTTTTGTCAGAGCCGCAGCGACGGCCCCAGCCCGGCCCCTCCTCACAACGGAGGGTGTTTGCTGCTGCTTCGCTTCCAAAAAGTGCCTGAGGGTTGTTGGAACCTGGAACTGGTGAAGCTGATCCGCGGGGTGACTCTGACTTACAGCACACAGGGATGATCCTCCGTGGGGAGAGGAGGAGGAAGGCGGGAGCGTGGGGTGATGCTCCCCGAGGAGCCCAGCCCCGACTAACCAGAACCAGCCTCGTGCCTAGCACCAGCGAACACAGGGTTAAAGTTAGGGGGCACCATCTGGACGTGTTTAAAAGTCGCTCAGGTGTGCTGTTGGGGCATCTGGCTTAGGGGTGATCTTGTAGAGTCGGGTTGATGGCTGGGCTCGATGATCCCGGGGGTCTTTTCCAACCTCAGTGATTCTGTGATTCCCAGCCTCGTGTCCGGCAGCAGCAAACACAGGGTTAAAGTTAGGGAACACCATTCCCAGCTTCACCGATCCCTTTGGGGGGGTCCTTTCCCCCCACCGCAGGAAAAGCAAACCAGTGGTTTCTCTACTGGGAGCTACTGGGGAGTGGGGCTGTGCTTGTGCCCAGGCACCCTGAGCCCCTCCGTGTGTGGGGCACGGCAGGGAGCCTGGCAGGGGCTGGGACTGCCGGCAGTGTTCCCAGCACCTTGGTTTGTGCTGGGGGAACAGCTGCCGATACCCCGACACCTGCCAGCTCCCCCGGATCCCTGGAGCCTCCTGCCCTGGTGCTGCCAACGTCCCCCTTTTTGCTGCTTTGATTTGTCTGGGATCTTTCCCAGCCCACCCTCGCCTCAGCTTCTTCTGTTCCCAGCCCGGGGCCAAGGGCAGGGGGAGAAGGGTTGGGGCTGGAAGAGCGTCTGGGTACCCTGCGCTCAGCATCCGCCCGCTCCCTGCCCTCGGGCACCGCCGGAGCACCTCAGGACACCCACCCTTACCCTGGGCACATCCTCACGGGAGGTTCGAGACCCTCGGGGGGTGATGGCACCCTGGGACACCCACCCTTACCTCGGTCTAGATCTTCGGGGATACCCTACGCTCAGCATCCCCTGCTCCTTGCCCTCGGGCACTGCTGGAGCATCCTCAGGGGATGATGGCACCCTGGTACACTCACCTTCACCCTGGGCACATCCTCATGGGGGGTTCGAGACCCTCGAGGGGTGATGGCACCCTGGGACACCCACCCTCACCCCTGCGCTCAGCATCCCCCGCTGAGCACGGCGGGCGCATCCTCAGGGGATGATGGCACCTCGGGACACCCGCCCTCGCCTCGGGCACACCCCCGCGGGTGCTTGGAGGGCCGGGAAGCAGCGGTGCGGAAGGCAGGCGGCTGGCGGTAAGTGGCTCCCCGCAGCCGGTTTGACTGCGGGCCCGAGCGCGGCGTCTCGGAGGGGCTGTTACGCTAAGCAGCCCCGAGTGGAAGGCGATTGAAAGGCTCGCAGCGAAGCGCTTTATCACTCGGTGCCGTGTTCTTGGCTGCTCGCGTTGGCCGCGCTTCAGAGGCGCCGCAGCTCGCCAGCCCAGCCCTCTCGGCAGGGCCATTCCAGACTCCACTTGTTGACGGTTGCCTTGTTGCAGGATTTAATGGTGGAATAATATTTACACAGTAAACTCCTCCGGAGGTGTTATAAACACCATAAAAAGGATTTGAGGAGCTTAATGAGCGTTAGCGGAGCCCAGACAGGATAATGTGGCAACTGTGCGCTGTAATCTGATTTGGCACCTTCTGCGCCGCGGGAGTCCGTGGGTGGAAGAGGGTTTTTAAGGGGTTTTTGTTGGTCGGTTTCAGGGTGGGATGATATTTGCTTTGCACGGGGAGGATGCGGAGCCAGGACCCCGCAGAACAGTCCGACCCTGGGCACGGGGAGCTGCTGGGAGCTCTGCTCGGGACGTGATGGTCCAGTGCAGGGGGCAGTTCAGTGCCCCGAGCTCTGACGTTCTGGTCACTCCACCCGCTGCGAGCAGCCAGCTCTGGCACTGCTGAGCAGGGCACCAGCCCATCACCACCGTCCCTCCTCTCTCCGAGGTGTGAGGGCTTCCCCAGCCGATGGGGTGCCCCTGGGGTGGGCTCTCCCAGTACAGCTGGTGCCTTGTGTCCCCATTCCAGGCCCCTGTACCCACCAGCAGAGGGATGGCCGGAGCACAGCTGGAGCCAAAAGGTGCCAGGGACCCGCCTGCACATCCTGGGGGGCTCAGAGAGGGGCTGCTGCACTCTGCAGGAGATCCCCAAATTCCCTCCTGACCTGAACCGTTTCAAGCTCCACCAGGGGAGGGTCAGACTGGCCATCAGGAAGAATTCTTCATGGAGAGAGTGGTCAGGCACTGGGATGGGCTGCCCAGGGTGAGGGTTGAGTCCCCATCCCTGGATGAGTTTAAAAGTCGCTCAGGTGTGGTGTTGAGGGTTGTGGTTTAGGGGTGACCTCGTAGAATGGGGTTGATGGTTGTACTGGTTGATCCCGGGGATCCTTTCCAACCTGAAGGATTCTATGACTCCTCCACTCCTTCCTGCGGGAACAGCAGTGCAAGGTGGGGAGCAGCAGTCGGGTGAATAACGGCCCCCAAATGCCTCCTGGCTGGGAATTTTGAGGACTAGCATGGAACAAAATGAACCTGTGAATGAAAACCCAGCAGCCTGTGCCCAAAAGGCCAACGGATAGTGCTGGAAC
>JAOXOE010000776.1:9868030-9881801 GCA_028565055.1 Phoeniculus purpureus | reverse complement strand
ATTTAGATTGGATGTGAGGAGGAAGTTCTTCACCGTGAGAGTGGTGAGAGCCTGGAATGGGTTGCCCAGGGAGGTGGATGGGGCCCCGTCCCTGGAGGTGTTTAAGGCCAGGCTGGATGAGGCTCTGGCCAGCCTGATCTAGGGTGGGCTGTCCCTGCCCATGGCAGGGGGGTTGTAACTGGATGATCAGGTGGTCCCTTCCAACCCAGAGTGGTTCTGATTGTATAACTTCTCCGGTGAAGTGATCCTGCTGTGGCAGGGGGATGGGACTGGCTGATCTTTCGGGGTCCCCTCCGATCCCTTAGGATTCTATGATTCTACGAGCTGTGCCTTTCTCGAAGCCCATAGCAACACTCCCATCACTTCTCCTTTGTCAACGACCCTCACCCTATTTCATTCTGGCTGATCCACCCAAGCGATCGACAAAGGAAGCTGCTCTCCTGCCTCCTGCTGCCGTTTCTGCTGCTGCCCTGACCTAGGGACCAGCTCCTGACTTTGGTGCCGACGCCTCAGCGCACAGGAATTTACTGTCAGAAAGGAAACACTCCGGCTGCCACAGGACACCTCGGGCATGTGTTGCTTACACAGTAATGTCACTCTTGGGGTCATCCCGAGGCAGAAGGTAAAGCTGACAAGTGGTGTTTATCTGTCAACGACATCTTGGAGATGCCTTGAAGTGTCTCCAAGCCGACTGGCTTGGGAAAGAAAAGGCAGCCTCGGCTTTAAGGCTTAATCTTCCCCCGTCTTGCCGCATGGAGTAAGAGCCCATTTGTGGATGCTGCATCGCTAGAGAAGGCATTTCTCCCCACCTCCCGAGCAAGGTCACCACGGCTCACTGACGTGGCAGGAGCGTGGAGGGTGCCAGCGCAGGGAAGCCTTTTCTCCTGGCAGGTCTGCAGCGCCAGGCTGTGATCACACTGGGCTTGGCAGGTACAGCCAGGTGCCTTTCGACAGCATCAGGGGGTCCAGCGGAGCTGTCAGACCAACAGGGACTGCCCTCACCGTTTAGATGGGGACATGGAAAGGGAAAGGTCGCAGCATCACTGTGTTGCTGAGGCTGGAAAAGACCTCTGAGACCGTCAAGCGCAGCCCTGTGTGCTGAGCTCCTTCCCTCTCTTGCGAAAGTACGAGCTGCGCATTTCTGGTCGCAGGTCGTTATCCTCCCTCGTGCCAGCACATTAGACCCTGAAGTGATGGATTTGTTCATTTTACTGGTAGAGATGTAAGGAGCACAGTCTCCCAGCTCCAGAGCCCCAGCTCCCTCAGCCTTTCCTCAGCAGGGGGAGGCTCCCCTCCCTCCACCATCTCTGTGGCTCTGCACTGGGGTCTCTCCAGCACAGATACCTGCTGACATCCAGTGATGTCAGCAGATTGCCACAGGATCACAGGATCACAGGGTGTTAGGGGTTGGGAGGGACCTTGAAAAGATCAGCCAGTCCCATCCCCCTGCCACAGCAGGATCCCCTAGATCCAGTCACACAGGAACGTGGCCAAGAGGGTTTGAAACATCTCCGGAGAAGGAGACTCCACAACCCCCATGGGCAGCCCCTGCCAGGGCTCTGGCACCCTCACTGCCAACAAGGTCCTTCTCACATTGATGTGGCACCTCCTCTGCTCCAGCTCACCCGCTGCCCCTTGTCGTGTCACTGGGTGCCCCTGAGAAGTCATCTCTAACGTACCCAGTGGTGGGTGATGCCATCGTGTCTTTTAATATCATGTAACCCTTGAGGACCACCTGTTGCCCTGCACTCAGTGCCACAGTTTAGTCTCAAAATCCTGGAGAGACATTGGAAAGCACCCTGGTACCTCCTGACTGAGCTAACCCTAGGTTCTACGTGAGGAAGCTGCCATGGCAGGGGGATTGGACTGGATGATCTTTCGAGGTCCCTTCCGATCCCTAATGATTCTGTGATTCTCTGTAGGTTCTACAGCCTCCACAGTCACAGTTTCAGCGGCAGTTTAAGAGGAGGGCAGCCCGGTGGCTCAGCTCAGAGGCTCCTTGCTGGTGCTACAGGCAGAATTTCCACCCTGGTTTCCTGCCTGGCAAAGGCAGGGGGAGTCGCATCCCCTGGCCGAGTGGGCAAGAGAAGATCTCACCTCTCAGCAGGGACCCCTCTCTGCTGAGTGAGGTTGCAGCGCAGCAAGGATCGCTGTCGCCTCTACCGGAGCCCCAAGGAGCACAGCTGCAGGGCAAGCGCCCAGGGAAGTGCAGCAAGCACCAGCAGCGGGGAGATGCAGGGTGTCTGCGCCGCTCCAAACAGGACAGAGCAGTCCCGGGCTCTCCGTGAGCTCTGCAGCGCGCTCGGCTCTCTCTCACGGGCAGAAGCGCAGGGTCGCTGCCGCAGCGCTCTCCGGGCTCTGCTGGCCCTTGTGCTCGGTGGGGAAAGCTGTGAGCGCACGCACACACGGCCCCAGAGCCCCTCAGGTCGGCAAAGGGCCGTGGGACCGGCCAGCCAAAGCACAGAGCAGCCCTGCGAGCTGCGCAGGCAGGAGGGGCTCTCCGGCGGGGTGCCGGTGCCTCCTGCAGCCCCCCTGCGTGTCACGGGGAGCCCCGAGAGCCAGCGCCGCGGCCCGATTTAGAAAGCTATAGATGTTCTCATCAGCCCCGTGCAATGCAGCGCGGATTCCTTCCAAAAGCCAGGGGAGCAGAGGCTGCAGACGACAGTTGTGAGAGGGATTCCCATAACTGTCGATTTTCAAAGGGTTTGCATTGAGAGGAGAGGAGGTGCTACCCCGGCTGATATTTCGGGTGCCGTATATAAAGCCGAGGAATCCTCCCGACCCTCCGCTTTTCACACTGAGCTCAACAACTCTCTCAGCTGGACTTGGGGCTACTGCTTACTGCCTCGGAAGGGCTGCAGCTCACCGGGAATAGGCAGCCCTCGTAGCGATGCCGGAACCCACCAAGAAAGACGGTAAGCGGGCGCCGGCGTTACCTGTGTGTTTGGCACTGGCGGGGGACACGAGTGCACGCTCACACTCACACCCACGCCTTCTAGACCACCCTGTGCAGCAAGCAGTATCGAAGGGAGCCAGCCGTGCCGCATCGCTGCGCGATCACCGGCTGCTACCCTTCCACACGGCTCTCTCTCGGGCAGGAGCACAACACAGGGTTCCCCTGGCCTCCTGGTGCTTCTGGCTTTGCAGAGATGTTGGTGGACTACTGGGCTGTGCAGGGGCTTGGCTTCACTTCCTGAAGACTGCTAGAATGGTCTGTGCTGTCAGGAGTTGCTCTGGAGCTGTCTGGGCTGTAGAAAACAGGGAATAAGGGGTCTGTGTTGCTCGAAAACCAACACATCAGAGGCTTGTCCCACAGCTGGGTGAGTCGCTGACCAAAAGTGCCGTGGCCAGGAGCGGTGGCAAGGTGCTGATGGAATGACAGCCTTGGAGAATGTAGTAAGTCGTCCTGCAGAGGCCAGGCAGGAGCGTAGTGGAGAACGCGGTGAGTGGTTCTGTAGAGGTTAAATGAGACGTGGGCATTTGCCAGGCTACAGAAATGACCGGTGTTTTCAGAAGGACAATTGCAAGCAGTAACCCCGGTGTCTCTGCGGTGCTGCTGCCTTCGCGGCAGAGAGCCCCAGTACATGGTCTGCTGGCGACATGCAGAAGGCTTGGAGTGGCAAACAGATCCTGCACTGGAGAAAGCTCCATCAGGCATAAAATGCTCAGGCGCTTTGAATCCACCAATCTTTAACTGCCAGTACTTGTTTGGCACCGCGTCGGAAACCTACACTGGAGACGCTTCTCATCTGAATCACCTCCATAGCTCTACCTTCATTCTTCTTTCAAACACTGATGTCTAGTGAGATTTGTTGGGATATTGTTAGCAGGGAGCAGAAACAGAGCTTCTGCAAACCGTGAGTGTGCGAACTGCGTGTGCTCTGGGAGTGCCCGTGAGCAAGCAGTGTCTGTCTGTCTGTCTATCCACCTATCTACCTACCTATCTATCTATCTACTTACCTACCTACCTATCTATCTATTTACCTACCTACATATCTGTTTATCTATCTATCTATCTATCTATCTATCTATCTATCTATCTATCTACCTACCTATCTACTTACCTACCTACCTGTCTATCTACCTACCTACCTATCTACCTACCTACCTATTTGTCTGTCTATTGATCTATCTATCTTTCTACCTATCTATCTACCTGTCTTTCTATCTTTCTATCTCTCTACCTACCTATTTTTATATCTCTATCTCTATCTCTATCTCTATCTCTATCTCTATCTCGCTCTCTATCTCTACCTCTACCTCTATCTATCTATCTCTCTATATCTCTACATCTCTGTATCTCTAGCTGCACGTCTATCTTTCTCTCTGTCTCTATCACTGACTATGTATCTCTGTATCTATCTCTCTATCTATCCATCCCTCCACCCGTCCGTCCGTCCGTCCACCCAGGTACCCGCATACATGCACACGGAGCGAGAGCGAGGTAGCCAGTTCCTCACTCCCAGACGCACGCCAGAGCTCAAAGCTAAACTCGCACAAACTCCTGCCATCACTGAAGCGGGTCCACTCCCCACCAGCTTGGAAAGGCCCGTGCGTGCGGTTCCAGTGAGAACCTTGGGCTTTGCACTGACCTCGCCCCACAGCAGCTTCTCTGTTTCCAAAGTCCCTTTGAGACACTTTCTGGTTTTGTGGGAGGCAAGAGCAGAGCGGCTCCTGGGAGCAGCAGGGCAGTTTCAGCACCTTGTTGGGTAGGGAGCATGAGAAGACCGAGCTTTTTGCACGGCTGAGCCTTAAGCAAGTAGTGTTGACAGACCAACGCGATCACTTTACCTACTGGCCCTCCTTAGTGCTCCGGGACAATGATGGATGAAGCAGCCTTCCAGAAATAGCGGCACCAAGTGCACGCACTAATACGAGAGCCTAATCCTCAATATCAGACACAGAGCCAAGCCCCTTCTCGAGTGTCTTATTTGTGATTCAAATGATTTACACGTGTATTAAGTGTCCTTTCTACTTGATCTGTTATGGGACGGGCGATTACACAGTTGGATCAGAATGCGAGCGGCGGCTGCCAGCTGAGAGGAACCAAAGCGAAATGTGTCCCTGCTCCGTGGGGAGACTTGTGCTCTGAAGGGAACGGGTGGGGGCGATCGCCTTTCTGAGGGTTGTTGTTGTGGGCAAGACGAGGGTCGCTTCGAAGATGCCCTTATAATGCATCGGCTCCGTGATTGCATCACAGAATCACTCAGGTTGGAAAAGACCCCCAGGTCATCCAGGCCAACCATCAACCCTGCTCTACAAGGTCACCCCTAAACCAGATGCCCCAGCGCCACATCTGAGCAACTTTTCAACACATCCAGGGGTGGGGACCCAACCCCCACCCTGGGCAGCCCAGCCCAGGGCCTGAGCACTCTCCCCAGGAAGAATTTCTTCCTGATGTCTAATCTAAACCTACAAAGCAAGCAACACAGCTCTGAGCGACCCCACGTCGACAGTGGAGTAACTGCCAGTGTGCTCATGTCAGATGTTTAATGTCAGCTTCAGGAATAAATATGTGAAACATTGAAGCCTTCTGCACTAGTAGAGTGGTCACCAGGGGCAAGGAGCTCTGGACAGAGACTCTGACAGGTCTACACCGCTTGCTCCTCCTTGCACCCAGCTTCTTTGCAGCCAGTAGATCAGGATGATGGCAGGTTTCTCTTAAGAGATCAGCTACTTCCTAGCAGTGTCTTTGCTCATCAAGCTCTCATCTGAGCTGGCAGCAGCAGTCGTGCAGTAAGCACAAGTGCTTAGGCTGTTAGCGACGGGGTAGTGACAGTACCAATGATGGTGCAGCACCACTGGTGTCACTCAGCCTAGCTGTGCCAGCAGGGATTCAGGACCTCACATGGCCAGCAAACGCCTGTTCTCACGGTGATTTCCAAGATAAAAAGGATTGGAAGTGATTAATTATTGACAATGAGTCTTGGACTGGCATTCTGGGGAGTACCGCTGGAAGGACTGGCTGAGAAGCCTTTGGGGGACTTGGTGGCCTGCAGCAGAAAGCAGAGTGAAAGAAGGGGCTTAAGGCTCCTGCATCCCAGGGGCACACAAAGAGCATGCTTCTTCAGTGCCGAAGGAAGCAGTCTCTGTGAATTGTAGAACCATAGAGTCACGGAGTCATAGAGCCATAGAGTCGTGGAGCCATGGAGCCATGGAGTCGTAGAGTAACGGAGTCATAGAGCCATGGAGCCATGGACCCATGGAGCCATAGCGTCATACAGCCACAGAGCCATAATGCCATAGAGTCATAGAGTCATGGAGTCAGTCATAGAGTCATAGAATTATAGAGCCATAGAGTCATGGAGCCATAGACCCATAGTGTCACCGAGTCATGGCGTCATAGAGTCATGGAGACATAGAGTCATGGAATCACAGAGTCAAAGAGCCATAGAGCCATAGAGTCATAGTCATAGAGTCATGGAGTCATAGAATCTTCCAGGTTCGAAAGGACCCCGGGGATCACCGAGTCCAACCATCAACCCCACTCTACAAGGTCACCCCTAAACCAGATCCCCCAACACCACATCTAAGTGACCTTTAAGGTCATCCAGGGATGGGGACTCACCCCCCACCCTGGGCAGCCCAGTCCAGCACCAGAGAAGGATCCCAAACTGCCCGTTCTCATAGGTCTTGCTGGTGAAAAGCAGCACAGCAGTGCAAGGAGCTGAGACATCAGGGAGTGGCTGACCCTTGAGCGTTAGGAGAACCTCAGCTCTCTATCGGTCTGCCAGTGCAGTCTCTGAAGTGCATCACAGATGCTTCAGTCAGTGCCGCACCGAGCTCCCAGGCTTCATTTCAGGCCAAATGCTCTTTGAGCTATTTTGAGATTATTAGATTATCAAAGTGAGAAGTTTCCTGCCTTGGTGAGAGCGCAGCCTGCAGACGTGCTCTTAACAAAGAGATCACCAAATTAAAGGCTCCGCTCGGCACAGACAGCTTTGGCGGAGCACTGCAGCCTGGCGGAATTTGTCACTGCAGAAACAGGCTGCCCTGGCTAATGGCTTAAAGCCTCCACTGGAGACCCCAAAAGGCAAAGCCCTGCGTGTGGCCCCAGCCTCGGCTTCTTTGAAGCCCTGCTGCTGTTCTGTGGAGATGCCGGTGTGGGGTAGATCTGTCTTCCTGTTAGAAACGTTGTCGTATCTGCAAGGTGAACTGGGCTACTTGTGGAGTCTCCTTCTCTGGAGACATCTAAAACCCTCCTGGACTGTTCCTGTGCGACTGGATCTAGGGGATCCTGCTGTGGCAGGGGGATGGGACTGGGTGATCTTTGGAGGTCCCTTCCAATCCCTGATGTTCTGTGATGCTGTGATTCCCTGTTCCCCTTCTCTCCCCTTGATTCCTCCTGGAGGAGAAGGTGGGGCAGCGTGTGGGTTGTTTTTTGTAAGGATCTATCCTTCCACTTGATCAAACGTGATCTGGAAGCTTTAAAACCCCTACAAAAGGGTCCTGCGGGGTCTCTTGGGAGATCTGCCCGACGCTCTAACATCTGCTAGCTGCTGCATTAGAACCACCGCGAGTCTCGTTTGGAAGAGGGTTTCTCTTCCCCTACTCTCACCTTGCCAGGTGTCGTGATGCCAGATTTACTTCTCCTCTTGCAGAGAAGGGGGTTGCAGAAGGACTTTCTAAAGGGATGGTTTTGTGGAGACTCATCCTAGATCACGTCGCCTCTGAGAGAGAAATGGAGTAAGAAACGTGTAGGACCCCCCCAGCTGCACTTTGATGTCTCTGTTGCTGCCCTCAGTGGTGTCACTTGTGTTGGAAGAGGGTCGTCCGTGACTTTGCAGTCAAAAGGTGTTTGTGTGCAGTCAGCAGTCGTTGGAATCCTCTCTGGTTTTCCACTCATCTGGTCCTGGCAGCCCTTTGAAATGGCTCCAGGAAGGAGCATTCAGGGTGTTTCTTCACATCTCTCTGTGGCTGTAACTGATAAGGAGACTCTGCAGAGTGCAGTCCCTTTGGATGGTGGAGGGTGAGCTGCGCCTGTGATGCTGCACGTCAGGATGCGCTCGAAGGAGATGTGCCCTGCCTGGAGAGCAGGGTGCCCTCGCCGCGCCGCAGCGGGACCTCTTCTGTGTTGGCAGCTGATTTCTGAGGGACAAGAAGGATCAGCCCCAGCACCCTGTCGTGGTCCGTGTCCTCTGCCTCCTGCGTGAGCTTTTAACGGGTAGCAAAGAGGGTGAACAGTGTAGTCAGGGGGCAGGTTCTGCTGCTCTGAGTACCAGAAGGACCTTCTTGCTGGTGAAGGTGCCAGAGCCCTGGCAGGGGCTGCCCAGGGGGGTTGTGGAGTCTCCTTCTCTGGAGACATTTCAAACTCTCCTGGCCATGTTCCTGTGTAACTGGATCTAGGGGATCCTGCTGTGTCAGGGGGATTGGACTGGATGATCTCTCGAGGTCCCTTCCCATCCCTAATGACTGGATCTAGAGGATCCTGCTGTGGCAGGGGGATTGGACTGGATGATCTTTCGAGGTCCTTTCCAATCCCTAATGTTCTGTGGTTCTGTGAAAATGAGCACAAAATATCAGTGTGTTTGAGCAATGCACCCTACAGCTACGTCCAGTATAAGGCTGGGTTTGGGGTTGAAACTGCCCTGCTTAGATGCAGTAGGACCTTGTGCTGCAGGTGGGGAGTGGCTGCAGCTGGAATGCCGCTCACCACACGTGAACAATCTATTTACTCTCCAGGGCACTGAAATATTCCATTATTGGGCAGCCAAGCAGAAGTAACAGCGCAGAAGTTTAGTTGGGTATGAAATATCTGCTCTTACACAGCGTTTCTGAGCCGTTAGCCAGATGACAGATAACAATGGTCTCCTCATACTGTTTTTCCAGTGGCCTCGATCTCTGTACTCAGAGCAAACCGGGGGTGGTTTATTTTTGTGGTCTTCAGTGGATAGTGGATGCAAATACATTTTGAAGGCAATTAGGCAGAGGAACTTTGTTTTTGCTCACAATAAACTGGAAACCCAGAATTTCTCACACAAGGCTGAAGGTTATTTACTGGGATGATGTGCCACTTACAGTTTACCTCGTAGCAAATTTTTCCCCCTTTAGTAGCAAAATTTCAAATTTCCAGGGGATCTGTATGAAAGTCTAGGCGGTCAGACTGCAAGGCTGAAAACACCTCTCCCTGGTGGCTCTTTGCGCAGTATTCCTATACGGCTGGTACCCCCCAGCTGCTGGTGGTGATTCAAAATGTGAAGTGTTGCTTTGTCCTCCTCCATGGCCACAGGTCCCTGCCACCTTCCTTTTGGCTAGTCGCTGTCTGTCTGGATCTGCTGAAACCGCAGAAGCCAGCTGGGTGAAAGCAGAAAGTGAAGTTCTCAGTGTGGTCTGTCTCTACCAGCACAGACTGATTGAGAGGAGCATAGAATGATAGAATCATTCAAGTTGGAAAAGACACCTGGGATCATCCAGTCCAACCATCAACCCCACTCTATGAGGTCACCCCTAAACCAGATTCCCCAACACTACATCTAAGCACCTTTTCAACACATCCAGGGATGGGGATTCAACCCCCACCCTGGGCAGCCCATCCCAGTGCCTGACCACTCTCTCCGGGAAGAATTTCTTCATGATGGCCAGTCTGACCCTCCCCTCGTGGAGCTTGAAGCCCTTCCCTCTGCTTCTGTCGCTCTGTGAGAAGAGCCCAGCACCAGCATCTCTGCAGTGTCCTTTCAGAGAGCTGTGGAGAGTGATGAGGTCTCCCCTCAGCCTCCTCTTCCTCAAAGTGAACAGCCCCAATTCTCTCATCATCAGATTGATTCTCCAAGTCCTGAGCGGCTGGGCTTGCAGATCTCTGAGAAGAGCCTCTCACCTTCCTCTAAGCAGCCCCTTCCCCTCAGCCTGCTCAGGCTTCCAGATCTGTCCTCCGGAAGGGATGGGGTTAGGCTCCCCCAGCCGCGGTGCAGGGTCTGTGCTCCTTTCTCAGCAAGATTTGTGTCCGTGGGAGCACCCTGGCCGACACAAAGCTGCCCAGGCTGCGAGAGGACCCTCTGGAGCTCTGCTTTCTTGGATCCCTTCCCGAGCGCAGGCAGCATCACTTATGGGACGCAGCAAACAGGAGCGAGATGAGGCACTTAGAAACCCGCCTGAGCAGAGGCCCCAGTGTCAGGTCTCTCCAGAAATAGCAATTCTGGCTCTTGTAGAGCTAATGAGGTGGCAGTTGGCGAACGCCAGCGGGTGAACAGCCAGACACGGCCTCGCCAGGGCTTTGGGAACGAGGTGTCCCTGCTATTCAGGTGGCCCCGAGCACTGCACCCACTGCTGAGCCCCGAGATCATCTCTGGAGTGAAGTGAGACATCTGAGGGAGACCCTTTCTGCTCTGGTTCCCGGCCACCAGCAGCAGGGTGCCTGAGCAGCCTGTCCCAGGAGAACAGACCCTCGTGGTGTGGGGACACCAGGGCATCATCCCTCAGCACCCCGCTAGCCCAGAGCTGCGGGGTTCAGCTGCATCTCACAGGGTCTGTGAGGAGAGCAGGGTCCTGCGGGGCTGCACAGGGGGCCCCAGCCCGTGGGTGCTGCTGGCTTTGGGAAAGCAGAGCCCAGGTCCCTGCAGCACTATCCGAGGGACCCACGAGCAGGTTACAAACAGGGAAGTGTAGGCACAGGCTGGCAGACCCGACCCCTCTGGGATCATCACCCCCTCTTAAAAAGCCATTTTCTCCCCCCAGCCTGTGGGTTTTACTTCATCTGAGCTCCCCTCGCCCACCGGTACTGCTCTGTTCTGGTGAGTAAGAGATCTTATCTGCTCCAGCATCACTATCAATCCCATGTGCAGCTCGGGAGGGGAGGAGAAGGCACTGATTAAATGCAGCCATAAGTTAAAAGACTCGGACGGGTGCCGCTCTCTTGCCTAAGGGCTGGCAAATGCCTCATCTGCTGCTGAGCCGCCTGAGCCAGGAGGGTTTTCAGCCCTGCTGTGGGTGCCCTCTGTGCCCCAAAGCTCTTTGCACTCAAGGCAGAGCCAGCACAGGGTCCACTCGGGTGCCATCACTGGCCCCCAGGCCGGCACCACAGGTCCCAGCCTCTAACCCGAATAAACCCCGGACTTTGCAGAAAACAAAATCCAACGGGAGCTTGGGCTCTGCCACGGGGTGCGGGGAATGGGGCTGCTGAAGAAGGGGATGCTTGGAGCAGGGCTACTGCATAAGGACATGCTTGGAGTGGGGCTGTTGGACAAGGGTGTGCTGGGAGGAGGATGAGGACCAACACCAGGAGCTGAGTGGAAAATCAGCAAGTGCTTGTGGGCTCTAGGAGGGAAGAATCCAACGGAGAAGTGGGAAAACACTACAGAAGTTGAGGAGTACGGGAGGAAATGCAAGAGACAAATAGAACGAGAAGAGAGAAGAGCAGTGCAGGGCACTGACACGGTGGACCAGCAACTTCAGGAACACGGTGGCCTTGTCCTGCACCCAGGAGCTCCGGGAGCAGCATCAACCCAGCTCCATCTTCCCCCGACAAGCAGCAGCAACCCCGCTGCAGCCCTTGCAGCAGCTTTTGGGAGATCGCTGCAGCCCTGCTCCCGCAGCTGCAGAGGAGGCTGAGGGCAGGTGAGAATGACGAAGGGGTGAAAGGAGCCCTTGCGAGCTGTGGCAGGGCTGCGTGAGGCACAGAGCAGCCGTGTGGGGTCGGTTTGGGCTCCTTCTGGAGCAAACCGGAGGCTCTGGGGAGCCCTCGGGAGCTCCCTTGCCTGCAGCTGCTCTGGAACAGCCCCTCTGGACTGAGGCAGAGGTACGGCTCCGGGGAAAAGGGTCTGAGTTAGCAGCTGGGTTTGGGCAGAGGTTTGGAGCGAAGAGAGCACGGAATTCCACCTCCTCCCGTCCTCTGAGCTCTGCAGGGGCTCCGGGATTAAGCTTAATCTCCCTGAAAGAAGGATGAGCGATGGGCTCTGGAGTTGCTTCCCTCCCTCAGGCACCGGAGGGTTTCGGAGTTGGCCCTTGCAGGGGATCTCCTCCCCTCAGCAGGGTGAGGTGCTGAGAGTGCCGGGGGCAGGTTCGTGCTGCAGGAGCCCATCAGCTGTTCACATCCAGCTCTGCTCTTGCAGCTGCTGCGAGAGAACCTCGCAAGTGCGAGGTGTTTGTCCCGCAAAGCCCTCGGGGCTTCTTCCCCTGGCTGGGGCTGTGCAGCGCCCCAGGCTCGGGGTCTCCAGCAGCTCCCCCTTCCCAGCCAGCCCTCCTTCCCTTCTGTTCGCTTCCTCTTCCCTCCATCCAGAGGATCATTTTTCAGACAGCCCCGGCGCTCTGCCCCGCACTCAGACTATTTAGTCTGGTTTTGGTGACCCTGTCTGACTGCTGGGGAACGAGCTCTCGGGTTTCTCCTGTTCTCTGCCATCATCACACTTGTTTTTTTAAAGCAAGTCCATCCCTTCGAGCCTTGGCCGCTGCAGGGCGTTAAGGTGGTCCCACTCCTCTTGCTCTGAGCCAGCATCCGCCCCCCATAGCACTGGGCTTTGCACAGCTGTGCTGCGGGGAGAGATGTGTGGGGTTAAGGAGCAGAATCCCAGAGCATGAGGGATTGAAGGGACCCTGAAAGATCATCCAGCCTAATCCCCCGGCCACAGCAGGATCCCTCAGATCCAGTCACACAGGAATGTGGCCAGGAGGGTTGGAAACGTCTCCAGAGAAGGAGACTCCACAACCCCCCTGGGCAGCCCCTGCCAGGGCTCTGGTACCCTCACTAGCAAGAAGGTCCTTCTCACATTGATGTGGAACCGACCGCAGAGCGCAGGGTGCTCAGTGCCAGGTGGCTCAGCCGCTCCTGAAGGGCTGCAGTCATTAGCCACTGGGCTGTGATTGCCTGCCTGGGACTCTCCTGTGGGTCTGGAGGAACTTGGTGCCCGACCTTCGCTGTGTCAAGGAGCGCAGGGAGGGTTTAGGGGGAAGAACCCTCCGTTGCTGGTTCTGAGGTTGGGGGGTTCCTCCTGTTTCACTGATTCTCGCTGTGGTGGAGGGAAGAGGCGGTGGCTACCCAGCGCCGGCGGCAGAGCCCAAGCGCCTGGTGGCAGCCCAGGGCCCCTTCTGCAAGGGAGCATCAGCGGGCGAAGCGCCGGCAAATTGATTTTCAAAGCCGTTCCGAGGGGGGTCTCTGCACCCCCTTCCGCCGCAGCGCCCCGGAGCCGCTCGAGTGGAGCAGCCCGCAGCGATGACAATAAACACCTCCGCAGCAACCTGTCCCTCGTTTGCATATCAGCAGCCTTTAATTTGGATGGAATATGCAAATGTATGCAAAATGAAATTCATCTCGTAATGACACAAGGCGATTAAACAATTTTTATGCTTAAATATTCTGTTTAATGAAATCAAACAGACCCGCGCGGGTGACAAATTTGCCCCAGCGTGGAGAAATTAGCGGGGACCAGCAAGCCCAGTGCAGGGGATGGGCTGCGGCGGGGCAGGGACCGGGGCTGCTGGCAAGAACAGCCCCAGGGACCAGGACAGGGTGGGCACTGACCTGCAGGAGAGCATCAGAGGAGAAAGGGACCCGGGGGTGCTGCTGGCCGGCGGGATGGCCAGGAGCCAGCAATGGGCTCTGGTGGCCAAGAAGGCCAACTGCATCCTGTGGTGGATGAGAAGGGGGGTGGTTAGCAGATGGAGAGAGATCCTTCTCCCCCTCTACTCTGCCCTGGGGAGGCCACAGCAGGAATCTCGTGTTCAGTGCTGGGCCCCTCAGTTCCAGAAGGACCC
Organism: Phoeniculus purpureus; assembly: GCA_028565055.1. Classification (NCBI taxonomy): domain Eukaryota; kingdom Metazoa; phylum Chordata; class Aves; order Bucerotiformes; family Phoeniculidae; genus Phoeniculus; species Phoeniculus purpureus. The sequence goes on along the minus strand of JAOXOE010000776.1, from coordinate 9,868,118 downwards.
GGAGCTGCTGGAGAGAGCCCAGTGCAGAGCCCCAGGGATGATGGAGGGAGGGGAGCATCTCCCTGCTGAGGAAAGGCTGAGGGAGCTG
>JAOXOE010000776.1:9796956-9829201 GCA_028565055.1 Phoeniculus purpureus | reverse complement strand
CAGCCGGCGGTGCCGGCGGCGGGCGGCCCTCCGGGGGCGGCGGGCGCAGAGCGTGGTGGGGGCACCCCCCACGACAAGCCCCTGACCTCGCCCTCCTGGGGCAAGGGCGGCGAGCTGCTGCTGGCGGAGCAGCCCGACCTGATGTCCTCCCTGGACAGCGGCATTCAGAGCGTGACCAAGTCGGACGGCAGCTCCCCGCACGTCGACTTTGCCGACGAGGTCAGCACCAGCTACGGCAACGAGGACGAAGTGTCCTCCAGCTCCGACAACGCCGCCTCCAAGCCCACCCGCAGCCCGCTGCTGGGCGGCTCGCCCAAGCTGCCTCGTGGGGATCACGCACTGCTCAACGGACAGAAGCCCCTGGCCCTCGGCCTCCTCAGTACGTCTACCTCGACCCCCGACAGCTACGGGCTCAGCACCACGGCAGGCACTCACCCGGGCACGCCGAGCATGGAGCAGGTGCGGACCCCCACGAGCACCTCGGCCCAGGACGAGATCCACCCGCTGGAGATCCTGCAGGCGCAGATCCAGCTCCAGCGGCAGCAGTTCAGCATTTCGGAAGACCAGCCCTTGGGGCTGAAGAGCAAGAAGGGAGAGTGTGCGGGGCAGAACGGGGACAGCGACCTGGGCAGCTGCTGCTCGGAGGGCGTCAAGGGTGCAATGAGCACCATCGACCTGGACTCCCTGATGGCTGAGCACAACTCCACCTGGTACCTGCCTGGTGAGAAGGCCCTGATGGAGGGGCAGGAGGAGGACAAGCCCATGGTGCCCTGGGAGAAGCCCAAGCCTCCGAATTCCAGCAAAGAAGGTATGGCTTGTCCCACGCGGATCCTGGCTTGGGGAGGGGGGGTGCAGTGGGCTGCTCGGGGAAGGGGACTCGGCCACTGGGTACGTGTCGGCTCCAAACCTGCACTGCCCCTGACGGGGGCCTGGGTGGGTGCCAGGCAACTTCCTGTGGTGGGGTGTGGCTGTGGGATGCCAGATGGCCCTGCTGGGGCGCTCGGTGGCACAATGAAGTGCCTGCTGCCCAGCCAGCCCTGGGTGATCACTGGCTCTGTGGTGCTGTCTGCCTCCAGCGGAACCCTCTCCCGGTCAGCCTCGTGGGGAGTGGCTCTGGTTGGCCCAGGGCCTCTAGGGGTGCTGAGCAGAGACGCTTCTGGCAGACCCCCAAGGTCTGAGGCACTGTGGAGTGGGCGTCTGTGGCATGGGGTGTTGTGGAAGGGGGCTCAGCGGAGTCCTGCTGGGTTTGGGGTGTTGCAGAGGGGGGCTCCTGCAGAGCTCAGCTGCCAGTGGTAGAGCAGCAGTGGTTGGTGGCTGTTAGCAGCAGTGTGAGAGGAACTGAAAGGCTCTTCAGACTTGACTTTTTTTTCTTTAATAGGGAGGCAATTTAAAATCGGGCTCTGGGTCCGCTGGTGAAACTTGCTTAGCTGACAGATGCTGAATTCCAGCGTTAGCTGTTGGTCTAGATCCTTCGCTGTGTCCAGAGGGCATCATCCCTCCCCAGGCTCAGGAAGGAACCGTTTTAACGGCAGGCCCTCGACTAGAAAAGCTGGTTAAGGTGACGGTGACCGGCGATTCCGTGGGTTTCTCCTTTACGCCATCAAAGCCGCGTTTGCCGAGCTGCCGGCCGCTGCAGGAGACGCACGTGCGTGTGCCGATGCCCGCGGGCAGGCTCCGCTCTGCTGTGGGCGCACACGTGTGTAATTTACACGACAGCAGCTTGCCGCGTGCGCCCGCGTAAGTTGGCGATGTGGCCGCGCTGGCGCAGCTCGACACCGTTTCCGCTGCGTTCGGTGGTGCACGCTGACTTCTTCTTTTTCAGAGCCCCCTGCGCTCGGCAGTTCGCCGAGAGAGGTGTTGGGAAAAGCAGGAGGGCGCCGGTTCGAAAAGAGGGCAGTTTCCTTCCCGCGGTTCTGCTTGGCTTTGCAGCTTTGGCTTTCTGAAGCGTGAATCCTAGCCCCCACGGTTTGTCTCTTTGTTCACGTCTCATGCCCGGCGCGGGAGCCTCTCGTTTCAGGCGGGAGTGTTTAGCATGCACAGCAGACTCGAGGAAGCCCATCAGCATTCTCCGTGCTTCGCCCAGGCAAGGACATAAATTGGTTTGTTTGGGGCCCTTCTTTTCCATTTTTAAATGGAGTTGCACCCGGCATCCTTCCTGGCCCCTTCTGCTTTATTGTTCCTTGCGCACGACATCTCGATCCGACTGGATCAATAGCTAGTTAGCGCAAATCACGGCTCCTGTCACCTCTACCTTGGCAGCCTCCGACACACGCGTGCGTGTGCTCTCCCCCAGCACACGCGTGCACTCACGCGCGCACACGCATACAGATGGGCACAGCCGCGCGTTGTGCGGGGTGCGGCGCCGGCTCGGGAGGAGCAGCGGGCGGCTCTCTGACCCCGCGGGTTAAAGGCACTGCTCCCAGGCACTGACACCTTGGAGCGGGGAGCAGCACATGCATCGATAGGATCGCTGGGCTCAGGGCGCTGTGTGTTTGGCGTGTGTGTGTGTCACACGGAGCGCTGCTTTCTTCCCCTCTTTAGCAGCACTCCTACGTTCGCCGCAATCGCCGCTATTCTTAGCAGCATCTAGTGAGATCGGTAATTGCTTTCTGGTCGCGATAACGGCAGCGCTTCTGCTCGAGCGGCTCGGCGCTCAGAAGGCAAACCGTGGAGCCGCTGCTCCTATATAAGGACATGTTTCGGGATTTCGGAGGCTTAGCGTAAAGCAGCGGCGCCCAGGGCCGCTGGTTCTGCACCACACGTAGCCACTCGGAGGGTCTGAGTAGGCAGGTTCTTCTCGGGAGGCTCTCATAGACCAGCGGAGAATTTAGCTGTTGTTGGGAGCGATAAGGAGACGATGGCTGAGACAAAACAGGCTGTTCTCCTCAGCCGGCAGGAATAATTCTGCTGTGCGGTGCCGCACCCCCGAGTGCTTGACCCTGTTCGTGGAGAAGGAAAAGGCTTCGCTCGCCCAGCCACTGAGGTTTTAAACCCTTTCCAGTTGCCTGGGGTTGGCAGGGTGGTGGCTGTCCCGGCCCTGGAGGTGTGTCGGGTGAGCAGGCAGGGTTCGAGCAGCGCTCTTCCAGCTTCCCAGCAGCGCCTGAGCGTGCTTCGGGCTGTGCTGGGGAGGGTTCCCCGCGTCCCAGTGCTGTGCAGTGGTGCTCAGAGTGAGAGGGGGATTGGACTAGATGTTCTTTCGAGGTCCCTTCCAATCCCTTATGATTCTGTGATTAGTCGTTAGACCCAAGTTCCCCCAGCACGTGCCGTTGTGGGCTCCTCACGACACCTGCCGTGGCAGAGGGAGCGGGTTGGGTGATTTATTCCCATTGTGGTGCTGCCGGGGTCTGTGCCAGGTTGGTGGGCTCTGGGCAGGTTCCCCTGGTTGGGGTGTGAGGTGTGTGTCCTCCTTTCCACTGCCCTCTGTGCCGGGAGCCTGAGCTCTGGCTGTGCTGCCTGCCGAGCAAGGGCAGCTTGGGCATGGATGGGCTCCCCGAGATGCAGCGGAACCCCGGACTTCTCAAACGCTCCCCTAGTGCCTGGATTACAGGGAAGCAGCCGCTCGTTCGAGTTGCTTTAACGGCTGCTCAGATTCCTTACAGCTCGCCCCTCTTTCCTCCCGGTGGCATTAAACTGCTTTGCTGATCTCTAGCCGTCTGGGAGCAGACAGGGTCGCTTCCAGCAGCCGTGCTCAGGGTGCTGGTGTGACACACCGGCACGGGCTGGCCGTCGCCTTCGGCCCCTTCTGCGCCTGCGATCGTGTTTGGGTTCTGGGTTCAGCGTCTTTGACGCTGGCTGGACGGTGCCCTCTGCTGAAGGGGGATTTCTCGTGAGGCGCTTGCAGCACCGCGGCTCGAGCTAACAAAGACTGACCGCAGCACATCCACCCCAAAGCCCGGGGCCGCTTTGCTGGGGTTTCTCTTCGCCTGGTGAGACTGAGCCGAGCAATTTCCCCTTCAGAGAGATGTTGCTCAGTTGTCCTTAGAAACCCCACAGTGGGTGCTGCTGGTGTCTTAGTTTTGATGGGAGCGGCGGAGGTCGGGTCCTGCGGAGGCCAGGCGAGGGTGGCCATGTGCGGGTGTTGACGGGCAAACAGAAGCCGCCGCGTCGCACAGAGGCCGCAGCGCTCGCCGGTCCGAGCTGACAGGCTCGTGCAGAGCCGCGCCGTCAGGTTTCGTCTTTGAGGTTTTGTTCCTATTTCGCCCTAGCGCCGAGCCCGCCGGCCCACTGCCGGCCGGCCAGGACTGCTGCCGAAGCAGCTGTAGGGTCTGCAAATCACCAGGAAATACATTAGCAGAGGTCAGATTTGGTCCAGATGCGGCTGGGAGCCTTTGTTTTCCTTTCTCTCACCGCTACCTTCGCTGCTGCCTGTATTTCAAGTGGGGCTGAATTCTTCTAGGGGCTCTTCCGAGGGGCTGGGTGTGTTCACCGGCACCGAGCTCTTGCGAGCCGCTTCAGACAGCAGACACCGCGGAACGCAGCGTTTGGGAAGGGTTTGTGCCGCAGGGGCTGTTGGAAATGAGCTCGGCGCGCTTCGCGGCCACCGCGCTTCCCAGCGCTGCTTTGTTTGCTCCGAAGGGCCGCTCCGTCTCGCACGAGGAAGTCTGAGTTGGTGAGGGGCTCGCGCAACACCCCTCAGATACGGAGCGCGAGCCCCGGCAAGCGCTCCGGGTTCACTGCTGGTGTGCGAGGAGAGAGAACTCTGGTGGGGGAGAGCTGGGCGTGCGGTGCTCTTGGGCTGAGCGGTCCCTGAAACTCTTCTGGCCGGCTGGGATGGCCACGGAGAGGCTGCAGACTCTGCCTGGCTCCGTGTGACGGGCAGGGCAGGGGGGCTCTGGAGTACTTGGACCCTCTGCCGGGTTTGTCCTTGTCTAGCAGAAATGACCCCGCGCAGGGGTGTTTTCCTTTGTTTCAGAAGTACTCTGGAGCGGCGTGTCTGGAGAGCTCTGTGGCCGGTGCTAGCGCAGGCGAGGGGCAGTGCCTTCAGCGGCGTTTGCTGTGGCCGCTGTCGTGCGCTCGGATGCGTTTAATGCACGAAGTGTGTGGGTCGTGGGCATTTCAGTCGCTGCCCGAGCATCCACCTGTCTTGGTTTCGGTCTTTAGAGTGGGCCGTTGCCGCTGCAGCGGCCGATCGGCCGTGTTTCAGTCGGCGCGGGTCACGCACTCGGGGCGCGCCGGGGTGTCGTCTTTTCCCCCAGGGCTGGTTCCTGAGGCACCTCGTGGGGCTGGTTCGCGTGGGGGTGGTGTTCGTGTTGCGTGTCAGAGGCTGCGTGAGTCTGCCTGCGAGGGATCTATTTCTCGGGGCTGCGTTGCAGATCTTTCCACCTGCTGTAAAAGGAAATGAATTAGCCTCAATATTTTCATTGGAGCTCGGTGACAGCACAGATTTATTCTGGTCCGCAGCGTTTTACGCCGGGTTTGCTCTTCATCTTCCACGCGCGGCGCGTCCCTGTACCAGTGACCTGGTGGGATGCTCTGCCGTGCAGCCGCAGAGAGCCGCTTGCTGGTGGCCAGCCAGCAGGACCCGCAGGGGCACAGGACAGGGTGTGAGGCACAAGTCCAACCCCAGAGTACACGGGCTGGTTTGTCCCAGCCAACTGCTGGCCTCAGCGGCACCACGGGGAGGTTCGGGTGCAGCGACCCGGCTTTATGTGGCCGTGTAAAATTTTCCTGCTAGGCAGACTGCTGTGGCCGCCAGTCCGCGTGCGGCTCCTTGTGCGCTTCCATTGAATCCCGGTGCGAGCTGAGCATCCGCAGGCAGCGCAGAGCCGGCTGCGAAGTGACTCTTCAGGTGGCCTAACGGCGTGCCTTTAGAGCCCTAGGGTTGCTGCAGTATCACGAGCGCTGCGATCGCCTCGTTCCTGGAGCACAGTGAGAGCTCCAGAGAGATCAGCCCAGCTGTGGGTCGGGGGTCCCTGCCCTGTTTTGTCACTGTTTTAATGAACTAGATGGTCTTGATCGTGTTTTGGGCTGGGGCGCTTCTCGTGGAGATGGCATCGGGCACCGGTACCGGCGTGGCCACCGCTCCAGCCAGCAGCCGGCCTTCTGTGCAGCTGCTCTGAGCCCTTGGAAAGAGCAGGGTCTGCTCCTGTAAATACCTGCTGAGAGCTTGCAGGGCGTTTTGAATCTGCTGTGCTGGTGTTTGGTGCTCTTTAAACACAGAATTATTTGAGTGTTGCTCGTTTGAGGGGTGGCTTCGGCAGAGCGCTGCTCTTTCAATGCACCTTTAGAAGGGGGCTGGCCCAGGCGCTTCCCCGGCACCTGCTCGTGGGGCAGGAACCCAGTGGACACCAGAGGGGTGAAGCTGTGGAGCCTTCGAGGAAATTCCGGGTGTGCCTTGGCTTCGCTGCTCTTGGCTGGATTTCTCAACTGTGAGAATCTCACTGTTGTGCTTTTCTGTAGGCAGCCCCAGAGCTGACACGACGGCCTCGTGTGCAGGCAGCGGTTGTTCCGCAGGGAACTGCTCTTCCCTTGCAAAGGTGCAGTGGAAGCACTGCCGGCTGCCAGTGACTGTTCGCCGTGCTAAGACTCTGTGTGTGTGTGTGTGTGTGTGTGTGTGTGTGCATCTGCATCTCTATTTTATTTATAGAGATATAAAAATACATACACTTCGGATTCAAGTATCTGGTGTGGATTATGTGCCGGCGCTCCAAAGTCAAAACCCTTTTAAATCTGAAGCTAAGGCTTGAACAGCTGGAGGTCTAATCCATTAATTTTTACAAGCTGACTTTCTTAAGACTTCAAAGAGAACATCTTGGGCGATGTTGCTTTGCGGCTCCCCTCCTCGGCACCCCTGCTCGCCTGCCCCCAGCTCCCTCTCCGCTCATCTCCTGGCAGATGACAGAAGCCCGTGTGTGCGGGGAGCGCCCTTCCCTCAGCTGCTGCGATGGCAACGTGGCCGGGCTTTGGGAAGGCGCTTGCCGATGTGCCGGCGCAGGAATCGCTGTGGGCACTGCTTCTCCAGCGCTCCTCTCTGCGGTGGCCCTAAGAGTGTTGGTGCCCCACAGCCGTGTGCTCTGGGCTCGTGCCCTTTTGAGGCGGCTGGGTCCATGCTGGCCCTTCGGGAGTGAAGTTCGCTCGGGCTTTGCTTCGCCCCCGTCGGATGAGCTGTTCTATCACACCTCCGGGTTTCGCTCCCCGTGATGCGCAGACTGTCGGTCACGGGAAGCTCCGGCGAGCGCCCTGTTCCTCATCCGCGCCCTTCGCCTGCGCTGGGAGCCCCCAGTTGCGCCGCTGATGTCTGTTTGCTGTCCGTTTCAGGAGACCTGTTCGTGTCCGTCTGGCACCGGAGCGTGATGCTGAGCCGGCTGCGGTTCTGCCAGCTCCTGAGAGTCACCTGAAGAAGCTTCCCTTGGTTTGGGAAGAGGAGCCCGGCTGCGTTGCGGTGCTGCTCTGTTGGGCCGGGTCGTGCTCTAACATGAAGGTAGCCGCAGCTCATGCGGGCTGAAGCGCCGGGAAGGGCTGAGCGATGCTGTGCTGGGGCCGGGGCTGCAGCCTCACGCCAGCGGCCGGCGGGCTGCGTCCTGGTGGCTGTTTGTCTTTTCACCCCCTCGTCCCTGTTGGGAAAGCGAGGGGAGGAAGCCATGGTCGTGTTTTCCCTCTCTTCCCTTCCCGTGTGGCCACTGCACCTCCAGGACGTGATGCTCTGGAGAAAGCTGTCATCGGTCGGTAGTTGGAGGCAGCGTTTTATTTGTGGCGAAGGAGGTGTTTCCCGAGCTCGGTCTGCGTGTGGTCAGTCTAGTGCTTCAGCGTTCGCAAAGCACCGGGCAGCGTTTGTGCTGCTGATAGAAAGCCCGTCCCGAGGCCGAGGCCGCGCGGCTAATTGCAAAAGCCGCCGCTCCCTGCCCTCATTAAGAAACTCTCCCCGCTCCAGAGCCAGGGAGCGGTAATTTGCTGCGCAGGCAAATGCACTGAAAGAACCCTGGAAGCGGCAGTTTCCTTCCTTCCTCACCCTAATCCTCTCCCCAAATGCCGTTTAAGAAGAAAGACGCTGCTTTTCCTCTCTTGCCTCAAACCGTTTTGCTAGAGAGATGTAAATGGATCTATTAGCACAGGAAATGAGGGCTGGGCTGGACGCGTTAGCCGGGCAGAGTTTTGGGGTCTCTTTCCAAGGGAAACGTGCCACCGGTGTGTTCTTCGGGGTGGAGGGCGTCCTCTTCCTCTGCGGTGACACCGTAGGGCCTTTTGGTCCGGGGTGCGAGGGCTGGTGGGAAGCAGAGCGTGCTGCGGGTGGAGGAGGGCTCCGAGCCGCAGATGTGCACGCAGTGCAAGCAGGGCCGGGTCCCTGGGGACCAGAACTGAGCCTGCCTTCTCATCCCCCGCTGGAGGTGATGCTCGGCGTGTCTGCCGCGTGAAAACAGGCAGAGAGGGAGCGTCCGCCCGAGCCTCCCGTCTCCTGGCTGGATGGCACAGTCAGTGAAGTCATTATCCCGCACGGAGGGACTCTTGGGTTCGTCTCTGGCTGCGATCGAGCTGGTGTCCCTGTTCAGGCCCCGCTCTGTTGTTTTATTACGTGAGGTCTCGCTCACTGCACCTCTTACTGCCACGGTGCTTCGGCAGCCTGCGGGGTGTTCCCGCTGCTGAGGAGTTAGAGTCCACATCAGAGAACCCTGATGCTCTCCAGAGGCTCGGAGCACCAGCGGCTGGGCGACCGCAGTGCCGCCGGGGCTTTGGCTGAGTGTGCTGGTGGGGGCATGGTGGGGTCCCGTGTGGTGGAGCTGGAGGGACTCTGGGGATGAGCCTGGGCGAACGGGTGCCTGGTGCAGGCTGGCACGCTGGGACTGAACAGTGCGGCTGGGATTTGGCTGAGCTGTTTGAGAAGTGCGTGGAACAGGGAGACTGAAGGGTGTCTTGTCCAGGTCGCTCCTTTCTGTGTTGATTCCTTCTTACTCGGGTGCATTGGGTGGTGACGGTGCAGCTGGGCTGCCCTCCTGGCTGCCCTCCTGGCTGCCCTCCTGGCTGCCCTCCTGGCTGCTGCACTTCTCCTCTCCAGGAAAAAGGAGAGAAGCCCCCGCCCCAGTTATGGTGCTGCTTGTCCTGTCGTGGGCGACTGCCCAAATGGAGCAACAGCAAAAGCAGCTGAGATGCTGTGCAAGGGGTTTGATGTGAGGTGATGCTCCTCCAGGCTTGTGGGGGAGAAGCATCACCGTGGGTGGGCTTCTCCTCTCCCGGCAGAGCCTCCCCAGCCAGGTCCTGACCCCGGGGCTTGAGCTCTCCAGTGCCTCACAGCCTCTGGTGTGACCTGGCCCTGGAGTGGCCCTGAGAGGAGTGTTGCCAGGCGCAGGCGGGTGCATCCTGCGTCTTTCTGACCCGACTCTGCTGTTCGGCTGGTTTTTCCGAGGGCCACGCTTTGGGCTCCAAGGCTGCTCTTGCCTAGTGTGGAGAGCAGCCCGGATTTCAGACCAGGTAGTTCTAAAGGCAGGAAGGCAGCGGCTGTGGCCCTTGTTTGTGCTCTGCGAGCAAAATAAAGCGGTTCCCCAGCAACTGCAGTGGAAGTCAGCGCAGCCTGCGAGACGGTCCTTCCGAAACACTCTGCGCGAGCAGCGCTGCCCTTCCACGCGCTGAACAGCTGCTGTGCGATGGGGAGCAGGTTTTGTCGGTGCTGGATACAGCGTCAGGCGCTCGCAGCACGTTCCTGCGTTACGCGAAGCGAGAGCGCGGGACGGGATCGGGATGGTTTCATTTCTGCCCTCTCTCTCGGGTGCTGTAGTTCCCTTCACTGCCTCTGAAGAGAGGCTCTCGCTGTTCTTTTTGTGCTGGGAGAAGCAGCGGCTCCCGCGCTCCCTGCCAGCCGCCGGGCTGCGGGCAGAGGGAAAGAGAGGGGCTGTCTCAAGTGCAGATGAAGTCTCACGCTGGCTGTTTTGAGACAGGGGAGCTGGCCAAGGAGAGAGAGGACAGCAGCACGTGTCCTGGTTCTGGTTGCTTTGTTCTGCTAGGCTCTGCACGGTGCTGCCTGCATCAGTGGGAGGCTTCGTGCCGCATGGACAAAGGGCAAACCCTGGCGTTCTTCTGGTTTGGTAGAGCTGGCTTCAGAAAGCGTAGATGTGGCCCTAGGGAACACGCTGTAGTGGCCATGGTGGGCTTCTGTTGATGGTTGGGCTTGATGATCTTACAGCTCTCCTCCAGCCTTGATGGTTCTGTGGTGCGTTTGTTCACCGGCGCTGTCTGCAGGCCGGGTGTGAGCTGCAGTGACTCTCACACTGCTGGGGACTGGGGCGACTGGCACAGGAGAAGCCACGGGGAGCTTGAGGGTGGCCTCGGTTGTTCGGTTTCTCTTTGCCCTTAAACTTTGAGCACGCAGAGGAGATCGCTCTAGTCTGTGCTGAAGCGGTTTGTGCCGCGGATGAGCCCTTCATGAGTCGTGTCCTGACTTTACCCGCCCTGGCTGAGCTGCTTGTGGGAATTGCAGACGCCGATGTGCCGCTGGCAGCCCCGGGGTGCTTGGGGTGCTCGCTCTGCCGTGGTCGCTGCCTTGCTCTGGCTCTGCCCAGGCTCCCCAGCACACGGCCAAAGGCTGGGCTGCTGGCGTGGGAGCTTGGGCTGCGGTGGGCTGGTGGCGGGTTTTAGCAAAGCAGTCGAGTCTCGCTCCCAGTAATTCCCCCGTTTGCTGGCGTCGTGTGTGGCTCTTCCCAGAGCAGCTTGTACCGGGCTGCTGCCGTGTTTCAGTTGCGGACAAGAGCATGGGGAGATCCTCTTCCCTGGCTCAGGGCAGCGGGAGCTTCAGGAGCAGGAGGAGCTGCGGCTCTGTGGCTACTGCTGAGCGCAATGGAGGGCTGGGTGCTGCCCTTGGGTTTGGAGAGAGCTCGCTTGCAGCTCAGAGCAGGAGTCTGTTGCGGTGACCACTGCTTTGCAGGGAGGAGCGCGGCGCGGTGTGGGGACTGAAAGCTCTTCCTCGTGTGGCGCCAGGTATCTCCTTGCCCGGTGCACTTGCACCCCGGCTCTGGAAGGGGGACTGCTGTGTTGTGCCGGTTTGCTGGGGCTGAGGACGGCCAGCGCAGGAGACGGGGGTGAGGGGTGCCGGGGGAGCCGTGCCCGTGCTTCCCTTCCGAACGCTGCTGGGTTGTTGGAGGGTTGGGTGATCCCGTTGTGAGGCACCAGGCCGGTGACTGTTTTGTCTGGAGTTCACTTGAGATACTCGAGGATGAGACTTTTAAAGCCTGGACGTTACGTGACGTGTGGGTGCTGGTTTGTGCCGGGCCAGCCAGACCCGCCGGAGCGGGGCTCAGCTGCTTCCAAGCCTGCTTTGGCTCTTACTGGGCAATGTCCCCGTCGCCTGATGACAGTCTCACCGGCAGACCTGGAGCAGAGTGCCGCTTGTTTGAAACCGCCGTTGGGATTACATTCGATTTCGGGTGGTCCGAGCCTGTCTGGAGTGAGAAGCGAGGTCTGTTTGTGAGGGTAAAGGTAGCTCTGGGGAGCCCACGCTTCTGCTCGTTGTTCTCAGCACCCCAGAACACCCCGGGCAGAGTCCCTCGGTGGTGACGCGGCACCATTTTGCTCTCCGTGTGCGTCTGGGGTCGCGCACGACGCTGGGAAGAGCTGCGCCTGCTTCTCGCCACGAAGAGGAGGGGGAGGCCAAACCTCCTCTTGTCCCGTGGGAGGGAGTGACGCAGAGCACCCCCTTCTTTCCTTCCCCCCGCCCCGACCCCGGCAAAGTTTGGCTGGGCTCTCTCCTCCCCTCGTTCAGGATGCGCTGGGCTGGCCTCTCTCCTCCTTTCCCTGCAGCATCTCCTGGAGCCCCTCCCAGGGGTTGCCTGACGTGTTCCTGAAGGCTGCCTCTCGCAGGGCTCTGGCCCAGATGGAGCTGTGCAAAGTTCCCGCTGCGGAGCTGCGGGAGAGCCCTGCGGGTGGGTTCTGCGGGGAAGCCCACGTAGACACCCGTGCAGGTTTCCCTTCCGCATGCACCGCGGAGAACTAAGGGCACCTTCTCCCCAGACGGGGGCCGCGGCGCTGGACTGTCACCTGAACGACGCCCTTCCCAAACCAGGAGGGCTTCGCTTAAAATCTTAGAGCAGAATTGATCTGTCGTGATCCCCAGTGCTCCCCGTCGTCGTTAAATCCCGCTGGAATGGCTGCTGTGGGCTCTCGGAGTGCTTGATGGGAATTAGGTGCTGGGGTCATGGGGGGACTCCAGGCCAGAGCAGGGTGTGTGTGTCATGGGGCACCCCTGATCCGGGTGACTGGGGTCAGAGGTGGGTGTCACGGGGTGACTCCGGTCCAGAGCAGGGTGTGTGTGTGTCATGGGGCACCCCCGATCCTTGTGACTGGGGTCAGAGGTGGGTGTCACGGGGTGACTCCGGTCCAGAGCAGGGGGTGTGTGTCGTGGGGCACCCCCGATCCTTGTGACTGGGGTCAGAGGTGGGTGCAACTCAGCATCTCTGTTCACGATGGACCTCTCCTTTTGAAGCAGCCCTGAGCAGCCTTTTGCATCGGTTCGGTGACGAACCCCTCTTCAGGGCACTCTGTGCAGGGAAGGGTCCCCACGGTTTCCCACCAGGAAGGCGGCGCCCGGGAAGAACCGTAAGGCCCCGTTTCCTCCAGGCGGTCCGGGTGTGCTGGCGGCAGCGTTGCAGCTCAGCTCTCGAGTGCTGTCTGCAAGTGGGTTGGGTGGCACCTTTGCCAAACCCGAGCTCCCACAGTGGGGTTTGTGTGGCCTTTGGCACCCAGGCGGTGCTTCCCTGCCTGTGTTCAGAGGGTCTGCAGTCGGTGCCTGCTGCCGCCGCCCTTTGTCGTGGTGCTCGCTTGGAGAGTTGGGGAAGAACTGCCCAGGAAACGCTCGTCCAAGGAGCACTTCCCTGCGCCTGTCCCTGGAGAGGTGGTGCCTGAGCAGCCTGCCAGCGTGCACCTGGCCGCAGCGAGAGGAGGTTTGGGCCCGGGCAGGGGCGGGCTGTGTCCAGGCAGAGGTCTGGCAGGAGAGCCGGGTGCTGCAGTCAAAACCCTGCTCCTTCCTCGGGCTCAACAGGTAGGAACTCTATGTGCTGCGGGGTGAGGTGGCCCCTTGGCAAGTGCTCTGGCAACCTCCTGAGGCCAGGGTGTCTCTGGAGGATGGACGCAGCAGCTGCAAGGGGACAGATGCCTCCAGTGGATTCCCCCTGCCCCGCTGGCTGCAGGTTGCTGGGTGATGGGTTGTGCGACCCGTCGTTCGGTGACCGTCTGGGCTCCCTTGGCAGATGGTCGTCGGTCCACGCATGGTTGTGGCTCTGGGCTCACGTTGGTACCTCGCTTGGGACACTCGGCATCCTTTAGTCATCTCTCTGACTCTTACTCCAGACCAACACTGAGCATAATCCGGATTCTGGTTTTGGAAGAGGTATTAATAGCCGGCGGGGCTTAGGCTACTTACGGTCACCTTCCGCTAGTCTTCCAGTCAGAGAACCAGAAGCACGGCTGTTGGTTCTGTCACTCAGCTCCCCGGTTGCGATTCACTTCTGGTGAACCGCAGCAGTTCTGTGCAGGTTGCAGTCACGGCTTCTGCAGCCAGAATGCGACTCCCTGGAAGCCAGCGTTGGAGACCCAGGCACCTCCACCGTGGGCTCGCTGTAGCCCGCAAGCTCTGCGCTAACAGGACCGCGTGGCTCTTGAGTGCTTTTGGGAAGGGACGTTCTGACGGAGCCCGCAGAAGCGGTCGTGCGCGGTGGCTGCGCAAGGCAGGCGCTTCCAGGCAGTCGCAGGGCGCTCTGCTGCGCCTGGTCCCGGGAGCCGCGCAGCGCTGGGCTGGACCGGCTCTTCCCTCGTTCTGCAGACACGAACCCCGGGTGAGGAGGTCTGGCGCTGCCGCCAGGGCGGGCGCTGAGAAGGGGAGCCAGGACGAGGAGCCGCGCTCCTCCCAGCGCCCGCCTTGGCTGTTGGCGGCCTGGGACAGTGGGGAGCGTCGGCCGCCCCGGGCGAGGGGTGAACCCTGCGGTTCCCCTCGCAGCGTGACGTTGTCCTGCGCCGCTGTTCTCCCCCTCTCCGGCGGTTGGCACGGGGTGTACCCGGCAGCACGCTGCGCGCCGCCCGCGCTTTTGAGCGGTGGTTGCCACAGCGAAGCTCTTGATGGCCATTGTTTCTATCAAAGAAGAACCACCTTCTCCTCTTCAAAGTCACTGGTGCCGCAGTCGTTTTCCCGTTGAACGTGTCAGGGTCCTGTCTCCGACCGCAGACGGGATCGTCTCCTGTCACTGCACAGTGACTGCAGCGTCTCACGCAGACGCAGGCGCTCCGCGGCTCGGCGCAGGCAGCGCGTCCTCCGTGCCGGCGCTGCCGTAAGGGAGACTCCGCTGAAAACAGGTATTTAGGGGTACAGAGCCCGGAGAAGATCACTGGGCTTGGCTCCGTGCTTTCCCGGGAACTTCATCAGGCTGATGGGAAGCAGAGGAGTCTTTGGCAGTTTGAACTCAGAGCTCCCCCCTCTCCTTTCTGCCACTGATCGCAGCCGAGGTGGCTCCCTCGGAGCTGCTCGTCCCTGCTTTCGTCTGCCGCTTCTGCAACTCTGCGTGAGCAGGATGAGTCTCCAGCACTGGCACTGCTTTGTTAGCCTCAGATGTGTCTGGGGCGAGCGAGAGAAACGGGCGTGGGGGACAGGCGAGGAAGCTGGGCTCTGCTGCCGCTGCTGCCGACGGAATCGCTGACAAACCGGCCTGCCCCGTGTTGGGTGTCGCTGCTCTGAGGCTGAGGGGGCTTTGGGAGAGACCGGCCAGGAGACAAAATGGGGGGAGAGAAGGGATCGAGTCAACACGAGTGCTCGTTTTGGTGGGTGCTGAGGACAGGATGAACTCTTGAGGCCAGCTTCTGAAGACTCAGGAGAATTCAAACCCGCTGGCACAAACGCGCAGGCTGGGGCCGTGTTGGCTCTGCGGCTGCCCTGTGGCTCGGTGGCCTGGCTGCCAAGCAAGGAGCTGGCCGTGTGGGAGCAGGGGAGACGCGGTGACCGGTGCCAGCGGGGTGCAGGGTGCGTGGGGGGTTCTCAAAGTGCTCTCTGACCTGGGCGACTGAGTTCTCTGCTGCCAGACCCTCCCTGCGCCACTGTCCACCGAGGACTCCTTGAGAGCCTTGGCCAGGCACTCGGCGAGGCCGCTGGTGCCGGAAGCGGTTTCTCACACCAGGTACCGGTGGGCTCTGCGCATCCCAGCGACGTCGGTGGGCGAGCGCTGGCGTGCTGTGCCTGGCCGAGGGCACCCTGAGAGCAGAGCTCCTCTGGCACTGCTGCTGAGGTGGGGACTCACCAGCTTTGTGGCTGCTGGTGGTCAATGGCTTGGGCTGTGTTCCGTACCAGCGTGGTGGTCACCGTGGACCAGGGGACAGGGGCCCTGCTGAGATGGACGGTGCCTCAGAAGGTCTTCCCGAGCCTCCAGAGCCAAAAGCCCGGGGGCGAGTGTTGCCCGGCGTGCGGGCTTGCACAGGCTCTTTGGCGAGTCAGTGATGGGATGGAAACGGGGCCCAGCAGGACCACATCAGGCACTGCGGAGCTTCATCCCTGCCTCAGGGCTGTTCTGTGAGCGTGGCAGGAGACCCCGAGCCCCGGTGAGATCTGCGGCCCCGTGCCTGCTTGTGTTCTGCGTGCGCGAGCGGCCAGCGGGCTGTGACCCTGAAGTACGTACTGGGGGTGTGTGGCATCGGAGGGCTCGGCGCGCCCCGGTCGCAGATGGGCACGGCTTTGCCCACGTGCTGGGCAGCAGGTGCTTCCTGCCCTTGCTGCAAGGACTGGCTCTGTCTTTAAACCTGCAGACCCCCAGACCCTCCCTGGGAAGTTGAAGAGGAAGGGACCCTTGCAGGGTTACGTGAAGGCGATGCCTGGCTGTAGGCTGCAGGGTTGGCTGATACGCGCCCGCCCCACACCCACGGCTGGTGGGGGCTGCTCGTACTTAGTCAGGGCCGTTCCCAGGAATCTGAGAAATCTCCCCTTCTCCTGCTCTGTCTGTCCTCCCGTCCGTCTGTCCTCCCAACCTGTTTGTTTGTGCACGGGGAAGTTTTCTGTGCCAGGGAGAAGCGGAGTGGAAATGTCAGGGGTCAGGCTGCAGGCAGGAGCAGGCAGCTCGGCTCCTGCAGCCTTTGACTTTCCCAGACGTCAGAGATGTTTGTTCCCGGCGGGATTAACCCCTTCAGCGCGGCCGCCTTCCGCCCGCAGTGGCTGCAGAGCTGTGGGCAGGCTGAGGGCGTGCAGGCAGCGAGCCCAGGCTGCTCCTGCAGCTCCCTGTGAGGCCCCGTTGGCGCTGGGCGCTCCTGCTGGCGTTTCACTCGCCCTCTCCCCTTAGCCCAGCAGGCAGCGCAGCCGGAGGAGGAGGAGGAGGAGGCTGCGTGGATCCCGGCTGCTGCGGAGAAGGGTGACGGCACAGTTCAGGGCCCAGCTGGCCGGGTACCCGCTTTCCAGTCAAGGAAGCGCTCGCCCACGGCGCACGCGATGCTGCCGTTTGGAGACGTCGTTGAGCCGAGCTGTGGCGCGGGCTTTGCCGCTCGGAAGGTGCCGAGGGACCGGCTGGCGAGGCCAAGCCTTCGGAATAAGCAGCTGTGCCGATGGGCCGGCCGAGGTAGCACCTCGCCGGGGGAAGACGTGTGCTCGGTCGGTTCACGCGTGTGGCAGCCTGGGCTGCTGCTGAAGGGGTGCCCGGGGTTTGGTGAGAGCGCTGGTGCTGTGACCGGGGCACCACCTGGGCCTCGCCCCGCCTGCGGAGGCGGAGGGGTGGTGGGCTGCGTTCGGCTGCTGCCTCGGTGTTGGTGCTGAAGAGCCAGGTCTCGCCCGGTTTGAAGGAGCTCAAAGTGCACGTGGTGCCCTGCTCAGGAGAGTCGTGAGTGCTGTCGCAGGGCAGTCCTGTGGGAGCTGCTTCGCGTTTGGCTTCCTCTGGGGTGAGGAGTTTGCATGGCGCTCACGTGCCTTGAGCTGACTGGCTTCTGAGGGGCTGGCTGATCAGAGCCATGAGGTGGCCATTGCCCCCGTGAGTTCTGGGTTGTGTTTGCAGAGCCCTTTCACTGACGTCTCAGTGCTGTTTGTTTCAAAGTCACCTTCCTCCTCCACGGTGTGCTGGATCCAGTCATTAGAGGTGGAAGGGACCTCCAAAGATCATCTGCTCCAATCCCCTGCCACAGCAGGATCCCCTGGATCCAGTCATTGGGGATCAGAAGAGCCCTCGAGAGATCACCCAGTCCAATCCCCTGCCACAGCAGGGCCACCCAGATCACGTCACACAGGAACACATCTGTGTTGTTTTCTGGAAGTTCTAAGCCCCTGCAACACAGAGCTGCTGCTGCTGGAGACCTTTCTCCGAGGAGTGGGGTGACCAGAAGGTCCTGTCCTTCTCGTGGGGTGGTCCGTGCTTCTGCTTGGATCCGATCTGAACCGGGTTAACGGCAGCTGTCAGGAGCTGCTGTGGTTGAGTGTGGACAGGCATGAGCTCTGATCTTTGGTGGGCTGCTCCTCGCAGGGGTCCCCCAGGACCTTCTGTGCCCCCCTGTGCTGGCTCAGCCTCACGTCCTCTCTCTGCAGCCTCCCCTTGCTGGGGCAGCGGGCACCTGTGGGCACCCCCTTCTCTAGGGCCACAGAGCAGAGCCCGCACGAGTGCCGGCGCGGTGCGGGGAGCGACGTGCCTGCCCTTTCTCATTTTCTAGGGATATTGAAATGGTTGTGGGTCATAAATCGCCTGCGCGCGGAGCTGCAGAGGGAGCGCAGCCCGTATTTCAGCTGTGACTCTGAAGATGAGACTGTCCATCCTGCGCCGTACCGGCCCATTTGGGTGATTTAGTGGCCTGTGAAGCCGCAGAGTTAATTCTGCGCTGGAGCGGAGCGCGTCTGCGTGCCCGCGGCTTTCCTGCCCGAGCACTTTGCTGCTATTCTGAGAGTTCCGCCGGGTCTCCTCACGGCGATGTGACGGTCGCAAGGGAGAGAGGCGCTCGTGCGGTTCCCGTCCCCACAGCGGCCCTTGCAGCCGAGCCTGAGCGAGCCGCTCCTGTGTGCCGCGGGGTGGGCTTTTCCAGGGCGCCGCCAGCCCCCTGCGCGCGGTGGTGCCCGTCGTGCGTCTGGCGGCGCTGGCTGCCTCTCGCTGGGGCGTTAGGGCAGGACGTGATGTCCCAGCAGAGCCCGCTCTGCCGCCAGGTTTATGACCAGCAGCCGTGTCACCGGCCCGTTCTGGTGCCGCGTGGGCTGCATCTGGCTGTGCCCAGTCCGTCACGTGCCAGCGTTTCCATCTCCTCCTGCGGCCAGAGTAAAACCTGCGCTGTGCCCAAGCTGGGGCTCTGCCCAGGAGGGGCATCCTGGGCTGGTGGCACCCGGTATCGCCCTGATTTGCAGCCCCTGGAGTCCTGCTCAGCAGGGACTCTGACCCTTTCTGGACAAGCTCGGGCTTCCCCACAGCTCTGCTCTCCACTTCCCTTCTGCGGGCTCCTCAAGCTCGCCCGGGAGCCCCTGGACCCTTAGCACAGCCGTGGTTTGTAGCCAGTGGCTGCGAAGCGCCGTGTCTGTGTCGCGGGCTGAGGGCTGGCCATCTCCACAGGGGTCGTAGGGAGACTCTGCTCCCTCCTGGGGTCTCTCGTCCCACTTCTCTCTTACCCTGGCGGTGGAGAGGTTGCTTGAGGCCATTTCCCGAGGTCCCTTGGTGAAAGCTGCTGCTTTGAAGCCGTCGAGCTGCGGCTGGACGTGCCCTGGAGACGTGTGGGATCTGCTCCGCGGTGGCGCTACCAATACACGGCGTGAAGGAGCCGAGGACCCCGGACGCTGCGTCCTGCCCACCGGTCGCCGTCGGAGAACCTCGGCGGCGCGCGCACAGATCTCCTTGAACCCGCGTGGTTTAACCCGGAGCGTTCGCGCACACGGTCGCCGCATCTTGGGGCGGAGGAGCCTCAGATGTGCGAGGCCCCTGGGAGAGATTCACTTTGCCCGTGGCAGTTCTCTGTTACGGCCCCTCGTAATGGTGAGTTATGGAGCGGGCGGCGGCAGCGCCGGGAGCTGCCGGCAGGGCTGGGCAGCCAGGCGACCCCGTGGCCGGCGAGCCGGGCGCAGCTCTGTCTTTGGGGGCTGAGCACGGGGCTCCCGGCCCTGTCTTTGGGACCGAGGCAGCCGAGCACAGACACGTCTTGGGCTGCTGCACCCAGCCCGTCGCCTCACCGGCGGCGTTCAGCGCCCGCTTCCCGTTTCCGCTGTGGCTAGGCAGCGCGCGCGAGGCCGAGCGCCCTCAGGCCGAGCGCCCCAAAGGGACCCTTCGTCTCTCGACCTGCTCTCGCCTCGCTGAAGGCAGGCAGAGGTTTCCCCGCGTACCCTCCCCATCGCTGTCGTTCTGTTTGCTCCCCCAGCAGTTGTGAGGAAGCCTCTGCACGGCCGTGACGAGCGCGCTGGGGCGCACTTGTTTCCCCCCGTGCGGCGCCTTCGCGGCCCTCGCCGGCGTGGGTGGGCACGCGCAGCCTATTTCTGGAGGCCGGCTCAGCGCCGTGAAGCTCGTGCTCGGCCGGAGGCGATGCTGGTGCCCGTGGCCTGCGCGTCCTCGAGGAGAAACGAGCGGCTGCCAAACCGAGAGGGCTGCGGAGCAAGCTGGAGCCTGCGGTAGCTGTCGGCCCGCCGGGCACCGTCGCCCAGTGAGCGGCCGAGGTGACGGGGCCGCAGCGAGCGAAGCCGGGGCTGCCTCGAGCCGTTTGGCCCTGTTTAGTGCAGGGATGGAGGCATCGACCCTGTTCTGAGATGAGCGGAGCTGCCTGGGTTGTGTGAGGGGAGGGAGACCTGCCCCACAAAGTGGCCCTGAGCCCTGGGCAGCAGCAGCACACGCGGGTGAGGAGCGGTGGGTTGGCTGTGCTGGGCTGCAGCTGCCCGACTCCCAGTCGCTTTCTCCTGGAAGCACCTAGAAGTGGTCGAGGGCAGTTGGTTTAGGTTTCGGTGCCAGTTCTCCTCACTTGGGCAGGGTCTGGGCTTCACGCCGGGTAGAGCTCAGGAGAGCTCCGTGCCGGTGGAGGCACTGGGGAGCCCCCGTGGCCGCTCAGAGCCGTGTGGTTGGGTTGGCTCAGGCTGCAGCTGGCAGGTTGGCTGTCTGTGCTTCAGCTTGCAGGGGAAGCAGGGGCAGGCAGCAGCGCCGCAGCTCTGGGGGGACCCGGTGTGAAGAAAGGTCTCTGCTGGGAGAACCAGCTCCCTGACGTCGGCCTCTTTGCCGGGGGAGCGGGCAGCAGGCCTGCGGCGGCTCGTGCCTCTTGCGGTGGGGGCAGCCTGGGAGTTAATGGGCTGAACTGGAAAGAGGAACTGGCGGGAGCCAGCAGAGAGGAAGGATGTGAGTTAAAAACAGACCGTTGGCCCTGTGGCTGTCGAGCGGGGCACGGGGAGCAGCTGCCGGTTTCCCCCTTGGACACAGGGCTTGTGTTCCTTCTGAGACGTGCAGAGGAGGGGAGCAGTAGCTCAGCGGTGGCTTCCAGACAGACGAGTCGGTGTGAGCAGCTCCGTGCTTCACGCTGGAGCCTGGGGCTGGAGCCTGCTGCTCCGGTGGGGTTGGGGCTAGGGTTAGGTGTGCTCGCCCCGGCTGGGCTCCTCCCGGCAGGGTGGAGGGGCCCGGGTTTTTAGAGCAACGTGGTCGTTCTCCTGGTCCAGACGTCGTCTGTTCTGTGTCTGCAAGGTCCCGCTCTGTGTAAGATGGCTGCTGCCTCTTCCACCGGCACCGGATGCCTGCGGCTAGCGGTCTCAGTTTGTCCTCAAGTGATACCCACCCCAGCTTGGTGCCGGAGCTGCAGTCCGGCTGTGACCCTGCAGCTGCACAACAAACCCTTGACGCTGCCACAGGCTCGGGCAGCCTCCCCGTCGCGGTGCCGCTCGGCAGCGCCGAGAGCTCGGCGAGCAAAGCCAGCGCTCTGCGGCACGGCTGATGCGCGCTCCGCTCAGAGGAGCGGGCACCTGCGGTGGGTCACCTGTCGGTGCAGGAGGAGGCTTGGAGGATCCGAGCTCGTGGGCGGGCGGCCGGGCTGCTGGAGGGGTGGGCACCGCTCGGCGCTAAGGGCCGGTGGGCTGTTCCCGGGGACAGCTGTGCCCCCATTTAGGTGCGCAGCGAAGCCAAATGCTCGGCTCCTGGTTTGCGGGAAGTGCTGCTGACGTGGGACCAGGCTCAGCGCGGTGCCCACGTGCTGGCTGCGGGGCCGGCCCTCCTTCGTGAGGAGCCGCACAGCTCAGGCAGGTCTGGGCTTGATCAGCCCCTGCGTGTGTTGCCGGTACCCTGGAGCTGGGCTATCTGCACGGTGCTCCTGGCCGCCAGAGAGGGGAGTCGCCTTGTGCCCGTTTCAGCTCCGCTCGACCTGACGGGCCCTTGGCAGGGGCCGCTTGTCTTCGCCCCAAGCGCTTCTGCCTTCCTTTGCCTGTGCTCTTGCTGGGGAGGGCAGCGCCGTCGACCGTCTGGTGGGCTTCAGGCGTGACGCAGGTTACCCGCTGGTTCGGGGACGGGGCCGCTGGGGCAGAGCACTTGGCTCCAGAGCCAGGCGTCGCCCCAGGGCAGGTGGAACGGGAGAGACGGGTCCAGCCCAAAGCAGGGACAGGGTGCCGGGGGCGAAGACGGCAGCTCTGGAGCAGCAGGGGCCAGGTGCCGTGGTTGTGCTTCAGACGGGTGGAAGACGCCGGGCACTTGCGCTCCCGGAGCCGAAACCCCTTTGTCGGGGGCCCACGGTGCTGCGGCAGCGAGCGAGGAGGGGGCTCGTTGGCCGGTCACCGTGTTCAAGCCGCAGCTCCATGGGCGGAGAGCAGGTCCGGCGTGCAGGGAGACGTCTCCAGAGCTCGCTCTCCCCGCAGAGCGCCGCGTGCCTCTGCCGATATGTCAAGCTGTCACGGGGGAGATCTGGTGAAAAACATCTTGTCCTGAGGGAATCCTTTCAAACCCTGCGTGCGGGTTTGCTGCCGCGGAGGAGATCATTGCTCAAATCTAGCCCCTCTCGGGGTCGCTCGGCCTCTGCTTCGCGGGCGCAGCGTGGACGGGAGCCTGTTAACGCACCCTCTAAGGGTGTTCCCGGCTGGCGGGAGGGGAGACCCGTCTCTGGTCGGGGAACAGAGCGGCCTCGGCCGCATCCTCCGGTGATGTAGCCGACGCGGTCGCTGGCAGTGCAGGGCTTCACGCTCGGCTGGCCATCGAGGGCGGCGGGGCCGCGCTGTGCCGGGCGGCCGGACCCTGGGCAGTGCGGGCGGCCGAGGCTGTGTCAGAGCCGGTGAAGGAGTGTAAGGGACGAGCCCCGGGGCGAGGAGCCGTGGCGGGGATCTTCAGCCCCCGTTTGTCACTTCAATCTCGCAGGAATGCTGAAGTGCCCAGTGGAGCCCGTTCCCGAGCAGACCCCAACCAGACTGCGAGCGCGGCCTCCCTTCTGCTCGTCGCTGTCTCGTGTTCCCTTTGGCGGCGGCCTGAGCGGCGCCCGAGCAGCAGTCCAGAGTCCGGTCGCCTCTGTGTGGCGGCGGCGGTTGCCTTGACCCCCGCCGTCCCCGCTCGGTCTCTCTGTCCCCTGTTGTGCCAGCGTGCCGGTGACCCCTTGCGATGGGGTTGGTCTGCCTGGACGTCGGGGCACATCTGGGGCTGAGCCGCCGCACTGCGAGCGCCTGCCTTTTGCACCTGGGCTGAGGAGAACAGGGGAGCTGGCAGGAGCCGGCCTGTGGCTACGGGGTGTCTTCAGGAGCGAAGGAGGAGACTGCCGGGCTCTAACCTCGCAGCAGGGATGTGCTCGCCCTGAGCTGCCGCGAGGAGCGGTCTGTGGCGTGCGTGCTGCGTTCTCTCTGGCCTTCCCTGCGCCCCAGCCGCTGCCTCCCGAGGCTCCTGGCTGGGCTGCTCCGGTTGCTCCCCTGTGCTGCAGTGGGCCGGCATTAGCCACTGGCCGGGAGGGTGTCTGAACTGTTCACCTAAACCTGCTCCCCTGTGCTGCAGTGGGCCGGCATTAGCCACTGGCCGGGAGGGTGTCTGAACTGTTCAACTAAACCTGCTCCCCTGTGCTGCAACGGGCCAGCAGTAGCCACTGTTCACCTCAGCTGTGGACTGTCGGCTGAACACAGGTGTCTGAGGGCTGTGGAACGGGCTGGCCTTGGTTTGCTTTCGCGTCCCGACGGGTGTTTGCCATCACTCCTCAGCCACAGCTGCCCGGCTCGTCCAGGGGCTGCGGCTGCCTCTCGGGGGGCCGGGCTGAGGACAGCAGTGACAGCTCCTGCTCACGTCCGGGGCATCCGGCGGCTGCTGCGGGGTCTTCTCCGGGGGGAGCAGCCTTGCAGTGGGCTGGGGTCACGCAGCGTGGGGTGTCCCCGTCCCTACCGTCCCGTGCAGCGGGAGCGCGGGCAGCGCCGCAGCAGGAGGGGCCTCGCTGAGCGGAGGGAGAGGGGCACCTTGTTCCCGGCACTAGAAGCTTAAGCGACCGGCCCAGCTCCGTGCAGTAGCCAGTGCCCAGGAGAGACCACCGGGACGTCGCCCTGCGGTGCTGACCCGCCGGCCGGGCAGCTGTCCCGGGCTCCGTGGAGGCACGTCCTTGGCTCTGAGGAGGAAGTCCCCACCCAGGCACGGCTGAGCCCTGGCCCCGGGGACACGGCCGTTGCTAACAACAGGCTCCCTGCAGCAGCTGCCAAGGGAGGCAGCCCTGCCCTCAGCACGGTCTGTCTGGAACCGCCCGGGTTCCGACGAGGTGGAGCTCGCGCCTGGCCTGCGGCTTGGCAGCGGCGAGGCAGCCGAGCCACGGCACCGCCTCGGTTACCTGACTAGCCAGCCTGCCGAGCCCCGTCTGCCCCTCCAGCACCCTCGGGAGGGCGTGAGCTGCCGGGCTCTGCCCCTTTGAGGTGGGCACGGGTGGCGAGGAGGGCTGCTCAGGCGCGGCTGCTCCCTGGCCCTGCAGAGGCACTGCTGCCAACTGCCTGGCACCGGGGCGCGTTCCTCTCTCTCTGGGCAGAGGAAGAGAGCTGCTGTCATGGCCGCTAATCTCGAGGCCCTGGCTTTTCCTGGGCGGCGGCCGGCATGGCCGGTGCGTTCGGGAGCCCTAAGAACGAAGAGCCCTGGGCTTGGGGTGGAAACGCTGCCCGGGGAGGCAGAACGGCTGCAGAGGCAGTCACAGACCTCGCAGGGCAGAGAGGGGGCCTTGGGGCGGTGGGCTCAGGGGAGCAGGGGCTCCCCGTGCTGGGGCCAGAGCAGGCTGGCAGCCTCAGCGCTGACCTTCAGCTCTGCTCATTCATCCGAGCTGCCTGGAAGGACCCAGCACCGGCTGGGGGGTCCGTGACCCCCTTTGGGGCTGAGAGCCGGCGTGGGGCTGGGGCTGTGGCTGTGGTGGTGTCCCGCAGAGCTGCAGCCTCGAGCGTGGCGCCGCCGGGCTGAGGTGCACGCGGAGCTCTGGGTTGGCTCCGCACGTGGCTGTGGCTGGGCAGGAGCGGCAGGGCTCGGGAGGCCAGCTCCGTCTCCTGTGGGCTACCGGGTCACGGCCCCAGGGCTAAGTAGTGCCTCTGTCCAGCAGGATGCTGCTGCTGCTGCGTGGAAGAGGAGCATCTCTGGCCTCGTGTAACTGAGCGCTGAGAGCGCTGACCAGGCTGGACCAGGCTGGTTCAAGGCTGTTCCAATAGCCCTGTGGCTGAGCGAGAGGCTTTGCGGGTCCGGTTTGGTGCCGAGGCTGGCGGTGGGTGAAGCAAATACAGCTGGCTCCGAGCAGCCTGGACCACGGCAAGGACAGCGGGCAGGAAGGGCTGGAGAAGGTCAAACATTCCCGGCCATGGTCGGGCACGCTGGGCGCACTCCGGCATCGCCCTTGGCCCTGCAAGGGGCAGCTCTCGGGCTCTGCGGGAGGAGTGAAGTGGGGGTCCCTGCCCGTCCTCGTGCTGCCCTGGGACGTGTGAGTGGAGCGGGAGGGGAGAGCAAAGGGCTGCCAGAAGGTACCGCTGGAGGTGCTTGAGGATGTGGGGAGTTAGCAGGGGAGGGATGAAGTCTGAGGAGCTGTCCTGGGGCTTCTTTCGGTGGTTCCACTGGGAGCACCACTGAAGCGATCTGACGTCGCCCAGGGCTCGCGGAGTCAGTGGCCGCTTCCGCGCTGCTCACACCTACGGCCGCTTTGCCGTGGCACGGGAGAAGGCTCTGGGCAGTTTCTGGCTCGGTGACCACCAGCCGGAGGAGCTGCCTGCAGGGTGGGGAGAGGCAGCCGTGGTGCCGTGTTGGTGACCCCGGGGACAGCAGAGCTGGAGGGGTGCGGGGCAGGGGCAGCGGTGGGCGACTAGTCATGGGGCCCGGCGCCAGGCGATGGGACGGTGTCGTGCGGGTCTCCTAACGCTCTCTCTGAACCCTTTCAGCCCACGACCTTCCCCCGAGCAAGACCTCGGCGGCGGCGGCGCAGACGGGCAACCACCTGCAGTGCCTCGCGGTCCACTGCACGGACGACGTGAGCGAGGCGAAGGGCCGGACTGCGGTGCCGACGTGGAGGTCCCTGCACTCGGACATCTCCAACAGATTCGGGACTTTCGTGGCCGCCCTGACTTGAACAAGAGAGATTATTTTTCTTCCTCTTTTTAATTTCCAAGGGCCGCTGCTGCCAGGAGGACTATTTTTCTAGGTTGGTACCTGCTCAGTGGCACGTGGACTGGAAAGGGTTAATTTAAAGCAAACCTCAAGTTTTTTTAATCTCCTGCCACCGTGTGTTGCCAGTGTTAACCCTTCGGCACACCTCGCTTGAGAGTTCCCTGCTAGCCCACTGCTCCCCGCCCCGGGCCGCCCCCGGCATACGCTCGTAGATGAGGCCTTCTCCTTCCCATCGCCGCCTGCGTCCGAGTCTCTGTGTCACCACAAGGCAAAGATCCTCCTCCTCCGCTTTGTTTCCCCCTTTCCGTTTGGCTCGGTCAGTGCTCGTGGCGTTGGTGGCCCCGAGGAGCAGCGGCTCAGGAATAAAGGCTGGTGACAGGCCGTGGCCGTGGCCGTGGCCGCGTCAGGTACCGACACCAGCGCTTCCTGGCCGGGCAGCCCGTGCTCTGCTGAGGCGGCTCCGCGCTGCCCTGTTCCCTCTCTGGCAGAGCCCAGCCCCGGGCTGCCACCACGACAGGAGGAGCCTGCCGGAGCTCTGTCCCCGACAGGCTGGCTCGGCCGCAGCCGGGGAAGGTGCACAGAAGGCTTCCTCGCCGAGCCCGACGGGAAGCTTCCCAGTCGTCGTCGTCTCCCCCCGGACGCTCGGGCTCCTCTTTGCCGCTGAGGAGGGACTGGGGATGTGGCCGCAGCCGCCTGGCTCTGGTGATGCTCCCACAGGTGCCACCTCCCCACTGCGGGAGGAGACCCTCCAGAGCTGTCCCCGGGGCGGTGTGCAGCGAGCGGCCGGGGCTGGCTCCCTGCAGCCCTGTCGGGTGGCCCGGCCACACTCTCCCCCTTCTCACGTGGTTTTAGCTGAAGGAAGATGCTGTCGGTCAGAAGCAGGATCCAGTGTCCCGTGCCCCTGGCTCCTGCCCTGGCCATCCCAGCGCAGCGGCAGTGGTCAGGGGATGGTCCCAGCAGGGGGCTGAATGCCCAGGGTCAGTGTCCCCTCACCAGCCCCAGCTCGAGCTCGCGTGAGGCCCCGTTTCTGCCACCCGCTGCAGGTCGCTGGGTGCTCAACAGAAGGAAAACCAGGCTTCCCTGCCGCTGCTAGATAACACTCAGTCGAGAGGAGAGCTGGAAGCGACCCAGGGCAGACCGCGGCCGCCTCGCCGGTGCCGCACTGCTGGTGCTGCCCGTTCTCTGTGCCCCCCAAGCGTGAGCAGGAGCCATCCCGCCCGCTCAGCCCCGCTCGCTTCCCCCAGCTCCCGGGACTCAGCGCCAGCGCCGCAGGTTTAGCTGCCAAGTGAAGGTCAGCCTCTCCAGGGCCACCTTGGCTTCTGTCAGGGGCTCGCGGGACGCGGCCCTGCTCCGGGGATGGAGGTCAAAGACTGCTCCGTGCCTGCTCTTCGATGGTTGTGCTGGGCCTTAGTGGTTTGGAAGGGGCGTCCTCAGCAGGCAGCAGCGGAGAGGAGATGGTGCCTGACGTGCCGGCGGCGCAGGGTGCTCCGGAATCCTCGCTGTCGGCCAGATGCGGCCGCAGAGCCTCGCGGTGTGTGGAAGCGGTGCTGGGACGTGCTCGGGCTGAGCTCCTCTGTCGGGTCTGGTCGTGGCTCCGGGTAAATCGGGATCGTTCTGAACCCCGATTCTCAGTGTTGTTTTGCGTCTTGTCGAAGCTGGAGCTGCCCTGAGGACGAGGGTTCTGCCCGTCCTGGAGCAGGGGGCTGCGGCGCTGCTCCCGCCTGCGGGGTTCGGACTGAAGGGGCGGGATGTTGGCGAGGCAGCGCCGGCGGCAGAGCGGATGGTTCTGCAGAGCAGCTCCCCGGGCAGTGCAGACGGCCTGGCTGGGTCTCGTCCCCCTTTCCCCCTGGTTTGCTCCCTGCAGCGTCTCCTGGAGCTGCTCTTCTCACTCGCTCGGGGCCGACTTTCCACTTGGTTTTAGAGTACAAAGCGGGAGCAGTTCGTCAGGTGCCCCTGGGATCCTCAGGGGTTTAGACCCTGCGCAATGAGGACTCACAGAACCGTTGGGGGTTGGCAGGGACCTCGAGAGATCATCCAGTCCAATGCCCCTGCCAGAGCAGGATCGCCCAGACCCAGTGGCACAGAGACTGGCTGCCCCGCGGCGCCGAGGAGCAGGAGCGGCAGCAGGCGCTGCGGGGCCCGAGGCGAGGCAGCGGCAGGATGGGGTGTGAGGCAGAGAGGGGCTAAACGCGGCGTCTGGCTCGTGGGCCCCGCTGTCCGCGTGGTTCTGCTGAGGAACGCGGCCACGTTTGCCAAAGACGAGAGTGGGAGCCAGCGCGGGGCTGCCCAGGGCAGGCGGCGCCTCCTGCCCCTGCCTGGGGGTGTTTGGCACCGGGGGCCGGAGCCTTGTCACAGAGCTGGTGCTGCTGGCAGTGCAACCGCGGGGTCGTTGTCGCCATCGGTCTGGCCCCGCAGACCTGACGTGCGGCTTTGGAACCGACACCAAGCAGCGGCGCAGCCCTGCGCGGTCAGGACCGAGAGGTGGGTTGTGCTCTGGTGAGGAGAGAAACTGAGGCACCGGCCGCATCAGCCCAGGCCAGGG
Organism: Phoeniculus purpureus; assembly: GCA_028565055.1. Taxonomy (NCBI): domain Eukaryota; kingdom Metazoa; phylum Chordata; class Aves; order Bucerotiformes; family Phoeniculidae; genus Phoeniculus; species Phoeniculus purpureus. The sequence continues at coordinate 9,801,229 of JAOXOE010000776.1, read as the reverse complement.
GCCCGGCAGTGGCAGGGCTGGGCTGCGCCCGGGTGGCTCGGGGCTCACTGCCTCTGGAAGCCGTGAGGGTGCTCTGCACCGGGAGCAGCCGCTCGCACGGGGCTGTTCTCACACCTGCTTGGAGCTTCCCCCTGCCCTCTCGCTGCCCTGCTGCTGGCTGTGGGGAGCCTGAACATCGTGTCCTGGACCTGCTGCCCGGCTCCCTGGCCACGTGGGGTTGTGTTCACTGAGTCCTCAAGTTGGGATGCAGTGACCAGAGTGGAATCTCTCTTGGATTTGAGCTGGGAGGAGAGATAAACTGTCTCTGCCTGCAAGGGCAAGGACAGGTCTTGTTCAGTGAGCGCTCGGGGGAGTTTGCTCCCGATTGCTCAGTCCTGGGGGTCCTCGTTCTCTCCTGCTCCCGCTCCGTTGATAGAGCGTCTGCGAGGGGCGGTTCAGCTCGTTCTCCTTCAGCTACTCCTATCCCATAGGTCTGGGTTCCCCGGTGTGGCGAGGGGGGACGGGGATGAGCGTTGGGTCGCTTGGGGCCCGATGCCGGCTCCCGTGTGGCTTTTGGAGCCGTTCGGAGGCCGCCCGGCCTCCCTGGAGCGGGGATCAGGGTCGGGCTTCCAGGCACCAGCAGGAAGGTGGAACAGCCACCCGCAGTGAGGAGGAGGACGGGGCGCGGGGAGCCCTGGCAGCGACGTGGGGGGACACGGGCAGACAACCCGGGTCAGTTCGGCTGGCCTTGGCGAAGCTGCAGGGCGAGGTGTCCTCGGGACGGATGGCGCGTGAGAGCAACCCCATCCTTCCGCAGTGGTGTCTCCTTTGGTGCTGAGGGCTGATGGAGGAACCAGCCTGCTGTTGTCTTAGAAATCCTCTATCGAAACAGTTGGTCCGAGTCCGCTGGCTCACAGACCCCGGCTGTGGTTGCCGGCGGTGCCAGCCTGGTCACTGCTCCCTACCCGAGAACGCGGCAGCCTCTGAGCAGCCTTGGGCAGGAGGTTCTTCCTCTGTCCTGAACCGGTTCATGGAACAGACAACACACCCCACCCCAACCCTCCCGGCACTGGCGGTCGGCGCTGCCCGGCCAGCCGGTCCCTTTTCTTTCCTCCTGCCTTTGGGTTTTGTTTTGGGGCTCTGGTTAGGTTCGTTTCCTCAGCGCTTGGCTGGAAAACTGTGACGACAGCTGATGGGACTGAGTGTTCTTGTTCTTTTCTCCAGTATGTAAAGTGCAGCCCCCTGTCTCCTGCCTCCTGTACATACCTGTACATGTTCTACCGAGCAACTGAATAACAATAAATATGATGTTAATGGTGGTCCCGTGCCTTTCGTACCGCGCTGCCGCCTGGCCCCGGTGCCCCCGGCAGGCGAAGTGGAACGATGCTCCTCGCCCCCAGGTAAGCCCCGAGGTCCATTTTCTGTGGTGAGGTTTTCCCTGCTGGAGGGGCTGTCGTGCAGGGCCGGATGGCTCTGGGACTCTGTGGGGATCCCCCTTGTTCCAGGGGCTCCCGGCTTAGCTGATCCCTCTGTGCCCTGTCAGCCTGCAGTGTGGGGCAGCCCCAGGCAGATCCAGCCCCTTGCTTCTGGCTCAGCTGGTGATGGACATGGGGATGGCCAAAGCTGGGCGGTCAGGAAGGTCTTTCTAGCCGAAGTCATTGGTTTCTCCTCTGGTTCATCGGCCAGCAAACACCTGAGGCGCTCCGAGCTGCCCTGTCCTGCCCTGTCTGCAGTCAGTGGGGCTGGGAGGGCAAGTCACATGAGAGGAGACTCCTGGCCTTGCAGCTGGTGACCTGGGGCTTCCGCAGCCCTTCTGGGGACATTTCTGAGCTGAGTTCTGTGAGTAAAATGGGAACAGAGTAGAGCCCTTAAAGGATTTGCAAGGAACTGGGTCAGTTTGGACCTCTTTTTGATCCTAAGAGAGAAACACAGGCAGTGTTCCTGACGGCTCCGAGTTCCTTCTGGACAGTGCCAACCCACTGTGAAAGAAGAGACCCAGCCCTCTGGCTGTCCAGCCACCAGTTCCCTGTGAGACTGGGGACCAGTTTGCTGACACAGAGCTTCTGGTGTTGCTCAATCCCAACAGTGGCTCCTGACCTCTCCCCAGCCCCAGAGACACCTGTGGGACGATGATCCTGTATGTGGAAACCTCTGGAGCCTCTGAGCTGCTGGGCGGGTCTTTGAGATGCTGGGTGCAGCTTCAGCCTCAGGTCTGTTGCCCAGCTGCTGTCTTGGGGCGCTCAGGGGCACCCTGCTCATCTGGCTGCACCCTCTCTCTGCTGCAGCATCTCTACTCCTGGCGCCTGAGGCTCTGGTGCTTCTCTGGCAGGGCCAGACCTTCCCGCAGCACGGTCACGGCTCCCCACAGCCTGCTCCTTTGGTAGCTGTTCGAGGAGAACTGGCCGCGAGCGACGGCCGGTCGGGTTCCCAGGGCTCCTCCGGTGGCTGTTTCTTGACCCAGATCTCCTGTGCTCAGGCTCCCTGTGCTGCTGCCGGCAGCTGGAGATGCCTCTCCTGCCCCAGCACCGGCCCTGCCTCACACAGGCTGCAGTTTGCTGGGCATCACCTGAACAGGTGAGAATAAACGGACTGAGCTTCGGTCTCCTGAGCTTCGCGGTGGCTTCAGCTGCTCTCTGGTAGCAGTCGTGACCTCTGGTGGTGCCGGTGTTTGTGGGCTCCTGGGTGCGACCCTAGGGTCCCTCCAGCGCCCCTGCCCAGTCGCCGTCTGTGCTGCTCTTGGGTGGGAGCTGGCAGGAGGCGCTGGCTGTCCCTGCCATCCAAAGCAAACGAACACACCGGGGTCAGTCGCATCCTTCCGGCTGGGAGATGGAACCGCGGTGGGTTTCTTTCACTTCTGGCGGAGGATTTCCCGCAGCTCCCCAGCGACCTGCCTGCAGGGTGACTGCGCTGCCTGGGCTCCGGGGCTTGGAGCCTCCCCAGCAGTTTCAGCTCTGTGGCCCAGGACCTCACGCAGAGTTCGCTCGTGGAAGCTCTGCTCGGGTGAGCTGGGTAGGGCTGTGCCTGCTGGGAGCGGACAGCGACGGTGTCCGAGCCGATGCCCTGGCTCGTTGAGGGCAGCACAGAGCGCAGAGGTGCCCAGACCAGTTCAGCAGTGAACTGAACTGGTGGGGGAAGGTTCTCAGCACTGAACTGGTGGGGAAGGTTCTCAGCAGTGAACTGGTGGGGAAGGTTCTCAGCAGTGAACTGGTGGGGAAGGTTCTCAGTAGTGAACTGGTGGGGAGTGTTCGGCAGTGAACTGGCGGGGAGTGTTCAGCTGAGCTTGAGGAGGTGGGAACCTTTCTCCGTCTCCTTTCATCCCCTGCAGAAAGCCCCCCTCTCCCTTCCCCCTTTGGGTGCCTCCCTCCCCCGAGCTTTTTCTGAGGCTGGAATTCCTCCAGCCGGGCTCTGGGCTGCAAGAAAACTTTACTGTGTAAATTTGCTCTTTGTGCGGGAGCCCTTTGTCTGAAGAGCTTTGTGAGCTGCTGGGGCGAGGGGGAGCCGGAGGAAGAATCTGAAAAGCCCTGACCCCTGATGAATAAAACGCAGCACATTAACACATTCTTCAATAAATTCATGATCGCAGATAAGGTGGGAGTCCCCAGGGCCGGGCTTTTCATTAACCCCCTGCTGCCTAACCCAAACAGACCAGTGTTGTGCCAGGCGGCCAGGACCAGCAGAAGCCCCACCGTGGCCGAGGGGCCACAAATGCCGTCTCTGCCCGTCGGCGAGACACGAGCGCTCCTGGGCTGGAAGGGCTCCTGGGCTGCTTGTTCGAACAGCGACGTTTTCAGACGGTCCGAACGCTGCCAGGGCTGCTCCCCAGCCCCTGTTGAAATACGCAGGTTAACAAAGCCCGAGCGACCTGGTTCGTAGCTGAACGATTCCAGCCTGCGGAGCCTCGAGGTTTCGGGAGATGAGCAGAGGCAGAGGCAGCAGCCGATGCCCCCAGCTCCGAGGTCGCCCCGTGCCGGGCACCCCGCGCAGCGCAGCTCCCAGCCTGAGCCAGCCCCGGTGCGGGCTGCGAGCCGCCGGCCCCGCCGGCCGCCCTGCGAGCCTGGTGCCGCTCGCCCGGGCTCTCGCCTGGCAGCCGTGCGGAAGGCAGCGGCCCTTTGTGCGAGGAGGTCGCGGCTGCCCCCGCGCAAAGCGATGCTTTACCCCTGCTCCCGCTGCGAGAGGAAGGGCCTGGCCGAGCGGGTCTGTGGGGCCGATGGGCTCGGGCTTGCTGCTGTGCGCCCGGTGCCCGGCTGCGGGGCAGCTCCCCCGGCAGGGGCAGGGGCAGGGGCAGGGGCAGGGG
>JAOXOE010000776.1:9762884-9786295 GCA_028565055.1 Phoeniculus purpureus | reverse complement strand
CGGCGCGTGCGCAGAGCGGCCTGCGGGGACGATGGTGCTGATCAAGGAGTTGTGAGTCGGGCCGGGGCCGGGGCCACCGCGATGGGGTTGCCGCTCGCACCCCGCTCCCCTCCGCGGCGGGACCGGTCGCTGCCGCCTGGGACAGAGACCGTCCCGCGCTCTGCCGGGCTTCGCTGAGCGCTGCCGGGGCCTCAGCGGGCCGCGGGGCCTTCAGGGTCCGAGCGGGGGTGGCAGGCGCGTCCCTGTACTTCGCTGCCGCCCGGGCCGCGACCCGGAGCGCTTCGCGGGGCTCGGGGAGCGGCTCTGCGGAGCCGCGAGCGCTGCGGGCTGGGCCCCGGGTCCGCTCTGCGCTGCCCCCGCCTCAGCCTTGAGCTGTTGCCCCGTCTGAGAGAACCCTCCGTCGGCCTTGTCCGACCTGAGCGCGGCCCGCGGCCGGCCGGGCGGCGCCGAGCGGCCGGCCCTGCCCTGGCGGGACACCGAGCCCTGTCCCTGCCCCGCAGCCAGAGCGGTGTCCCCACACACGGAGTTCCCCGAAGCCGTTTCCTCGAGGCCCGTCTCACCGAGCCGACGGGGCGGCCCTGCCCCTGCGAAGCTCGCGGCGAGGCGGGGGGGGAGCTGCACCTCGGGTGCCCCCGGGTCGGGACCCCATTTCGCTTAGAAAGGCGCTGAGGGGCAGCGGGACAGTGCTGGGGCTCTGTCACCTCTTCTCGTGGTGCTGGGGGCTCCGCGTCATTTACAAACCCTGTTCCTTGCAATTTTCCCTTTAATTTGTCCCCTATCCCCGTCCCGTTGCTGGTTCCCCGATTGTTCTCCTGCGGTACCTATTATGCTGCTAAAGACTGAAGTGGGAGGCACCCAGAAATCTCTGCTGCCCTGTGAACCACAAGCGTGTCCTCTAGGTACTGTGACAGTGTCTGCTAACGCCAGGGCAAGTGCCTGCTGGTCTTGCTGGCCAGCTGTAAGAACTCTGTAAGGACTACTTTCAGGTAAAATTAGATGCAGTAGGGTGCCTCATAGGAACTTTGACTGCTGTTTGGCCAGCTCTGCTGTCAGCCTGACACCAGCGTTTGTGGCTGGTTTGTGCTTTTCTCAGGGTCTCTCTGCACCTTTCACAGTTTCAATAAATGCGTTTGAGTGGGGTACACAGCAGACTGAAATAGAGAAATCTTTATCCAACAAGGGATAAAGAAGTTGTTCACGTGGAAGGCCCAGCTGCATTGGATCTGCAGGGGGGATAGTTTCTGTCACCTCCAGGCTGCTGCATTTTCTGCCTTGCAGAGGGTGCAGAGCACTCAGGCAGCTGGAGGGATGCTCATGGTGGCACTTAAACACCTGGAGCTGGGTTTGTAGTGTGTGTGCACAGCCCCAGTTCCACCACCCGAAGGGGTTGTGAGCTGTGGTGATTTTGTGGTTTGTAGCTGCTCTAGCTGGCAAAGTCCACTTGTGGGCTCTGAAGGCTACAAGTTGTCCTTTCAAACTGTACAGATGGAACTGCTCCCTGTGTAGCACTGAACACAGCTCACATCTCCAGCTTTAAACGGGTTCAGTGCACCATCAAGTTGTGGTGGAGCTGGAAGTAGATCCTGGATTTCCTGGCTCTTCTCTGCAGCTTCTGCTGTCCTGAACCTGGTTTTTATCCCCTTTGTGAGCTGTTGTTGAATTTTTATAGGCTCGTTGAGATGTACCCACGTGGCCCTGCTGTTACAAAGCCTTTCTGAGGAGAACGCTTGACTCATGGTGGTGCTTTCTTCTTGACCGCCCATGTCAGAGTTGTGTCTGTTATCTGCAGGTGAAGCCTGATGATTCACTTTGTTGAACTTGCTCTTTTCTTCTTTCAGCCGAGTGGTTTTACCCTGCTCAGTGCAAGAGGTACGTCCTCACCCAACCTGCTTTCTTAGGGGGGTGATGGGTGGGAAGATGTCAGTGGCCTGGATCATGGTGCGTGTGCCCCGGCTCTGCCGCAGGGAAGTTGTGAGCCGCCAGAGCAGAGGTGACCCTTCGCAGAGCAGCAGGTTTCCCTGCAGGCAAAGCACCTTCAGTTGTCCTGAGCCACCCCACAGCTTCCCGGCACCAGGAAAAGCAAGCCGTGCGGTTCTGCACCCCAGCAGGATCTTCTGCTGGTGAAAGCTCTGAGTGACTCCCGGCCTTTTCCTAAAGGCGGCAGCGGGAACCGTGCTGTCAGTGGGCAGCAAGTGAAAGGGCCCTGAGTCACGTCAGGGCGTTGGGACAGACTTCCCAGGGAGCTGTCACACCTGCTTGCTTCTGCCTTCTGCATTTTAAGGGTCCTGTGAGGCCAGTGTCCTGCTGGTTGGGAGGATAAACTGGGGAGCTGGAAACGGGGAATCCCCGCACACTGGGAATTGTATTTCTTTGGTGGAGTTGAGAGCGACTGAGGAGCTCTGCTTCTGGGATGAGAGATCAGGAGTCACCTGCCTGGAGTGCTCCAGCAGAGCGCTGAGGCCAGACAGGCTCAGGGATACCTAGTGCCCAGGAACCTGAGCTCAGCTGTGCCGGCAGATTCTCCCACTTCACCACGCGTTGCCATGCGCTGTGTTGGACTTGCCCGCAGCTCTGCCGGCGCTACCGACCTTCCCCGGGAGCAACTCGCTTTTCTTGTGCAGTTTTGCCTGACGCTGCAATTCTGCTTCTCTTTCAGTATCAAGTCGGGCAACTCTATTCAGTGGCAGAAGCTAGCAAAAATGAAACAGGAGGTGGCGAAGGAATTCAAGTCTTAAAAAACGAGCCTTACGAGAAGGACGGCGAGAAGGGGCAGTACACTCACAAAATCTACCATCTAAAGAGGTGAGGCAAGTGCTGGCGGGCGCTACGGGCTCTCGGTGTTGAGAGACACAGGTCCGAAAGTGAGGGCAGCCTTCTGCTGCTCGCGGCTCTGGGCGGTTACCGGTGTCGTCGTGCCGCTTGGACCTGTGGAAGCATGTGTGCGTGGGGAAGGTTTTAAATAGGTGGGAAACAGTAACCAGGAGCTGTGGAGAACGTCGGACCTGTGAACTGGCAAAGGCTTCTCCCAGGAGAAACCGTTTGAGTTCTTGGTACGGAGCTGAAGGGGTGGGTTAGCGTTGGGGTGCTCTGTGGGGTCACCCAAAGGACAGGAGTGCCGACAGAAGGGTGGAGAAAAGGAGAGTGGTTATTGCCTTGCAAAGGAAGAAGGGGTTTGTCTCCTCTGATGCTGAAGACTCGGTGCTGCCCGACCGTTCTTTACAAACACTCCGTAAGGCATCACCCAGTGTTCAGCGCCTCCACTGTGTGAAGGCCAGTTTCTCTCAGCGCTGTGTTCCGTGGGGCCGTGGCACGCAAGGTGCGGGTCGGAGTTGCTCCTGGCTGGTTTTGGGTGTTGGACTTCCAGATGTGCACAAACCGGAGGCCAAACGACGTGTGAACTGCAGGATCCACACGGAAGGGCTCAAGGACATGGATTTGCTTGGTCTGAAAGAGAAAAGTCCTGGGCGGTGGGAGGTCTGGGTCCTGAGCTGCGAACGAGGAGTCATCTGCTGGCTTTTCCCTTGCACCTAACATGCACAGGACAGGAACTTAACCTTCCTAGGAGAGCTGAGGGAGGGGTGCCGTCGCATCTTGGGCTCTGTGTGCCCCTGACGCGCACGGTCTGTTCCAGCTTGCCTGCTGAAGGGCCCCAGTCTCCAGCGCTCTCCTGGTTCTTAATGGTTTAGTGACTTGTTTGGCCAGAGCCAGGCGAGCTCTGGTGTTGGACGGGAGAGAGCGATCGCTGCTGGGCATGGTGCTTCTGCTGCAGTTCTCCTCCCCAGGCGTGGCACGTTGGCCCGGGTCCAGGTGGCCGTGTCGCTGGCTCACGCACTTGGGAACCTCCTGGTTTTGCTGGAGAGCCGGGAGGTGATCCCTGGGGCTGTGCTCTCCCGCAGCGGCTGGCTTTGCTGCTCTTGAAGAGAAAAGAGCTTTCCCCGTGATCGTAGGTGCTTCCAAAACTGTCCTTAGCTTACTCTCGCCTGCCTGGTTATCACCTTCCCTGTTGATTTTCTGGTGTCTTTTGCAGTCCGTGACGTTGCTGCAGCTCCTTCCAGTTCAGCTGTGGGTAACTTGTGCGTGAGAACTTGTCCAGGGCTTAGGTGGAGCGTGCCCTCCGTGTTGGAGTGCCAGGAGCCGGTGGGGGACTCCAGCGGCAGTGGCGCTAAGCCTGTTGTCAATGCTTTTCACAGCAAAGTTCCTGGGTTTGTCCGGATGATCGCTCCAGAGGGCTCCCTGGTGTTCCACGAGAAGGCTTGGAACGCGTATCCCTACTGTAGAACAAGTAGGTCTCCAGCGCCGCGTTTGGCTGTCAGTGCTCTGTCAAGGGATGCTCGTAAAGGGTTTGGGAGGAAAGAGGGTGCCGTCAGGTGGAAAACGGACTTCAGATTCACTGCTGTGCCTCTGAGGTCTCCTCTTCTGGAAAGGAGAGCAGCTTCTGAAGAGCAGCCTCCACGTACCAGTCTGCTGGTTCTGACGCAGTTGCAGCGTCTCCTGTCCTTTATGGTCCAGGACAGAGCCGGCTTGCAAAGAGTTTGACTCTTCCTAGTGCGGTAGAATAAGCTGGTTCCTCTGCTGCTTTTAATTGCCTGCGTTCTGAGAGCTGGCTCTGCTCCTTTAGTGTGCCTGTGGGGAGCCGCAAGTGCCTCGCAGTGCAGACCTGCAGGCCAAAGCTGCGGGGCTGCGCTGGCCGGGTGGGCACAGGCGCCGTCAGACTGTCGGGGGCGCCTCTGGCACTGGGGCTTGTTGTTTGTGAGACTTGTCAGAGCCATCGTATCTAACGACACTGTGTGTGCTTTTCCTTTTCATTGCATGTGCCTCCGACGACCAGTTGTGACCGTGAGTATCCCAGTTACTGTCAGCCCCGTGCTGGTCTTTTGAGGGGTTTGCTCTGTCCTCACAGCTGACTCTGACTCCAGCAAGGTAGCGCAGCCCTGCCAGGGTCGTCCCTTTCTCTGTCTGCTCGGAGCTGTAGCTGCGGAGAGCAGCAGCACTTCCCTTTCTGAAGGCTTTGTGCCTCTGCCGTTACAGCTGCCCAGGGCCTGTCCTGGTCAGACCGAGACAAGGCCCCCAGAAAAGCGCTGCCGCGGAGGCTTCTGGACTCCGGAGCGCAGGGAGAGCCGCGAAACCAAGTCGGTCCCTAGCAGTGTGAAAGCCCTTCTCTGTAAAGAGAAATCCTGCCTCAGCGGACGTGGAGCCTCGTAGCCTGGGGAGGGTGTTGGAGTGGTCTGGTCTTCGCTGAAGACGTGGGAAAGAGGTCGCCGCGGCTTTGTTTCCCTGGGTGACCCCTGAAGGAAGCTCCCCTGGTTAACGGGGAACTGCTTGAGCCGCTCCCTTGCAAACCTGGCTTAGACTGACCCTGGTTGGCTGCGACATGAGGAGGGAGCCGTGGGCTTGTGAAGCGCCGAGAGGGCCACGGTCCCGGTGCCCACGGGTGCGCGCTTTCTCCCTCCTGCAGCTGCAGGTGTTCTGCGCTGCTCTGCAGACCCCGGGGTGGGCTGGGCCCCTGCGGCTGTGGCTGTGCTGCTCCGCAGTGACATCTCCTCCTTTGTTAGGGGTCTAGTGCGGACGTGCTGTGGTTGTGGTAACTGCGGTGCCGGTGGTTTCAAACCGAGCCTGAACTTAGAGGTGGAGGTTTCAGGGCTGAGGAAGAAGGGGGTAACTGACACTGCTCCTGCTGTTCAGGACAGGGCTAGGGTTGGGCTTGTCAGCTGTGACCGGTTCCAGCGTGGTGCCTACTGCTGCAGCTGGGGCTTAAGCTGGCTGCGGGATCGAACCTGTTGCTCCGTGGGTCAGGCGGCCGCCCCACTGCTGGCAAAGGCCCGGCAGTCCCTGTGTGCCGGTACCGCTGCTCTGAGCGCCGGGCGGACCCTAACCCGACTCACGCCTTCTCTCTCTGCTTCTTGCAGAACGAGTACATGAAAGACGACTTCTTCATAAAAATCGAGACCTGGCACAAACCGGACCTGGGGACGACGGAGAACGTGAGTGGCGATTTCAGCCCTCGCCAGCAGTGCGGCATCGAGCCGTGGCCGTGCAGATAAGACGCGCTCTGCCTGCCCGTGGGGCTTAGCTGCTGCCCCTGTCGGTGCTGGATGTAGAACGAGGAAGGTGTTAGTCAGATCCTTCTGAGGTGGCCGAGCTGTGGCCTAGTGGGATGCAAGAACAAGAAAAGGGTGTTGTGCAGAGGTCAGTGCAGATGCCCGAGTCTCGCTCAAACCCTCAACTAGATGTTCTGTGGGTCTGTCGTAATTCCACGTTCTTTTGCTGTAGATGTGTCAGCGCCCCTTACGCTGGCAGGTTGGCTCGAGGACAGGTCTCACCGGGCTCCAGCAGGAAAGCTCTGTGCACACGTGTGCAGCGTTCTGCACTGAAATGGCTCCTGTGCCTGTCCCGGGCTGGCGATGCTCAGGTTTTCCTCCCCAGTCGATTTGGGCTTGGCGGGAGGCGCTGCTTCCGCTCTGTAGCGTCCAGCTTTCTGTACCAGCCGTCCAGCAGGAGAGAGCGTTGGAGTGTTCCCAGGGTCTGGGTGGGCTGTAGCGCTGGACGTGCTGTGGAGAAGAGCGTTTCTCGGGCAGCTCTGCCAGCTGTAGCGGCAGGGTTAGCTGTGGCCAACAGACCGCAGCTGCAGGCCTTGCTGTTCCTCCACAGCACACGCTTTGCCTGCTTCATGTTAACGGCAGCCCTGAGACTGAAGGAGCCTGCTAGGTTGGCTCAGAGGACTGAGGTCTGCCTCGTCTGCACTTTGGAACTGGCGGGGCTGTTTTGCAGGTCAGGAAGCTCTGGGGGTTACTGCCTGGGTGGTGCTTCCAGCGAGAGCTTGACTTCGTTGGCGCTGGTGAGCGTGGCAGAGCACAGCCTGGTCTGAAATCCGTGGTCCTGGAAAGGACGAGGAGGGAGGGCTTTGTGCCGCTTTGACGCCCGCGAGGAGCGACTCCAGCTCGCTGGGGAGGTTATGCCCGTTCAGAAAGGCAGTGGGAGAGAGGAGAGGTGTGGGGAGCTCTGCCTTCCCCACCCCGGAGCCAGTCCACAGCCAGCGAAGGTGCTGCATGAGTCGCGCCACTGCCGGGGTGACGGCACCAAGCCCCTGCTTTGGCTCTTTCTGCAGGTGCACAATTTAGATCCCAACACGTGGAAGAGCGTTGAGGTTGTCCACATCGATATCGCAGACAGAACTCAAGTGGAACCGGGGGTAAGTGACCGCTCTGCTCTCCGGGCGCGGGGCTCCCCGGCCAGGTGCGCGCGGCCTGTCGTGAGCAGAGCCGCTCCCTCCCGAGTCCCAGCCAGCAGATGCGTCTGCCGCGAGCGAGCGTTCGTGGTCCCGGGAGGGCTCTGGGGGTGGTTCTGCCTGCTCCGTTTCCTGAGGAGCTGGGTGGCCCGAGCGGGTTGTAAGTTTGTTGTCTCGGTCCTGGTTTTGCCAGGAAGGGCAAAGACCCAGCAGCTCCGACAGAAGCGGTCGTGTGTCCGGCATTTGTCCTTCTGTTCGGCGAAAGGACCTGGGCCGGCCCCGGTAGTGCAGCAGCTACTTCAGCTGCAGAACGGGAATCAGCATAGGCTTAACGGGAGGAGGTTTCCCTCGGATCCTGCCGGCACGTGTGTGCTCGCCTGAGTGCGTCCAGAGACGCTCTGGTGGCGTCTGTGGCTCTGCAGGTGCGGATCTACCCTGCTCTCTCTCGGTCATCTCCAGCGTCCAGCCCGTAGCTCGGTGCAGTTTGTGTAGGAGAAGCCCTTCCCAGGGGAGCAGGGCGGCTTCCTGCGCACAGGTGGGTCTCAGTGGGCACCGGCCGAGGCTGCGGTTCTGGAGACAATCTGTGAGACGTTGGAGTGAGAGCAGAGGCTGGAGTCGGGTTTGTTTTCCTACAAGGAAGAAGTGAGATGTCCCATTCTGGGGTGCGGTGGGTCTCCGTTGAACTACAGAGCTCTGACAGTACACGTGTGTCAGAGCTGGACAGGTTGGGCAGTGGGAGCCTTCAGAGACTCCGGGGGCCGCTGCGGGGCAGCGAGCGCTGCTCTTGGTCGGCAGTGTGAGAGCGCGTGCGGGGACGTAGGCACTGCTCCTGCTCCGCTCTCTGGGAGAGCGTCGAGACGAGGGTGGTGAGACTGGGACTGCCTGCGGGCGAGGCTGCGGCTGGCCCGTCGCACAAGGTGGTCAGGGGATCCCTGGTGGGGTGAGGCCTGGTGTTGGACTGGCGCGGTTGGTACCTTGGCCCCTGAAAGCTTTCTTTAAATCCCCCTGCCCTGCCCTGCCCTGCCCTGCCCTGCCCTGCCCTGCCCTCCAGGCTGCCCGAGCGGGTCTCGTAAATGACAGTGGGGCTGGTGCAGAAGCAGCTGGGTGCTGAGTTTGCTGTGGTCGCGGCTCGCTCTGTCCGCGCCACCGTCCCTCTCGCAGCGCTCGGCAGCGGGTGGTTGCGCTCACGCGGATTTCATTGAGCTCCTGAGCAGAAACTGCCTCCGGCGCGGGGTTTGTGTGCGAGTGGAGATGGTCTGTAGCTCCTGTGTGCCCTGCCTGGCTTTCGGGACGGCCTCAGGGCGTTTCAGCTGTGATGCCTGCGTTCCTTCCTGAGAAGGACTTGGCGCTGTGAGGAGCTGAGCTCTCGAAGCACAGATCTCCTCCTCGAACTGGGCACAGCACCGCTGTTTGTGTGCGCTCGGCTCTGGCCCCATCCCGCGGCGTGTGCTGGGGGAGCTGGGTGTCGAGGACAGGTCTGGCAGCGCTCCGGTCCGTCTGGGCCTTTGTATGGACCGGGGCTTTGCAGGTCTTGTTCTCGTTGAAAGCTGCCTTTGAAAGGAGACCCTGAACTGCAGAAGCTTCTCAGGGTCTTCTGCACCACCCGCCAGGCATCTGCTCTGCTCTAAACAACTTGACCTTGCCCAGCTCTCCTGGGTTGCAGGGCTGTGCTGCTGCTCTCAGGCTGGTTCTCACACCTCATGTGCTCTGGGTGACTGAGCTCAGAGCTTCTCGTCTAAGCCAGCCTCAGGTCCTCTGTCCTGCTGGGGACCCCGGAGGAGAGTCGGTGCAGTGCCTGGGCAGAGCCGTGCGACGCGGGGCACCGACTCTGGGCTCTTCTGCTTTCCAGGACTACAAGGCCGATGAGGACCCTGCGCTATTCCAGTCGGTCAAGACGAAGAGAGGACCTCTGGGGCCAAACTGGAAGGTACTAAAAGCTGGGTTCCAGCCTTGTGACGTCTTCGTCTGCAGGAAGGAAAAGCCGCGGCTCCGTAGAGGCTGGCACCAGGCCGCTAGTCCTCCCCGCGCGCAGGCGCCGGAGCCCTGTCTTGCTTTGGGTCGGAATTCCAAGGGAAGCAGAGGAGGCCTCTGCTGCTTGTTGAACGTCGCTGCTGAAAGCAGAGCTGCGCCAAGTCAGCGCGGCTGAGCCTGGCCCTTCCTCAGGATCGCCGGTGGGTGTGTGCTGGAGGCGGCGGCCGCTCCAAGGCAGGAGGTTCACGGAGGCTCTTGTGTTTGGCCAGCCGTGGCTGCGTTTCCTCGAGCAGCGTGAAGGACAGTAGGGGGGCGGTTTGTGTGTGTGAGTTGGAGCTGGCAGAGAAGCAGCTAAAGCAGAGCTGGTCCTGCCCTTGCTGCCCTGAGCCCTGGGCGGTTGTCGCCCGTGGAACCCTCCGGGATCTGGTCACTAGTGATGTCCCTCGGTGGAAGCCCCAGCTGGCGGTTGGGCAGCAGCGCCCTGTGCCTGTGCCTGTGCCTGTGTGCACGGCCGGGCCGGACGCCCCTGCGCGCACAGACGCACCGGCCTGTTCTCGCCGCTCCCGGTCGGTGGTGTGCGCCTTCGGCCGCTCTGGCAGTCAGGTTCCTGTTCCTGGCGTGGATGGCAGCGTGAGGATGCTGATGGGGGGGCGTCGGTTCCGATCTGCCTGGGCCACAGGTTCGTGCTGATCGCAGGAGGGTTCACTTTAGCCAGCTGGAAACCTGCGTCCGGCCCCGGCTTGTCTGTCCTTCCTGCTCGGGAAGGAAGCGGAAGGCTGGTGCAGGACTGGCCTGTTTGGGCCTGTGTGACAGGCAAGGAGCTGCCCGTTTAGCTTTTAAAACCAGCAGTAAAGTCAGGAGAACTTGGGGCGCCCGGAGCTGGCGGCGCTGAGTTTGTTGCCCTCGGTTCTGTCCTTTCTGCAGCGCCTGGAGCCGGGCTTGTGCTGCGTGGGGAAGCCAGAGGGCAGCAGCACAGGGGGCTCCGTGCGAGTAGAACGTCAGTGCTGAGGGGAGCTGCCTTCCGCAGAGTCTGTGCTGGGGGTGCTGTTGGACAGGTTCTCCCCGCGGCTGGTGTGTGCCGGGCAGCCTCACAGCAGCAGGCTCGGTGCTCTGGGCCTTGCCAGCCGGAGCTGCCCACTTGGTGGCTGCAGGAAATGCAGCCGAGCAGGGCGGAAGGTCCTTGTGCTCACCAGTGTGTTGCAAGTGCCAAGAGTAAAGGTCCCCGGCAGGCGCCGCTTTGCGGAGCTCCCGCCAGCTTCCTGCTGTGGCCGGGCGGGTTTTGTCCCCCTTCACTCGTCCTTCCCGCTTCGCACCAGAGCGTCCCGTAGTGAAACTGCTCGGGCTGGAGGCGTGTGCGCAGCGCTGAGGATCGCTCTCTTGTCCATGAGCAGAAGGAGCTGGCCACTGACGAGGAGTGCCCCAAGATGTGTGCCTACAAGCTGGTGACCATCAAGTTCAAGTGGTGGGGGCTACAGAACAAAGTGGAGAACTTCATACAGAAGGTGGGTGCTTCTCCCTCCCTGGGGTGCCGCTGGGGAGGGGCGGCTGCAGGCGGGCAGGTGGTGCCACGAGGAGACGCGGGGATGAGGCTCCCTGTTGCTCGCAGTCGGGCGCCTCGGCGAGCACAGCCGCTTGTGTGCCGGGTCTGCCGGCGGCAGCTCTGTCGCTGGTGGTTCTAGGGCGCCTTCCCAGTCGAGCAGCCGCGGGTCAGGGCCGGGCTTGGCCTTTCTCTGGCCAGAGGTAGCCGTTCGCTCTGATGTGTGTTTGTCTTAAAGCAAGAGAAGAGGATATTCACCAACTTCCATCGCCAGCTCTTCTGTTGGATTGACAAGTGGATTGAACTGACTATGGAAGACATCAGGAGAATGGAGGATGAGACTCAGAAGGAGCTGGAAGCGGTAAGAGGGCCTTCTGAGGTTGAGGTTTGGGTGCTGCAGAGCTGTAGGCTGGTCTGTTTGGGAGCTGGCGCAGGCTGTGTTGTGGCCGCCCCCCTGTGTGTGTCTGCAACGGCCGGTAAGCGCTGCAGCCCCTTCGGTGACTCCGTGCAGCCCTGTGCTCCTCAGGCTTCCGCAGGCCGCCCTGTGTCCAGCCGGCAGTGGTCGTAAGGTGAATACCTGCTGCCACGGACTCCGGCACTGTGCCCCTCGCACGCAGTCCCACCCATCCGCCCAGGTCCTGCCTGCCGCTCGCCGGCGCACTTCAGAGCTGCTGCCCCCTCTTGCTTTCCCACCTCGTGTCCTGCTGTGGGTTGTGTGACCGTCCCGTGGTTCAGCCTCATCGCTTTTCTCTTCACGCGGCTTCTGCGTGTCACACGCCGGCTGTTCCGCTGGTCCCGCTGAGCGGATCCTCAAGCCCCGAGGGCTGTACTTGCAGGAAGAATTCGCCAGTGAGGCTGCCAGGCTGAGAGGTGTCGGGGCTCTGGCCGTAGCGGCTGCGAGCACCGAGCTCGTGTCTGTGCATCGTGTCCAGAAGGACGCTCATCCGTAGGGCACTTGGTCTGCTTGTTCCTTCAGGAGGTAGCGAAACGTCCGAGGCTGGTGTTCGCAGTCTCTCAGGAGAGGCAGGACAGGCCCCAGGCGTGAGAGTTAGTCTGGTCAGAATTAGTTAGCACTTGGACAGGCTTTGGTGGCCTGCGGGCTTGGGGTGGCCGGTGGGATTCATAGGATGGGGCTGCCTAGCAGTGTCTCTTGACCAGGATTTTCTCTGGCTGAGGGCCTGGTCTGTAGCCACGGGACCTTCTCCGACCCTCCGCAGGGCAGCGGGGCCTCTGCCTTGAGATTTAACTGTTGTTTCAGTGGCTGAGAAGGTTTGGGCAGCGCCAGCGTGGGGGTCAGCTTTGTGTAGGGTCTTCCCAGAGTGTGGCCTCTGGCCATGGGCCTGTCTCCTTTTAAGTCCTGATGGGTTTTGCAGTTCTCTTGGCTTCCCATTGCCCCAGCTGCTTTGTGCCCCTGACTCGTTCACCTCACCCTTTCCTTTGGCCGTCCCGGTGCCTCAAGGACGGCGCCAGTCGTCAGCTGCAGCTTGCCTTTTGCCCGGGTGGGAGCGTTCCAGCCGCCAGACGTCTCCAGTCCGGCTGCCCGGGGCTGCAGACCGGCTGTCGCGGGTGATGCTGCAGTGCGCCCGTGCCCAGCCCTCTCCTCCCTCAGCATCCCGACTAGCGGCAGCTCCTCTGTCCCTCTTGTCGTGTCCTGTGGGCTGCAGGGAACCGTCCTGCTCCGCGGGCAGCTGTTGCCTGCGCTTGGCTCGGGTGGTTCTTGCTCCTCTCGGTGTTCTGGGTACTTGCTCTGGACTGCTGTGGCCGAGTGGCCCTCATGGTGAGCTGCAGGGCTTTTCTGCTTGGGCTGTTCCCAGAGCAGTGGTCCTTGGCTCTCACTTGCCGACACCGTGCTCTCGTTGGCCTTAGGGTGCTGGTGGTCATGGCAGGTGCTCTCAAGTCACAGCAGCAGGCTGCTGCCCGAATTCTTCTTCATGCTGGAACCTGTTCCTAGCACCGGCCAGC
Organism: Phoeniculus purpureus; assembly: GCA_028565055.1. Taxonomy (NCBI): domain Eukaryota; kingdom Metazoa; phylum Chordata; class Aves; order Bucerotiformes; family Phoeniculidae; genus Phoeniculus; species Phoeniculus purpureus. The sequence goes on along the minus strand of JAOXOE010000776.1, from coordinate 9,773,600 downwards.
CCTTGGCCTCTGAGGAGCAGGAGTGGCCCCTGCCCTCTCGGTGCCTGGTTTCGGTCAGGAGGGCCTTTTGCGAGCCCCTGGCTCTTTACAGGCCTCCCCTGGCTCGCTAAGGCGGGCTAGCGGCGGTGTGGGGAGCGCACGCGACACAGGTGCTGCAGGCGGAAAGCGGCTCTGGACGTGTCTGTGCGCGAGGCAGCAGCTTCCCTCCCGTGTCTCTGTGGCCTGTGGACGTTGTCGCCCTGCAGACGCCACCGGCGCTGCCACCTCTCGCCCTGGTAAGCGGCTGCTCCTCAAGCATCTGCTGCTCTGTGGAGCTTCCCTGCAGCCGAAGCCCCCAGCGCGGCCGTTCTTCCCGCGAGGGCTGCGTCGGGTCGCGGTGCCGACGCAGCTTTGCTGTGCCCGCTGGGAGAGGAGCGGGCGCCTGCTGGAAGGTCTCGGGGTTTTCTCCGCCGTTGTCCTGGGGCTGTCGACTGGCCCCGTCAGACAGGCGCCCCTAAGCGGTGCCGTGCCGGGGGTGCTGAGGCGAAGCCTGTTCCCCGGGAGCAGCCTGAGGGCAGAAACGTCGCTGCAGAATGAACTCGGGGTGCTGGTGTGATCCCGGCCAATGCGGTGTGTGTTGGGTGCCGGGGTGCCGGTCCGGCGCAGGAGCTGTGTTAGGGCCGGGCGCTCTGGCGCTTCCCGGTGGGAGGCTTCACGTCTGCGGAGACGCAGTCGGCTGCGCGAGAGCCCTGCTCTGTGCACTCGGGGCTGCTGGACAGCAGGCGCCTGCAGCCAGCGGCTCTGTCGCCGCTCCCACCGTCGTCAGCTCCCTCTCTGCGTCCCCACCGGCGCTGCCCTTTCTCGCTGGGCGCTGCGCGTTTCAGTTCTGCTGCGGCTCCTTTGCTCCATCCGAAGTCGGTTTTTACCGTCGGGGCCTCTGCCTCGGTCAGTTTTCGTTCCGCTCTGACTGCTCAGCAGGGCTGCTCCGAGTTTCTCTGTCCCAGCCCATCCTTTTCTCACTGCTCCTTCATCTTGCACTGGGTGGTCTGTGCTCCTGGCTCCTGGAGGCGAGGGCTGCCGGTGCTGTATGAAGTCCCCGTCAGCTCGCCCGGGCCTGCTGGGCGCTGGCCGAGCTGCCCCGTGTCTCTGGGGGGTGGAGGTGTGACACGGGCTGTTGTGGGCGGCGTGGCCCCAGCGGGAGCACCAGGGCTGCTGGAACGACGGGAAGCGCCGGTGCAGCTGCCGCGCGGTTCCGGGCTCCCTCGTTTGCTCGGTCTGCAGACGCCCGAGGCTGCAGCCGAGGCTGCTGCTGGTCCCGGCTGGGGCCACGCAGCTGGCGGCTTGTCTCTGCGGACCAGCCGGCGCGGGTGCGGGCGCTCACGGTTCTATTTTGCGTTTAGATGCGTAAGAAGGGTTCCGTTCGAGGCACTTTGGCTGCTGACGTCTAGAGGAGGTCTCTGTAGGTTCTGAGGCAATGGAGCTGTGTAAGTCACCGGCCGGATGGCAAAGGAGCGACGCGCTCGATGTTCTGCTGGATGGGGATTGCTGGCAGAAAGCACCTACGCGGGCGGTGGTCCAGCTGCCGCTCCTGGCCGTGCCCCCTCCTGTCTGCTAGCCCCGGGGTGGTCTGCGGCTGGAGACGCCCCTGGGTGCCCTTCTCCCCAGACGAGCGCTGCTGCTCGGTCCGGTGGTGGCACGCCCGAGGCGCTGGCCACGCACCCTGAGCTCTGCGCTGCTGCAGTCCAGAGAGCAGAGCTGCTGCTGCCACGGCGCCGGCGCCAAACTCGGAGGCTGCTGGGCGCAGGTGGGGACGGTCAGGGAGCGTCACGGGGCCGCTCAGGGGCAAGGCGCTGTGTGGCCTTAGCCCGCGTGGCCGAGGGAGACTGCGCTTCGTCTTCAGAGCAGGCCACGTGCCCGAGGCCCGGCTCCCCACAGAACTGCCCACTGCTGTCGCTGGGGGGTCCTGCGCTACTGCACTGGAGCTTCCCGCTGCAGCTGCTGCTTCGGGCAGATAGAGCCCCAGCCCGAGCGGCTCCCGGCGCCCCTGTCAGCAGAGCTGCTGCCCGCAGCGAGGACAGCCCTGGGCGGGGGTTCCCTAGCCAGTCCCGGTGGCCTTGGTGTGACCTGCGCAGTCCTGGAGACGCTTTGGCCGCCCTGCCGCGGTGCTCGTGGTGACTACCGAAAGAGCTCATCGGGAACCCGCTGCCGGGAGACACCGGGGGCCTAACGGTGCCTTTGCTCTCTCCACAGCTGCGCAACCAAGGCCACGTCAGAGGAACCAGCGCCGCCAACGACGAGTGATGCCAGCTCCCAGTGTCGCGGCGCCGCCGTCCCGGGGTGTGGGGGTGCATGATTGCCTGTACATAGTCCTCCACGCGCGCGCGAGGCGCCGGGGCGCTCTGCCCGTCCCCGCAGCCTCGCCCAGGAGGCTGCTTTCTTGATGTACCCCTGAAGCAAATAAAAGTGACCTGAGTAGTGTCGTCTGAAGGCCGCAGTGGCTGCGGGTTTGTGCTGACTGGGATGCTCCGAGGATGTCGGTGCTGGACCAGTTGATTCCCAGTTTGTTTTGGTTCCTCTTTGTTCCCCGGCTCCGCGCGACTTCCCTGCTGTGCCGTGGCCTCCCCGTCCGTGTGGTTGCGCTGGCGTGGGAGCGACGGCCGTGCTTGTCTCTGGGGCCGCCTCGTGCTGCAGCAACCCGGGGATCGCTTCCGTGGTGCGGGGCGGGAGACCTCTCCTCCGCAGTAAGTCGGCCCCAGGCCTGACCCTCTCACTGATTTAAAACGAAAAGAGAGATCGCGTTTTACTGGACTTTTGTACGTTGGATACTAACGGGTTTTCTTCATTAAAATCAGCAAGACTAAGGCAAAACGGCTCCTGGTTCATCAAATGACCGCACCGGCCCTTCTCCAGGCACCGCCTTCGGCCACGAGGTACCCACAGCACGGGGAGGCTCTGCCGGGAGGCTCTGCCGGGCGGTGCCGGGGGCGGCAGCCCTTCCCGGACCTCTTCCTGCGGGTAGAGTCTGCTCCGCAGTTCGTGCCTGGGAGTGGGGCAGAGGGTCTGGGTGTCGCGCGCGTTGGGGGTGGCTGTGGCTCTTCCCGTGTCGGGAGGGAGCACTTGCACTTGACAGGTGTCGGCCTCCAAGGACCGGGCAGCGGCGGCCTCGGACACGTCTCTCCACTCGCGGTCGGGAGCAGCCGCGCGGGAGAAGGGCCGACGTCCCGAACACCTCCTGCAGAGAGCCGGCCGGTGGGGAGGGTGTGCAGAGCTCGTGGTGAGGTGAGGGCCCTCGTCACAGCGCTCGCTGGCCCAGAACAAGCTGCTGCACAAACACTAGCTGGAGGAAGTCCTGCAGGAGAGACCCGGCTCCCCTTAGGGGCAGGGGCAAGGTTCTCGCAAGCGTCTGGAGGGCTGCATCTGCTGCAGAGTGCTGCCAGCGCACCCCTGGGCATCCGTGGGCTGCAGGGGCCCAGCTGGCTGGTGGCTGTCAGTGCCTGCCTGGGCTCACTGCACCCTGCTGCCGGGCTGCAAAGCCAACCTTTGCTTTCTGAAGCAGCAGGTCAGGGGTTCTCTGTGCTCTCTGCGGTCGGGAGATTGGTTCTGTAAGTGCCCATCTAGGCCTGTGCACACGGGCCAGCGTGTGAGGGGCTTAGGTGTGTTCGCAGCTGGGGCTCGGTGCTGGGAGCTCGGTCCTGCTGCACTGGGGGAGTCCCGAGACAACCCGAGGGAGAGGGACCCTGTAACCTCCACAGTTTTGGACTAGTGAAAAGTGAGGGAGTTGTGGTGGATGAACAGTGGTTGGTTTCCTGGGGCAGCCTCGGGCACGACCTCCAGTGCAGCAGCCACTGAAGTTTGGTGAAGTTAAATCTGATGCTGAAATCTCCAAGTCTTGTCTCGGCTGCTGCGTTTGCGGGTTGCTGACGGCTAACGAGCCGGCACTCAGTTCTGCTGAGCTCTGCCAGCAGTCACCGTACGTGCCCCGGCTGGGAGCGAGCAAACACCGCTCCCTCGGGGTGCTTCTGAGGACACGGTGCAAAGCCTGGCACAGGCGGGACGGGGCCGTGCCGGGGCGCTCGGGGCTCAGGACCCGGCACAGGCGGGACAGGGCTGTGCCTGCAAGCCCCAGCCCGGCCATTCTCGGGGTGAGACAGGAGCAGTTTTCCATGCTGGAGCTTTCAGGCTGCTCTCTGCACTGATGTTGCTCCATGGAATCAGCTCCTGAGGGGCTGTTCGGTGCAGCTGGAGCCTTGTGGGTTGCGTAAGTGCCCTCCTGTGTGGGCAGAGCTCTCTGCCTGCTAGGAGCCTGCAATAAATTGCCTGCAGTAAGTCGGGGCTTGGATAGCTTCTCTTTGTGGTGCAAAGCTGACTCCTCCTTTTACTACAGAGCTCCTTTGGCTTCGAGATGCCGAAGTGCCGGGCAGCACCAGGGGTGCAGCGCGGTTTTGTTCCAGGGGCCGTGGAAACGTGGCCATTAGTCACCGCCATCCGCTGCCGTGAGCCACAGTCCGGCAGAACCTTCTGAGTCCATCAGCGCAGCGCCACAGGGGAGGGAAGGGTGGCCTGAGAGGGACTTGCAAACAGTTTCCTTCATTCTAGAGGCTTTCTTCGAGTATTTGAATCACTCGAAGGAAGGGGGAAGATCTTCTGCCTTTTGCCTTGGGGTGGCCAGACAAAGGGCACCAAAAAGCCAGAGTGGTGGTCAATGGGACAGAGTCTGGTGGAGCCCAGCAGGCTGGGCTGCCCTTCAGCGAGACCTGGGCAGGCTGGGAGCTGGGCAGGGAGAGATTTAATGAAGTATAACAAGTGCAAGTGCAGAGTCTGGCATCTGGGCCAGAACAACCCCAGGGACCAGCACAGGCTGGGGACTGACCTGTTGAGGACCAGCACCTGCAGGAGAAGGGACCTGGGGGTACCGATGGCCAGCAGGGTGGCCAGGAGCCGGCGGTGTCGCCCTCTTGTGGCCAACAGCACCAACTGCAGCCTGGGGTGGGTCAGAAGGGGGTGGTTGGCAGATGGAGAGAGGTTCTTCTCCCCCTCTGCTCTGCCCTGGGGAGACCCTGCAGAAGCCACAGCGCCCTGGTCCCTGTGCAGAGCAGCACCCGCGTTAGACCTCGAGCGGCAGGGCCAGACCCTGCGCCGGCCGAAAGGGCTGAACACAGCTGCCCAGGTGCCCAGCCGTGGCGGCTCTGCGCTGCTGCTTCTCCTAAGACACCGCACCGCCCAGACGTGGAAACAGATGTGGGTGAGAACCAGCCGCGCAGGGCAGCGGGAGGCTTCTGCGGGTGGACGCAGGTCACCGCAGGGAGCGCTGGAGCCACAGAGGGACCCAGCCTGGCCCTGACAGGTCACTCTGATGGTGGGAAGATCTTGGTCTGGACGGTTTCTTGCCACAGGCAGCCTCTGTTTTCTCTGTGGTCAGTGGGTTGGGAGCTTTAACACCTCAGCCCACGGCTGCCTCTCGCTGGCGTGTGGAGGGCTAAGCTGCGCTCTAGGCCGGGGTGTGCAGAGCTCCTTGAGCAGGGGCAGCCGGTGCGGCCACAGCTGCATCAGCAACTGCCCGAGCAAAGGCTGAGCTGGCAGCTGGAGATCTGCAAGGGTCTCCTTCCTTCAGCACCCACCTGCAGGAGAAAAGGCTCCGGGAGGACAGGCTGTCAGAAGCACTTGGGGCAGACCTGCAGCAGCCAGAGGCTGTCTGGGACTTGCTGACCTCAGGGGCTTCCTGGGCTCCTTTGACCTTCACCACTGCTGGGTGGCACCAGCCACCTGCGTCTCTGCTGGAGCAGAGCTCTGCTGGTTGATGACCTGAGTTTGTGAGAGAGATTCGGGAAGGTCTTTCCTCTGGAGAAGCCTCTAACGCCTTCCCCGACCTGTCTCACGCTAGGAGCAGAAGCCCACAGAGGTCCCCTCCCTTCTTGGCCTGTTACCCACAGACCAGCAGTGCTGCTGCAGCTGCAGAGCTTCCCCAGCTTGCTGCTCCCTTGGCTGTCTGGTGGAACCGGCCGCGGTGGGAAAGCAGCACCTCAGCAGCTGGTGGGCACAGGGCACTGTGGTCCTGCTGCCCTTCCTGCCAGCACCAGCGTCTCGACAGCGTGAGCTGCCCCGCCGCAGCCAGCGGCCTCGGAACCAACCGCGGCTGGGAGACGTAACGGAAGGACCGGAGCGACTTCACTGCTCCTGCTCCGCAGGGCAGCACCAGCAGGTCCCCGGGCTCCTGCGGCCAAAGTCGCCCTCCCAGCCCCTGCAGCAAACACCGACTGCACCAGGATGGAGACCAGAGCGGTGTCTGAGCCCCCTCAACCCATCAGCAGCATCTTGTCCTCGCAGGTCTGCCGGCTCGCAGCCTCCCCGCCGAGGAGCCGCGCCGAGTGTCGGTTAGGGTGGGCTGTGCCGAGCACTTGTGCCTCACGGTGAGTGCAGCGGGTCTGTCCCGGGTCCTCTGCAAACAGGGCTCTGAGACTCCAGCGGCTTGGAGACCCCTTCCCATCGACTAGCACCGGGCTCCTTTAGCAGTCGGAGCTCTGCCGCCGCCACCGAGTCCTCCGGAGGTTTCTTCTCCGTGACAAAGGGGTCTTTGTTCGCCCCCCGCGCCGGGGCTGCGCTGGAAACCCGATCGCCTGGCAGCGCCGCGAGGCCGCGGCACAATGCGGGCGTCTGCGCCCGGATCACGTCGGACCCCATCTGCAGGGGATGGGAAGGGGCCGAGCGACTGGGGAAGGGTGGCTGGGGCAGCCTTAACCCTTCGTGCCTCTGTCGAGCTGCCAGCGGTGTCGGCACTCGGTCGCCCGCGTGAGGCTCCCTCTTCTCTGAACCTGGGCAGACGGCAACTGGGAGCCAAGGGTGGCCAGTGCTCAGCGACATGGATGATCTTTCGAGGTCCCTTCCAATACCTAATGATTCTATGACTCTGTGATCTCTTCATCCCTCCCTTCCAAAGGTGCCACCACAGAGCCTGCGGGCTGGCGGTAGGAGCAGCCTGGCATCACCCAGTGGGCGCTTGGCAACCTGGAGGTTCTCCAGGAGAGGCTGATGTGGTCGGTGCTGCCCGAGCTCCTGCCCACCAGCAGCACCTCCAGCCCATCCTGCAGCCCCCAGGGCCGCCCCAGCACAGCCCTGCTCTGCCCGGGCCAAGGGCCACTGTCCTCCCAGCGGCAGAGCAGAAGGACCTGGCAACGCGGCATCGGGGCACTGCAGGGTGGGAGAGGGAAGCACCGAGGCAGCCGCTCCCGTGAGACTGATGCTCAGGGAAGACCAACCCATCGGGACTTTCCAAACCAGCCTCTGGGTCTCTCCTCTCACAAGACATCGATTTACAAAGCAGTGGGAAGCCCACAAGCTGCAGCTGTCGGCTGGCAGCGCCCACAGGGAGAGAGATGGCCCCAGTGCTCCAAGATCCGGGGGCTCCTGCCCCACCAGCTCCCACAAACTGCCCCCTGGCTCAAGCTGAAGAAACCACCAGAACAAAGCGGCTCCTCCAGGCTCTGTTGAAAACCTGGAGCAGAGCGAAGCACCGACCGTCCACGCAGAGAGCTCTGGGGTTCACTGAGGTTCCACCACGGAGGGGAGAGGCAGCCTCAGCAGCCCCTCGTGCTGCAGCCTCAGCACTGGCTTGGGCTCAGTTGGGCATCAGACATGTCACCGGTGCTCCCTGTGTGCCCCCCAGGCTCTGGAGGCTCCCACCTGGCTGGTGCCAATGGGACATGAGCTGCTGGCAGTTGACATGAAGGAGTGGTGGCTACTCTGTGCTCCCGGTGGCCAGTGACAGGGGCAACGGCCTGAGGCTGTGCCAGCGGAGGGTCAGGTTGGGTGTCAGGAGGAACCTCTTCACCGAAAGGGCTGCCAGGCGCTGGAGCAGCTGCCCAAGGAGGAGGCTGAGTCCCCATCCCTGCAGGGGTTGAGGAGAAGGGCAGCCGTTGCGCTGGGGATGGGGGTCAGTGGTGCCGACAGGGCTGGGAACAGGTTGGACTCGGTGGTGCTGAAGGTCTCTTCCAGCCGAAACTGCCCTGCGCCCCCCTGATGCCAACCGAGGCCGCCGACCCGCAGGGGACCCAACCGGAGATCCCTCGGAAGGGCTGCGGGAACCAGCCGCGACGGTTTTGGCTCCGTGTCTGTCGCCGCTCGGCGACGCGCTGCTGCGCGCGGCAGCACCCGGCCGGCTGAAGGGACGGCGGTCAGACTTCCCAGAGCACGGCACCGACCGCGCCCGCGGGGCTCTGGAGCAGCCGCAGGCTCCTGCACCTGGAGCCCGGCCCGCGGGGGCCGGCTCCGCTCCAGAGTCGGGCTGCAGACACCACGGGGGCGCTGGGCTGTGGTTCCGCTCGCTGGGAGGGTCTCAACGGCTTCTAGCTCAGGGCCGGCTGGGCCGGAGGGGCTCAGGCACGGGGGCTGGTTTTGTGCGGCTGGTGCGGTGGCTTCTCCGCGGGACTCGGGTGGTGACGAGCCCACACAGCCGGAGGCTGCAGGGAGAGGGAAGGGACTAGGTTTGCTGGACAGCTCTGCGCCCAGCTGACCCCCGCCCTCGCCTGCTACCGAAGGGCCCCGATGCTTTCGGGGTGACGCTGTCGCTCTGTTTGTCCTTTCTGCTGAGTGGCAACTTCTCCTGGCGCAGGCTGAGCAGGCGCCGCGCTTGGAGCTCAGTCCGAGCCTGATGAGTTGGTGCTGCTCCAATGGCCCGATGCTGCTCAGAGCCCCAAGCCGCCAGCCCCGCCGCCTGGCTCTGGGAGCCTGCAGCCCGAAGCCCAAAGGCCGCTATTGTCTTGAGAGGCGAAACCAGCGCAGCCCCCCGCCCCGGCCTTGGCAGCAGCGGCTGCTATTGTTGGTGCGGAAAATGAGCCCCCGCAGCTACCGCTCCTGGATTGGGGCCTCGCCCCGCTCCCCTCAGGGTGACCGAGCCCCACGGACCGGGGGCAAAGACGCTCTGCGCGACAGGCTGGTCCTGGCTCCGCGCGGCTTGAGACAGGCTTCGTGCCCCTGGACCGGGTGACTGAGCCTCGGCCCCAACGGTGCTGGGCACGGCCCCGGGCACCCTCCCGCTTGCTGGGGAGCTGGGGGGTGCAGCCGGGTTGGCAGCCCTGGGGTGGCTGTAGCCCCAAACAGGCGCCAGGTCAGGGAGCAGGGCTGAGCCAGCTCCAACGACTGGCGACGGTCTGCACCGCGCGCCCGCAAGATGCTGCGTCTGCTGCTGACCTCTCCCTCCCCAGCAGCTCACCTTTTGCCCTGTCACAATACCCAGGCTGATCCTCTTTCCACACTGGCCATCGGCCTGTTAGGTAGTCAGAGCCATGGCTGGCCCCGGGCAGTGCTGCTGGTGGGGGCTGCGCTGGCACCACAGGCCCAACCTTTGCAGGAGGCTGAGCCCAGCCGTGCGACTCCAGATGGGCAGAGCCGGCACCAGCGCTGCTGCTGTTGGGTTCGCAGTGGGCGTTGGGTTGGCTGCTCTGCCCAGTGCCTCGAACTCGACCCAGACGTTTCCTGCCCCAAATACCCCAGGTTTTCCATCGGGTGCTGCTTTGGCCGGAGGAGCACCAGGTGAGCGGCGGCTGGAAGCGAGTGAGCTCACAGAACCACTCGTGTCAAGGCAGCAGCCAGCTGCAGAGCAGAGGGTGCCCTGGCTGCTCGCCCGGGCAGGACCTCCATGGCCCTCGGCGCCCCCAGCCCGGCTCTGGGCAGCTCCTTTGGCTTGGAAACCTCCCTTGGGAGCCGAAGGGGGTCAGCTCGGCTCCCGGGAGAGGCAGCCCTGGGGGCCCTCCCGTGCGGGCAGGAACAGCACCTACAGGCGCGCCGCAAGTGAAGGAGGCGCGGTGGGGCGGGGAGAGTCAACGGAGCGGGGAGCCGTGGTGCCCGGAGACGGCCCTGCACAGGCGCCCCCGACCCTGGCCTCGTCCTTCCGCGGGGCGAGGACCGGCTGCCCCCCGTCTCCGCCCAGCCGGGCTGAGCCGCTCGGGGCCGGCGGCCGCCAGGGGGCGCTGTGCCCGTGCGGAAGAAGCGGCTCCGACGGCGCGCACGCAGGCGCAGAGGGGGCGGGAGCGGCAGGGCCGGGCCGGCTCTGCCCCGGGAGCCCGGCAGCTTGGGACCGGCCCTGGCCCGGCCGTTCGGGGCAGCCGTGGGTCCGGTCCGCTGCCGGTGTTGGGGACGCGGCGCCGGCCGTACCCTCCCCTCCTCCTTCCCTCCTTCCGCAGGAGCGAGCGGGCGTCCCGCCGTCCCCTTTGTGCCGCGCTGGGGGCCCCGCTGCCCCCGCCGCCCCCGCCCCGTGTCAGGTCGCCGAGTAAATAGTTCCCACGTCCGGTTGCGTTTCTGCCCCAGCTCCGCGCTCTCCCGGCCGTCAGCGGGGCGGACAGTTGGCGCGGAACTAATTAGGCAAAATCGATGTTTAATCACCGGGCAGCGCCCTGACCCCGCGCCAGAAAAACCCCTCTAAGCCGCCTCCTGCCGACCCCTCGGTGACGGACGGCTCGGGGAGGGTTTTCTTCGGCGGCGGCGGCAGCAGCTTCCATTTTTTAAGGCTATCGAGCGCTCCGAGCCGACGGCGCCCGAAGCGCCTCCTCCGGTCCCGGCTGGTCCGTGCCCTGCGGCCGCCGCCTCCCCATCTCCGGGTTACAGCGGGGCGCTGGATCGCCGGATCCCCGGCTCCGTGCGGGACCGACGGGACGGGATGCGCGGCGCGGGGTTCGCGGGGCTGCCGAGCCCGCTGCCTCTCTCCCGGCCGCGACCACCCTGGGGCGCGGACGCGGCGCCCGGTCC
>JAOXOE010000776.1:9718352-9762784 GCA_028565055.1 Phoeniculus purpureus | reverse complement strand
CGGTGGCCCCGGTTCGGCGGCGGCGGCGGCGATTTCCGCGGCCGTTGTGCTGCGGAGGGAGGACGGAGCGAAGTGCGAGAGCCGCCCGCTGCCCCCCCGGCCGGGGGCTGCCGCTCCTTTCTTTCGGGGAGGGCCGCTGGAGCCGGCCGGCGCCGTCGCGCTTTGTACCGCGGGGTGAGGTGGCGGGGCAGGAACGGGCATCGGCTGTGAAGTGCGTGAGAGGCCGGGCCGAGCTGCGGGTCGCAGCTCCGGGCGCTCCGCACGGGCTTTCGCAGCGGGGCCTGCTCGCCCCGCGGCTCGCCGGGCTGGCCCTTTCGTTCCTGCGAGCGGGCAGCTGCTCTCGTGAGTGGAGCGGGTCGTTCGTCCCGGTCGCTGTGGCTTCGGCGGGATGCGCAGCTGCTGAGCCAGCTCCGTGGCCGCTCCGTGGCAGCGGCTGCGTGTTTCTCAAGCCCCACAGCCTCTCCCCTCAAAGCGGCTTTAAGATGTCTGCAAGCTGTGGATTCTTAAATGTCTGTTTTTGCAATCTTCGACTGGATGTGCAGTCGCTTCTGCGGTTATGGCTGTGGAAACCCCTCCAGGCCACGGTTACAGCAGTATCAACTGAACCACTGAAATATTATTCTTGGCTGCTGGCTGGGCTTCTCAGCTCTGGAAGATTCCGTTTGGAGTGTCAGGATTCGCCGTGCAGCGCTGGCTCACCCGCTCACGCTTCAGCCACGGTGTCAGACGGGCATTTTTCTCTCCGCACTCGTCTCTGTCCGAATCAGGTTGATTTTGGGCAACCAAACGTGATGGTGTAGAGGGTGTAGAAGGCAGCTGAACTGAGCTGAACTGTCAAGCCTCTCAGTGGTCTGAGCGGAAAACAGTTCCCACTTCTGCTATGATGTGATGGAAACTATGTGCATGTTGGAACGGGTTCTGTTTTCAACTGCAGTACCAGTAAAACCTCAGCAGAGGCTATTTTGTGAGCGCTGCCAGCATTCTCACGTGAGCCGAGCCAGGATTTCTGCTGGCCCTGCCCGAGCGCCTTTGTAGTGTTGCAGTCATGTGCCATGCAGAGCAGCTTCAGGAACATGACTCACGCGAGCTGCTCCGTTTCTGAGCGGGACTGCACATGGGAGAGGCCGTGCGGTCGCAGCGTTCCCGCAGTGTTTGCTCGCTCGGAGCTGCTGGCTCGTGCTGGCAGAGGCTTCCCAGGAGCGATCTCCGACGTCCTCCCTGCTGGGCGTCCACACGTGAGAGCGGAGCGCGGGTGCTGCCGTGCCTCGTCCGGAGTCTCGCTTGGGTTTCTGCGCGTAGGCTGGTGTCCTTTTGCCTGACCCGGTTTGTGATTGTTAAGTGCTCAAGGTGCTCAGCTCTCTGAGGAGCGCTGGCGCGAGTGGGCAGCATAGTATTGTGCGAGCCTCACGAGCACAGTGGGTGAGCCTGGAGTAAGCGCCTTTGTGTGGCGGTGCTGAGGTGCAGCTGTTACCTGGAGTGTGTAAGGTGCTGTCTTGCCGGCAGGTCGTGGGAAGCGGCACCTGTGTGTCGCTGGGATGGCTTTTGCTGCGGCAAAGGTGCGTTTTTTGAGCTCAGGAAGTCGCTGCCGCTTACTGAATTTTTCCACAACCTCCAGAACTAACAAACACTTCTCCCGTGGACTTCCCTGACCTGCCTCTGACTCTGGTTCCCTCTGTGACTCTGTCTGGCAGGTGGCTGGTTCAGAGAAAAGTCTGTCTGTCCCGGCGGCCTGGGTGACGGCCGCCTGTGGAAAACGTTTCTGTGGCAAAGGGTCAGGGGGCCCCAGAGCTGTCAGAGCCGGGGAGGGGGCGGGCGGGCTGACGGTGCTCTGTAACCTTCTTCCTTTGGGAAGTCGGGCTGAAAGTTGGTGTCAGAGGTGCGGCGCCTTTGGGTGAGCGAGACTGCGCTGACACGCTCCCAGGAGACGGGGGCTTAAGTGACGCGTGAACCGGGTACGGGTATTGCTGGTGATGCCTTACGGTGACTGTTGTTTGAAAAGCTGAGCTTAGCCCGGTGATGTGTGCAGGACTTACGTCCTTCTGCCTGCTCTGGCCCTCTTGCTGAGGCCTCCTCCGGCTCAGGGGTAGGTGCCCTTGCGTGTCCTGGGGCTGCTCCGCTCACAGTCTGTGCTGTGGTGCTTTTCGCTGGACCCTGGGCTTGGCCGGGCTGCTCCAGCGCATCCTGGGCGGGCGAAGAGAATGGCCGGGATGGCGGCGTGTTCTTGTTTGCTGTTGCAAGTTCCTTTTTCTCCGAGTGATAATAGCGAAAGGGCCGTTACGCTCGAGATCCCACCGTGGGCTGCTGCAGCTGAGGCGAGAGAGCGCCGAGGGCAGCGCTCTGGAAGCAGTGACATTTCAAGTGCATTGACTGCGCGCCGCGTGTTGCGCAGGAGCGGTGCGGCAAGGCTGGCACGGTCAGGGAGCCTGATGACGGACGGTGCTTTGGATACCCGAAAGAGCTGTGCGCGGGAGTCTTCTGCTCCTTGGCAGTGACGACTGACTGCTGCGCAGAGCCTGGCGTTGCTGTCTGGGTCGGGTGCAGGGCGGTGATGAGCCGCGGTGACGCGCAGAAGCTGCCTGTCGCACGTGCCCAGAGCGTTTCGGTGAGCAGGTGCCGTCCCACGTGCCAACTCCCCCGGCAGCAAGCAGCCGCGGCACTGCTCCTGCCGCGCAGCAGAACGACTCGTCGTAAGTGCGTGCGCGTCTCGTTATGTTAGAACTTATTTAACTCTTAAACCTTTGCCATCTGCACTGTGTTTTGAAGTCTGGATCTGGAGCGCTGCGGTGTGCGGAAGTCCTCTGCCGCAACGTCGGGCCTCTGCTCGAGGCTGTGGCGGTGCAGTTCATCTTCCTGCTCGCTGTTGCTTTTAAGAAGTGTAGCAGCAAGACCCTGAAGCTCAGACATTGGTGGAGTTTCCTCAGGTTTCCTTTTAGCTTGCAGCCGCTTCCACAGTTCACGGCGCCACCTCTCCCAGCCTCTGCATCACCTGGGCGCGCGTGTCCGCCTCTGCACGGGCGGAGGGGACCGTGTCCCCCTGTGCAGTTGAGAGCTGGGGCGAGGCTGAGTACGAGGTGTTTGGGTTCGTGGGGCAGCCAGCCTCTGCTGGTTCCGTCCCGCACAGCAGAGGGTCGCTTTGTGACCGCATTCGTGTCAGCAGCGGTGCTTGCCCGTCCTGTCTCTCAGAAGCCCCGCTGGGAGGGCGCAGCGGGTGCGGGCTGTATTGTCCCCTTGGAAAGAGTCTCTGACTGTGGAGCCCTTTGCCGTTGGGGGCTGCACGCGTGCAGTAACCTCTACCCTCCTGTGTGTCGCGGGGTGGAACGAGTTGTGCGTCAGAACAGGAAGGGACTGAGAAATGCTTGCAAGGCAGTTGTTTCTGCAGAGGAGCGTGAACGCAGTTCCTTCCTTTCTCTGCAGAGCAGTAGGTTGTGGCCACAGTTGGATCAGTCACGCCAGGGCAAGTCAGGCAAGGGTGCCAGGGGCACCCTTGTGGCAAGCGGTACGGTTTTTCCAAGCAGGAAGGTCACCTCTGTTCTGCAGAGCTCTGCTCACGTCCTGTGGAAGTAAGCAGATGGGGATTTTGGGGTTCCATGTTTCCCCTCTCCTTCCCCACCCCTGATTCTTGCCCTCGGTTTTGTAGCTGGCGGTTTCCAGAGAGCACTTAGGAACACTCACAGTAAGCTCTCCTATCTCAAATTTCTGAAGAGGCTTTTAGAATCTAAATTTACCCTCCTATTTGCTTAAACCAACAGAAATGGATAGCGGTCTGACCGGCTGGGTATTGGAGGTCTTTTCCATTTAAGGCCATGCAGTCCGTGGCTCTGGAGCGAGGTTCTGCCTGAACTCAGAAGACTCTGCACCGGTCCTCAGTCTTTGCGCAGAGCGATGGAGCGCTGTCTGCCTTGCTGCAGGAGCAGCCTTCCTCCAAAGCTGCCGGCTCTACGGAGAGGCAGGCTCTGCAGCTGGGGAGCTGCCAAGCACAGGCTTTGCTTTTTGGGCTCCCGGGGTAGATGTTCTCTCCAGACCTTCACAGGCTGTGACTGCAGGAGGCTACTTGCGCGAGATGCTGAGCGTGGTGGCCTTGTGGCTGTTGGTTGCAGCTGTCGTGCCCCCTTGTCGTGGGCTTAGAGCTGGCTGGAGCTCCAGGCTGTGCCCTGGCAGCGCACCGCTGGGACGTTCTGCGCTCTGTCAGCGGGGATGGTCTGCGGCAGCAGAGCCTTGCTGAGGCGGCAGCAGCAGTGTTTTTACTTTAGAAGAGGGTTTTGTTCCGATGCAGGCGGCGTCGCTGCCTGTCAGAGCTGCTTTATTCTTACGCTCGTTATCTACTCCCCTGTACGTTTCGTGGAGCGGGTGAGGACTGTGAGATGAGCCTGAGCGAGACGAGTCCGTGTTTGCACCCTCTCCGGGGAGCGCCAGCGGATCAGAGCCTTCAGCTGCTCCATAACCCACATCTGGGCTGGCTAGCGTCTCGCCTGGCGTGCGCTGCGCTGGGGCAAAGCCGCAGCCGGGACGGGGCAGTCTGTGGAGAGCCTGGTCAGGAGCGCTGGGGTCAGGAGCGAGTGCTGTGGCTTTACTTCCAGGCGATTAATGACCTCCTACTGCAAGAGCTCGCAGGGCTTGTTGGTCGATCGCTTCACCTCGGGCAGCTCCGGTGGTGCAGGAGCAAATCCGAGGGGCGGTTCTGGGAGCTGCTGCCTCAGCAGCGCGTTAGCTCGGCTGCGATGTGTTTGCGAAGCAGCTCGCCGAGGCTTTGTCTGGGCTGCGCTGCGGGGAGGGCGATGAAGCGTCTGCCTGGTCTCACGGGAAGCTGCACCGTGTTTCTTCCAGAGCGTGCTGGGTTTTCACCTCGCTGCTGTTCTGCTGGTGCCTTGTGATCCACCAGCCGCATTTCCTGGGCAGACCTGCTGCCCTGCAGCTTCTTTGGCAGACAGCACCGAGGCAGACGGGCTGCTCAGCCGCCTCCTGCGCGCGTCACTGCCGGGGATGGCAGCTCTGCCGAAGCACGGCTGAGCAGCCCTGAGTTAAGCTCTGTGAAACTTCCTACTGGTTCTGCTCTGAAGTGGCAGAAAGGAGGGACTTGGGGGGTTGCAACATGAAGCATCCAGCTGTGTTACTCGTCCTAACGAGGACTTCAGAGAGCCTGTGATGACTTGGCTCCCATCACCCCATTTCCGAAGACGTGTTGCTCTGCTAGGGCTGGAGAGCCCTTTGGGGGATTTCTGGGTTCACAGTTGTAGGCAGCTCTTGCCCCTGCCCGGTTTGATGCTGCCTTCCCAGCCTTGAGAGTCCTGCTGATGGCCACGTGCTCTGAGAGCAGAGCAGGGGCTGGCAACCAGCAGCCCTTCGAGGTGCTCCTTGGGCCAGCAGGCTGCGTGAATGACTCCTGACACTGACTGTGAGCTTCATGGTAGCGCAGCTGCTGTTCTTGGGAAGTCAGGCTGGACTGTTTGATGTGGCAGGAGCTGAGAGGTTGTTGTGAGGTGACGTTTGGTTTACTGCCGGGGTTTTGTGAGGTCAGGTCCGTGCAGCTCCTGTGAAGGAGAGGAACTCGGGAAGCGCGGTGGCTTGCGCAGCCAGTGCTCCTGTCCGGCTCCCAGCTCCCGCAGCACACCACAGCTAGGAGCAGCACAATAAATAATGGATTTCTTCGGTTCTGTGGGAAGCAGGCTGAGCTGCAGGGTGTGCTGCAGTGGAGAAATGTGCTTGGGAGGGAGCCAGGGGCTGTCACTCCCCTTTTCCTCCATTAAGCAGGGCATTAACGCTGTCAGTCAATCAGCGCGCGTCAGGGGTTAGGCAAATGCACTTAGTGTCTGCCGATAGCATCGAGGACTTCAGCTGCCTGATCCATTGAAGCCCGTGGAGCGGCTCGTCTTGGGACCAGTGTGGCCTGTGCAGCAGCGGGAGAGTCCAGCCCTGCCGCGTGTCCCGCGTGTTCCAGCTGTGGTGAAAGCTGGCGAGGGCTGCTGCCGGGAGCAGCCAGAGCGGCGCACGCCACACACTGTCGTGCAGCCGGCTGCGTGCTGGCCAGTGTTCCGGGGCACGGGTGTCGCTCGGCGGCGTCTTTCTGAAACGCTTGTTCTGTACCGGGTGCAGCCGGTGCAGGCTGGAGGTGGCCGGCGGGGTCGGCGCGTTGCGGTCCTTAACTGGCGTTGCCTGGCGGGCGGTTGGTAGGAGCAGGTGCTGCCCAGCGCTAAGTCTCTGCAGGAGCAGAGACACTCCTGTCCTCGCGGGGAGCTGTCGGAGTTGTGCCAGCGCTGCCGGAGACCTCTGACCCTGCAGCCTGCGCTCGGGACGTGGCCAGGCCGTGCTGGGACTGTCGTTCAAGAAAGAAGCGGGAAGTCTGTGCCTGTTGGGGTTTTCTGTCCGGTCTTTGTTCCTTCAAAGGGTGCTCCTGCAGAGGTGTTCCGGATCCCTGGCAGCGTCTGGGTTCCCTCACCCTGCGTGCCCGCTGCTTTTCAGAAAGCCGGGAGGCCGGCAGGGTGACGGAGGGAGGTTGTGCGCAGCTGCTGGGTCAGGCGAGCTCGCTCGATGCGCCTCTGCGGGTTAGAGCCGGCGCTCTGGCAGCTGTGGCTCGGGGAGCCGAGGCCAGCAGGGAAGGCTGTTCGCCCTGGAAGGGGGCTTCCAGGACTGTTCCTGTTGTGGGTGGTGTGTGCTGGGCCAGCGCCGAGAACACGGACGGGGCTTCCAGCCGTTCTGGACAGCAGCAGCAGCAGCAGCGGAGTTGCACCAAGGATGCTGCGGCCCTGGCACCCTTGTCTTGACGTGCAGGTGTTTCTGAACACGGTGCTCGCCATGTTGCACACGATTCAGGTTCCCCGTGAGGTGCTTGAGCGCTTCTGGGGTGCCTGTGCTGCTTTGGGAGTCTGCGTTTGCACGGCGACTTTGGGGGTGGGTGTGCTGGGGCTCCGGGAGGACACGTGTGGGTCAGGAGGCTCCGGGAAGCTGCTGCTTTTTGTCCCGTCTTCTCCTGGTATGGCTCTGAAAAGCAGGCGTGTTCCAGCTGTCCCACTTGGGCAGCAGACATCGAGGTCTTCTGAAGCAAAATGTAGGCGTGCTGCAGCCCCCTGAGTTCTGAGCCGTAGCTGTTTGGATGTAGATGCTGTAGGGCTGGGTGCTCCACAGGTCACAGCTTCCTCATTCTGCCTGGCTCAGCACTTTGAGGGCGCCACGGCTTAGAGAGGAGTTCCACACGCTGCTGCAGACAGCTCTGCTCAAGCCCGGTGCAGTGCTCTGCAGCTGCGTGGCACGCGGGCACTCTGCAGTGCTCAGCATGGGGCTGCTCCGGTGGCCCAGTTAATGTCCTCTGTGGCCTCTTCCCAATGAAACCCTCCCTCCCCGCAGGCTGCTGGTCTGTTGCCCTGGACGAGGATGCGGTTAGAGCGACCAGCCCTGTGTTCCCGTGGGTGGAGTGGTGCAGGGAAACACCGTTCTGTGCTCCGGGGGTCTCAGAGTCCTGCAGAGCCCCGGCTCTCAGGAGTTGTGTTCCGTGGCCAAGGGGCCGCCTTTGGTGCCCACGCCGCGTGCCCTGATCGCTCAGGAGCGTCGCGGTTCAGTGCCAGGGTCTGGCTGCACCTGGCTGCACAAAGAGCCCAGAGCAAGGCCCCCAGGGATTCTGGGCACCTGCTCTCCCAGCGAACTGGCCGGGGCGCCTGGCGGTGTGAAGTCTGCCGTGAACCACAGCGTGCGTGGGCTGGGCTGGGCTGGGGTGGTTGGCAGGTGGGCCACGTCCCGAGGAGGGTCGGGGATGCTGTGCTGCCAGCTCGGAGCAGGGCCCTTCCACGGGGCTTGGTGCTGTCGCAGGTCTGTACAGCTCAGGGCAGCGCTGCTGCCGCTGCTGCCACACCGCTTTGGGGCTGTTGCTGAGCAGCGCCCGTGCAGCATCAGTGCTTCTGCATCTCCCACTGCCCCTGGGGTGGGCTGGGGGCTGGGAGGACACACAGTGGGCCCAGCTGGACTGGGGGGATGCTCCCTGCCACGTCACATCGTGCTTGGCATTGGAAGCTGGGCAGGAGGCTTTCGTGGGAGGTTCACCTTTCCCGGACACTGGCTGGGGGTGACTGCCTGTGCACCACTTGGTTGGTTGGCTTCTCTTTGCTGTTAAGCTGGTTTTAGGTTGGCCTGTGGCATCGGACCGCCACGCGTGGTGCGGGGAGGCGCAGCCCTCCCCGACTGAGCGCCGCCATGTGCTTTGCTCCTCTGGGCATGGAGAAGCAGGGTGCGTCCGGAGAGCACCTGGGATCGTGGTGCTTGAGTGAAGAGGGACGGTGGGGTCAGTCCTTTACAGCTCTGCTAGAGGTTAGCCCGGCGTTCTTCGTGTTAGCCCGGCGTTCTTCCTGTGACCAGCTTCCCCAGAGGTTACTCTGCCTTCTCCCTGGTTTTCACCAGTGCCCAGGAGAAGGCTTGGGGGCAGGCGGAATGCGGTTTGGTTCCCACAGCTGCAGGACGGGGGCCTTGGCAGCGCAGTCCCCTGAGGCAAGGCATCGTTGGGCTCTCGCAGCCCCTGTGGTCTCGGCAGTGGCTGCGAGAAGCAGGAGGTGGCAAGCGCCGAGCCTCAGCAAGTGGCGCGGTCTGGAGGGCGGCACCGGCTGGGGGGTTGTCTGCTCTTGGATCGTGCAGTCGAGGGAAGTTTTCCTGGGGGAAATCGGGCTGAAGGGTGCAGGTGGCCCACGTGTCGGTGCCTCCTTGAGAAGATCGGTCTGCTGAGGGGCAATTAAAGCACTTTCCAATTATCCTCCCGGCACGGCAAGGGCCTCGCTGGGACAGATGGGCGACAGCCGCAGCCTGCGGCGGGCACGCGGGGTGAAGGCTTCTGGACCCAAACGTGTGGTACGAGCGGGATCCGTGGCTGCTGCCGTGCGGACGGGAGGCTGGGTCCGCCCTGCTGATGCTGGCTCCTTCCTTGCCGTCTGCTGTGGCTTGCAGGAGGCGTGTCGCCGGCATTCCTCCTCAGTGCCAGCCCGGCGGTGGTTGGGGTATGTTGTGCCTGTTGGGCTGAAGCTCGAGCGCTGTGCGGAGCACCCGCTGCGTTTAGGGAGACGGTACCTGGCCTGTGGTGTGGCAGGGGGCCGGAGCTGGGAGTCTTCGAGCAGAGCCGTCGGTCGCGTGCGCCAGGCTGCTGCTCTCTCGCAGCACCTAGGCCCTTGAGGCTGAGAAGCCTGATGACCTGCCAGATGAAGCGTTTATTTCGCAAGCAGGTGGTAGGTTTTCTAGTTTTAGCCTTCATCTCATCCCGTCAATCAGCGCAGCGGCGCTGAGATGTTTTTGTTCCAGCAGGGAGCCGAAACCGGGGTCGGCCCCAGTGCGGACAGTCCCGTCGCCTCTCTGAAGGCTCCTGTTTCCCTCGGTGCGGACTTGTGCTTCGCCGCAGCGTAGGGGAGGGCAGACCTTGCAGCCGTCTGCACAGACGTGGCTAGCGAGACCAGTCGAACCCTGCCCTGCCCGGTTCTGTGCAAGCCCTGGGGCTCCTATGGCAGATCCTGCGCCACGCAGACGCCAGCCAAGGGCAGTCTGTGCCACACTGACTGGCTCGGCCGTTTGGAGCCGGCATGTGCCCGGCGTGACGGTGCCAGGTGTCAGAACGATAAGTAACGTCAGGCCGTGTCTCGGGTGAGCTTGGGTCTTTGGTGGTCAGCGAAGGTGGACCCGGGGGTGTCCCCCCCTCACCTCTGTGTTTGCCTGAATCCTGGGGCAGAGGTAGGTGCCGGTGGAACGTTGGCTTCCCCCTGCCTGTCCTTGTTGGCCAGCGGGGCTGCGGAGAGCGCTGCGGCTCCTGACTCGTGCGGAAGCTCACTTAGGGCTGTGTCCAGAGCAGTTCCCCCTGCAGCACCTGAAGCTGGCTAAGGGGTTCGTGCCCTGGGCGTTCACGTTAGAGCCCGCGCCTGGGTTTTCGCTGGTGCGCCTCCTCCTGAAGGGAAGGCTCTGAAGTGCTGAGGCTCGTTTCCTGGCTGTGTTAGGGACCGAGTTCCTGGAAGCTCTTTGCTTCTCTTGCTCTCGACAGAGTCCCTAATTTAGAAGCTCAGAAGGGAGGGAGCCAGGCTGCTGCAGCCGGAGTGTGTGTTGTGCAGCACCCCGGTCCTCCCGTGATCTGACCCACCCTTTCCGAGGCCGTCGCCGCTGCCATGGCGACGCATCACCAGTGGCCGTTAGCCAGAAGCAGAAGCTCTGGCTGCCAAAACCGACTGGCATGTCTCCTCCTCCCTCGCTGCACCTTCTGGCTCTGAGGTGAAAAATACCCGTGAGGGACCTGGGTGCTGGGGTGGCTGCTGAACCGGGCCAAGAGCCTCCCAGGTGTAAGAGCTGCAGGCGGCCGAGTCGGTGTCAGACGTCCTTGCTCGTTTTCACGTGCTGGCTCCGCGTTTTGGAGAAGCCAGAGGGGGCATCAAGTTGCTGACTTTGAACGCGGTCACAGGAGAGCCCCAACCCTGCCCAGCCCGGCTGGGAGGGATGGAAGGGAAGGGCCGTGCCGTTGAGCGCCAGCTGGAGGCACCTCGTCCCGTGCCCGTACCCGGCCCCGGCGTCTGCTCGGGCCACGCGTGTGCCCTGGGGTGTGTTGGCACGTGGCTCTGCCGGGCCACCCCCCTGGCGCCTTTAGGGGTGAGAGCGGGAGGCTGAGCCTCGCGGGGTCCTGGCTGCGGTTTGGCTTCCGTGGTGCCTTCGTTTCGTTTGGTTTCCGTTCCAGAGTTGCTGTTTCCAGCCCAGGGTTTGAGAAGGGACGACCGTGGCCCGAGAGGTTGCCGGCTGCTTCGCAGGTGGTGGGCTGGTTCCGAGAGGAGCAGAGGCACCTACGGCGGTGCATTTAAACGAGTCTTGGTGCTCAGTCGCCACGTCTCTGCGTGTCTAGCTTCGCTTCTCCTCTGCTGGTTTCTGAGAGCGGAGCAGGAGCCGGAATCGTCCCTCTGGGCCGTAGGAGACAGTTGTCTCCTCGCACATGGGGCCGTGCGGCTGGGAGGGAGGAGCAGGCCGGGGCTGAACCTGAAAACCTGCGACTCTCCCCGCTGCAAAGTGACGTGGGACGCGGATTCCTGCGAGGGACCAAGTTCCTGCGATTCCTGGCGCGGCGTGAGCGATGCTGCTCGCGGCTCACACCAGAGAGCTGCCCTTGCCCGCCGGTCTGACGGAAGCCGTGGTCATTGCTTTTGGAGGTGCCTTTTGTAGCTCAGGCGCCACGACCCCAGTTAGCTGCTTGCAGCCGCAGCCGGTCAAAGCAGTAGCTTCAAAACTCCCTCGGTTGTGCGGCCGTGGGAGCAGCGGGTTCCCAGGAAAAGGCACTTCCGAGCCGCTTCCTTTCTCAGTCAAGAGAAGAGGCTTTGGCGTCCATGCGTTTGGTGCCCGGCTCCCCGCAGATCCATCTGTGCCGGGATTGCCCCTGGTGAGGGCAGCCGCTGTGCTCTGCGGCTCTGGCCGGAGGCGGCGGCGCAGGTTTGGCCAAGGGCACATCCAGCCGGTCTAGAGCCGGTGCGCGGCCGTCACCAAAACGAATCGCTTGGGACTCCCTGCACTTGGCTCTTGCCTGACTGTCAGGGTCCCCCGTCGTGCAGTGGGGCCGCCTAATGTGACACTGAGGGGTCTGCGGCTGCCGGGGCAGGGTCGGGCCACGTCTGCACGCAAAGGCGTGGAGACCCCCTGGCTGTCAGCCCCTCTGGAGGCGCTGGGCACGAGCGGTGTTTAGCAGCGGGCAGCGGAGCCTGCGAGGCCAGCGGCGGCTCTCCCACATGCTGAGTCCCAGCTTCCACTAAGAGGCGGCGCAGAGCCAGCGGTTACCCGTTAGTGCAGCTGCCCCGGGGGTCCCACACGGAGGAACAGCACCCGCTCTGCTCCCGACACGCTGCTCGCTCCTCTCCCAGAGGTGCTCTGGGGAGTAGCTCGGCTGGAGAGGATGGGTCTGCCGTTGAAAGGATGAGGTGGGAGGTAATTACTCATGCCACCGGGTCAGTGAGTATTGATGGCGCCTGCCTCAGGACCCTTACAGACGGGTAGGTCCTTCGTGGTTGGGAACTGACTCGAGCCCCGCCAGCCCTGCTGTGTGCCTGTGTGTTCCCGTTATCCGAGCAGACTTCCAGGGAGCAGATTTCCAGGACAGATTGAGCTGTGCTCTTGGATCCTGTGCGGGAGGGGTGGCCGGGGGTTGTGGTCGTGAGGTCCCCCTTGGAGATGCGGGGTTTGTGCCTGCTGCCCACAGCGACTGGCCGCACAGACTGGCGGCGGTTTGCCCCGCGTGTGCCTGCCCTTGCGCCGACGCCAGCAGTGTGGAGCCGCTGACGACAGCCCCCTCCGAGCAGCCACTAGAATCGGCGTGTAGGGAGTGCCCGGCACGTTCCGGGCGACGGCTGCACTGAGCCCTGCTCCGCAGACCAGCGTTAGTGGGGTCTTGGTCCTTCTCGAGCCCGTGTGCGACCGGCTTGGTCGCATAGCGTCAGGTCCCGCTTGTTGCCCCGCTCTGCCTGCCCTGCCGCGTGAGTAGCGCTCGGTGTCGCGGCACTGTGCTGGGGCCTTCCTTTGAGATCCCCCCGGCAGCCTTCCTGCTGTTGTTCGCTGCAGATGCTGGGAAGGAGACGTGTGGTGCAGCAAGGGGGCCTCTGCCAGCGCTGCAGACGCTGTGCTCCAGGCGCTTGCAGCAGAACTGGGGAACGGCTGCGGAATTCTCGTAAAACTGCAGGCGCGAGGGTCCAGGAGTGCACGGAGAGGATCGCGGACTAGAAGCAGCTGCTGCGCGGTTTCCCCAGGTGTGCTGACCTTCCTGTTTGAGGCACCGCTAAGTCAGGGTCCTGCTCGGGTGCGGGGCTGGGTCAGCCGTCTGTGAGAGGTGCTTAGCGGCAGGAACGTGGCTGCGGCTCCTTTGGTCGTGCCCCGTGCAGCTGCTGGCGCTGTGAGCTAGGGTGAGCTGCTGGGCTCCAGCTGGGTGAAGAGGTGTCTCGAGCTGGCCCGGCGGGGCTCAGCATCCTGGTCTCTTGCTGCTGAGGGGTAGCATCAGGATGAGGTGGTACCCGGAGGCACCGGAGCAGGTTTGGAATCTGCAGCGCCTCACATCCACAGGATGACTGCTGGCTCTTGGTGCTAGTGCCTGGTCTTAGCGTTTGGATGGGTGAGTGGGCTGAGTTTCCATCAGCTCTTCCCTCTGGACTCTGCCTGCTGATCCATTCAGACCCATTCAAGTGGCTTGAAGCGTGCTGGGCCGTCATTAGCTCTGAGTGAACAGCTGCTGACCCCGCGTTGACACAGGCATAAATTATTCACTCTGTCTTCTCAGGGAGTTCAGAGGCTTCACAGTGAAACCCACAGAACTGCTATTTCTGCAGCGCTCTGAGGATTCCTTATTGTGTCTTCAATTATTCACCCAGCCAGCTTGTTCACCTCCTGGCGCTGCGCTGGAGCTGCCGGCTGGTGGCAAGCAGCAGTCCTGCGGCGTGTTTTGAGACCTGTGCAGGAACTGTCCCCGCTGCTCACTGGCCTTCCTTCCTGTGCTGTAGATGCTTTCAGGTTCACGGTAGGCACCCGGCACGAGATGGGGATTGTGAGGAATCTGGGACGCGGGGCACTTACTTTGGTGGGAGTGCCAGCAGCCCGGTGAGTTTGACGGCAGGGCAGAAGTGCAGGCGGTGCTCTCTGTTCTCCTCGCCTGTGGGAAGGGCTGCTGCCGCCCTCGTGCCGTTTCAGGGGTTGCTTCCTGCACGGCGAGCGCAGGCAGGTGCAGGCAGGCGGCGGCTGTGTGCTCCACTAGGCAGGGGGGCTGTCCTGTCCCAGGGTAGCGGGGCTGAGTGCTGGGACGGGAGCGGCTCTGTCCGTCTCCCCTCAAGGGCAGGAGTGCACCGGTCTGGTGCCCCGGCTGCGGTGAGCAGCGGCGTGGAGCCTTTGGAGGCCGCGGTTAAGGAAAGGCGGCCTTGCCTGTGCGTTCCTGGGGATGCCGGCGTGTGGGAGCGGGAGGAGGCGCGGTGCCTCAGCCATCGCCCCACGTGTGCGACTTGTCGGCCGAAGCGGTTCTAGGGCGTGAAGGCAAACGCTGGGCTTGCCTTACCCGCTGCAGTGCCGCTGCGGGGTGGCACCAGCTCCGGAGTCAGTGCAAACCCTCTTTGCGCAACAAACCAGCGGAGGGGAAGGGCGGTGAAAACGGAGCAGATGGTTAGCAGGAAGGAGTTTGCAGTTGGCCGCTGAGGTGGCGCATCTTGACCCTTTCAGGGCTGTTCGATAAAAGCAGCAGTTTCCATAGCAACTCGTAAATGACTGGGTGCTTCGGAGACCTGAGCTGAGGGCAGTGGGCTGTCCGAGGAACCGTGCTGCTGCTGCTGCTGCTGCTGCTGCTGGTGCTCCTCTCTGCTGCACAGAGCCCGCTCAGCGTGACACCCTTCCCGAAGCATTTTTCCCACGTCCACCTTGGCCAGAGAGGTTTTTAGATTCAGTACTTCTGCAAATGTGGCTTTTCCTCTCTTCCTCATTATCAGCTCTGTGCTCCTTGGCAGGCGGTACTGAGCGCAGACGGGACCGTGAGCCAAGAGGAGGGAGCCTGCGTGCGCAGTGGGTGCGTGCCGGGCTCGTGGTCCCAGGCCCTGCTCTGTGAGAGGCGCCCTGGAAGCAGGCAGGGGCTGTGGGAGCTGTGCAGCAGGAGCTGTGCAGCAGGGGCTGCGGGAGCTGTGCAGCAGGAGCGGGGCTGCGGGAGCTGTGCAGCGGGAGCTGTGCAGCAGGAGCTGTGCAGCAGGGGCTGCAGGAGCTGTGCAGCAGGAGCGGGGCTGCGGGGGCTGCGGGAGCTGTGCAGCAGGAGCTGTGCAGCAGGAGCTGTGCAGCAGGAGCTGTGCAGCAGGAGCTGTGCGGCGGGCTGTTCCTGCCTGCGCGCATGTGTTCTGAATTAGAGCGCGTTCTTCCCTCTCCTCACGTTCCTGGAACCCCGCAGCAGAGATCTGCCCTGCGTTTTGCTCTAACATGCAGCTACAAAGCAGTTACAAGGGGAGAGGAAAGATTCGGCCTGGGCTTGGCCCCAGGAAGCTGCAGCAGCTCTTCCTTCCTCTCCTCTTTCACTGGTCACAGGCGTCGGCGTTGCCAGCCGCTGGCGTGGGCATGCGGGCGGCAGGAGGGAGCTCCCTGTCCTGCGGCTCGGAGCAGCCCCTTTGACGCGTCGGTGGTCACTGGTGCTGTCTTTGGCATCGTCTCCTGGTCTCGGAGACCAAGGGAGCGCTGTGGAAGCCTTTCCTGTGCGTCAGCCTCTCCTGGCCGGACAGCTGGGCGTCCGGGGGCTGGCGCTGGCGCCAGGGCAAAGGTGCTTTGGGTTTTCTCCCCTGCATGCAGTGGGAGTCTGTGTCCGAGGCCGAGACTTCTTCTTTCAGGCCCTGCTGCTCTGCTCGACGGTCACCTTCTGCTGCAGCTCCTGTGATGCTCTTCCAGTTCTGCTCCTCGGACTCTGTTAGCCGGTTGCAAGGGGGGCAGCAACCCACCGTGTAAACAGGTCTCTGAGCGCAGGGTCTGTGGCAGTTTGTCGAGGAGCCCCAGCTGGGCAGCCTGGGTGGCAATGACAGCGGCTACTGGTGCACCTCGTGGGCTCCTGGCCTGCTGCGTGCCCGTCACAGTGTGTCCCAAGGCCACGGGGTGACGGTGAGCTCTTAGAGGGCTCCTGCAGGCCGGTTAATCCCCCAGTTCCTGCTGATGTAAAGTGTTTGTGAGCCACATACCACCCTGCCTAGTAAAGAGTAGAGTACGGGCTTGAAGAGTGCCCGTGCCCTGCTACTACATCCTGTTCCACAAGCATGAACTCGCGCTGCAGGCTTACGGGAGACCGTGGTAAGACAGGGCAGAGCTCCTGCAGCTGCTGCTTCCCTCTGACTCCTGCAAGAGTTGCGTGTGACACGCACTGAGGTTCCAAACGATCTAGGAGGAGTGCAGGTCGCTGCTCCAGGCCTGCTGCAGATGCCAGAGCAGCGTGAGGATCTGCCTGGATCCCTGCTCCAGAAGTCAATTATTTGGGCTGGGCTGGTTCTTATTTAGCACAATCCTGGGAACCACATAGGTCCTGTTGGTGTGTGCTCGGGCTCTGTCCTGGGTCCTTAGCTTCGCTCTGTGTGTTGTACTCATTGCAAACCAGCTGCTCTTGCTCCACCTGCAGCAGCCAGTGCTGCCTGTTGGTGTCGGAGGGAGGGGTCGGTACGGCTCTGAGAACCCCTCTGAGTGTCAGCCGTCCTGGCGATGGCACTTGTGTTCTAGTGCTGGTGCAGACGGCACGTGCAGATGTGCTGCTCAGGTTCTAGACGGTTCGTAGAGACCACAGAATCGTTGGGGACTGGAAGGGACCTCGAGAGGTCATCTAGTCCAATCCCCCTGCCACAGCAGGATCCCCTAGACCAAGTCGCACGCTTACGGAGGTTGATCCTCATCGTCCAAGCTCCTAAGGCTACCAAGTGTGTTTGCGTGTTCCCTGCCTAGATGCTGCAGCCGCCCGTCCTAGTAGCAGAGACCTCGGGAGAAGCTCTGTGCTGGCCTGGCAGAAGCTCTGTGCTGGCCGGGGAGATGCTCTGTGCTGGCCTGAGCAGCCTCTGGCATGGGGCGCCCCTCTCCTGCCTGTCTCTTCCTTGGAACCCTGTCTGCAAGGGAGCCTGGCGGTTCTGGGGGCAGCTGGCCCTGCAGCGGTGAGGTGCAGCGTGATGGGTCACCTCTCCCAGTGGTCGTGTGGTGTGAGAGAGGAGCTGGCAGGCTTCTGCCCTCCTGCAACGCGGCAGGTGCTGCGGGCGCCTGCGCGCGCAAAGCTCTGCTGCTGGCGGCTGCTGCTGCCTTTCGGGCAGGGGCGTTTGTCCTGGACAGCCTGGATGGCTGGAGCGGTCCCTGTCGGGGAGATGGCGCGTCAAAGCGCCGCTGGCCCCCGGTGGCAAAGGAAGCAATTGAATTACAGTGCAGGGAAGAAGAGGACTCGCAAGGCAGCGTGCAGCGCGGTGCGAGCGACAGCTCCCTCGCTGCGGGCAGCCCTCCCGCCTGGCAGCCGCTGCACCTCGTTAGTTCCTGGTCTTTGATTTGATTTAGAGCTGCCTGCGAGTAATCCAATTACGCTGGGACAGGGTTTCCAGTACAGCGGCCGGCGTGGTGCAGCGGGAGCACATTTATACTGAGGGCTAATGAAAAGAGCTCTGCTTTTATCGAGTTAATTAAACGGGGTTCTGCAGCCAGGGCTCACTAATGGAAAAGAGATTAAATATTCATATCTGTGGCTTTCTCGCGTCGTTTCTGATTCTCCTGAAGCTCTGCCTCCCTCGATCAGATTCCACAAGTGCCTGAAAGCTCTACTGGAGTACCAGGTTGGGTATGAACACGAGACTCGGCCTGTGGAAGTGAAAAGACTTACACAGATGTGCACTTAGTGTGTCAGAGGGACAAGGACAGCGGTGAGGGCTGCTCCTTGGTGACGGCAGCTCCGGGAGCCCATCTCAGGGAGCAGCGTGATGCTCTTAGAGCACGTCCCGTGAAGTACCAGTAGTGCTCGGTCTTCTGTTTGACAGCAGTGACTTCAAAGGAACCGGCAGGGCCGCACCAGGCGGGTTTTAGCCGGACGTGAGGATGAACCTGAGTAACGGGCATCCGGGGGTCTTGAAGAGTCAAGACATTTCCACAGCGCTGCATCCGTGTGTCCGTGCTGCAGACGTGTCCGAGTGCCCTGGGAGGACACTGCCTTGCGGTGTCTGTGCTCTCCTGCCCAGCATCTCTCGAGGAAGTGCTGGATGCGCCCGAGCTTTGCATGTAGGGCTTTGCGTGCCCCGGCTCGGGAGCTGTGGCTGAGCCTTTGCTGTGTGTGAGAGCAGAGGCTGCCTGTGTGCTCTGAGCTTTGCGTGTAGGGCTTTGCGTGCCCCGGCTCAGGAGCACGGCGAAGCGCTCTGCTGCTGCTTGCTGGCGTCGTTGCTAACGTGGATGTGGGAATTCCTGGTGACAAGGGATTTGTGTCACCTCGATGGTACTGCGTGTTCCCACGGAGGGTGTCCAGGGCACGGAAGACACACGCACGTACCTGCACACGCATTTGCACGCTCGCTGCAGAGACTGGTGTGTGTCCGGCGCCCAGCGAGCGGGGCTGTGCTGGCTGCTGCCTGGGCTAGGGGAGGTGTGTGGAGAGCCGGGGCTCAGCTCCTCTCTAGGTCTCTGCGTTTCCTTGCGACCTGAGCTTCCGGTACGTGCGGGTCTCTGCTAGCAGTAGATGTTTGCGTCGGGCTCAGCAGCAGCGGGCAGAGCCAGGAGAGCCGCAGCGTTAGCGGCAGGCATTTGGTTAGCAGTAGCTAGGAGCAAGCGTTGGGCCAAGTCCGAGGGGAACGTTTTGCCTCAGCAATTGCCAGTCCTCACCTCCAGAGCGGTCTGGAGGCCTGGCAGAGGTTAGGGTGGTCTTGACCGGTACCGTGGGGATGAGCGGCTGGGTGCCAGTAACAAACGAGACTGTTGAGTGTTTTGGTGGTAGCCAGCGTGTGACGGCAGCCAGGCGGCTCGGTGCCCGTCGGCTCGAGGTTGTGCACAGGCTTACTGCTTGTGGCTTGCAGCAGTCGGGTCACTGGCATGTCTCTTCCCTTGGCTCTGCAGGCATACTTCCGACAGGGTGTGGCCCTGCAGTATCTCGGCCGTCATGCGGATGCACTGGCAGCGTTTGCCTCAGGACTGGCTCAGGACCCCAAGAGTCTTCAGCTTCTGGTTGGCATGGTCGAGGCCGCCATGAAGTCTCCCATGCGAGGTAAGTGCCAGGGGGTTGGCTCCAGGATGTGTCCTGAGGTACTTAGAGGTGGTGGTTTCGGTCCGTGGGTGACTCTTGACGCCGCCTGAGGCAGGAGAACCCGAAGCCTGGAAAGAAGGGTTTGAGGAGGTGCTTCTCTGCTGCATTAGCAGGGGCTCAGAGCAGAGCCCCAGACCGCAGGAGGAACACCAGCGTGTTCTTGTGATGCGTTGGGGCACCAGGGTGCGGGTGCCCGGCTCAAGAGGCACCGGAGCTGAGTCAGACTGAGTCACCGCAGCAGTTCCAGCGAAGCCCTTGTCTGCCCTCCCTGCCAGGGAGCGGTGCAGGAGTGTGTGCTGCTGCGGCCTTGGCTTTGCTGTGCTTCGAACAGCGTCTCCGTTGATCTGCAGCTTTGTCCTGCACGGTGATTCCCTCGTGGAGCCGATTCAGCGGGTAGCCAGAGGTCCTGTGGCTGTTGCTTGGAGTGCAGGTGGCTGGACGATGTTGCCGTCGCGATGCACTGCAGCTGCGCATTCCCACTGCAGCTCCCCGCTGCGCTCCACAGCATCGCTGCTTTCCCGTTGCCACCCTCCCACTGGCTGCTTCGGCACGTTGTAGACCAGCCTGGCTCACAAAGTGCTGGTCCTGCCGTGAGAGTCCGCATGGCCTGTACGGCTGCAGCGGCTGCTCGGAGCCGCAGGGTGCTCTGCGAGCGCTCCAGGAGCTGCTGGTGCTGGCGCTCCCCGTTCCGGGAGCCACGGGGAACGTCGGAGCGGTTCTGAGTAGTCTGGCAGGGCCAGGGCAGGAGTAGCTGCGCCCGCAGAAGCAGCACCTGCTGTTCACGGTTGGTGCCACCTCTCGGGGTGCACACGGTGTGCTCTGGTGTCTGGGCGGGCACAGGTGATGCCGACATTCGGGGGAAGGTTTGTGCTGAAGAAGCGGAAACTCTGCAGAGCCCTTATTCGCTGCTGGTGGCCCATTTCCAGCTTCCTGCAGAACTCCATGGCTGATTGCTCGTGCCGTTGGGCCAGTGTGGGCCTGCCCCGTGTGTTTGCGTTGCCTTCCTGAAGCGCTGTCTGCAAGGAAGACAGCAGCCTGCTGGTCTGTCTTGACGTGCTAGGTACCGGCTGGTGCATTTGAGCTCTGCGCTCCCATGACAAGTCTTGGCTGGAGCAGTCTGGCCCTTAACTCACATGTTGTTTGGCTACCAAAAGCCTGAGGTGGGTGATGGAGGGGGCTGCTACATGCAGATGACTCGGTCTGTTGAGAAGCTCTGCCTTTGCTCCTGTGTTTCAGAGTCCCTGGAGCCCACCTATCAACAACTGCAGAAGATGAAGCTGGACAAGAGCCCCTTTGTTGTGGTGTCAGTGATTGGCCAGGAACTTCTGAGCGCGGGCCACCATGGGGCCTCGGTAGTGGTGCTGGAGGCTGCCCTGAAGATTGGCACCTGCAGCCTGAAGCTGCGGGGCTCGGTGTTCTCCGCGCTGAGCAGTGCGTACTGGTCCCTGGGCAACACGGAGAGGAGCACTGGGTACATGCAGCAGGACTTGGACGTAGCCAAGACCTTAGGTGAGAGGTCGGCCGGGCTGCTGCGGACGGCGCAAGCTGATCCCTGCCTGTGCTAATCGCCCGCGGGCCTGTGGAGCTTCGCGGGCTCCTAAATCCAACTGGAGACTTCTGAAACGTGCGAACTACCGGCTCGGCAGCCGCGTTCGCCCATCCCTGCGAGGGCCCTGGGTAGCCCTGGGCTCCCGACTTGACACGGGTCTGCTTTTCCGGGAGTGTCGTGGGTAAAGGCTCCAGTCTGAGCTGCTGAAGCAGTTGCTGGGAAGGGGCGAAGTAGGAGCGAGACAAGGAGTCAGCAGGAGGGTTTAAGGAACAAACCGACCGAACAACCCCTCCTGTGCAGCGTCCCCTGCACGGGCTGAGCGCCGCGGGGATGCAGAGGGCAGCAGTGGAGAGCTCAGCTGGGAGAGCCGCTCCAGGTGTCGGGGCCGGCCAGTCCATGTGCCTGGTGGCCGAGTGGAGCCGCCACGCTCGCCGCTTGTGTGTGGCCTGGTCATTGACTGCCTGTCACAAACCAGCCGCCCGCATCAGGAAGGGGTGAACCCGGCAGAGCAGGAGTGAAGGCAGCCCTGGGAGCTGGGCTGGCGGCTCCTCTGAAGGGTCTGAAGGCCAGCAAAGGGGCGGCTCCGGCTGCGCGGGGGACGCAGCGGTGCGCGTGTTCTGCTGCCGGCCGCGGCGCAGGCTCTGTGCCGGAGCCCTGCAGGCTAACCTTGCCTCTGTTTGCCTGCGCCTCAGGTGACCAGACGGGCGAGTGCCGAGCTCATGGAAACCTGGGTTCCGCGTTCTTCTCCAAAGGGAACTACCGGGAGGCCCTGACTAACCACAGACATCAGCTGGTGCTCGCCATGAAACTCAAGGACAGAGAGGTAGGAAGCCGATCAAACAGGCTGAGCTGGAGAGAGAGGAGCCTCTCGTGGTGTGAGTGCCGCTAGCTCGCGCTCCGTGGGGTGGTCCCTGTCTGTGCCTCTTCCAGGCCAGCGGCGAGCTGGCAGCCCGTCCCCAGCCTCGGTGCCAAACGCGCTTTGCTCGAACGCGGCGGTGTGTGAAGCGCCGCGTTGCCTGGGCTGCTGCTGATCTGCCTTGACCACTTGGCCCTGGAGGGGCTGCTCCGGGCTGGCGGGCGGCCCAGAGCCGTGTGCTGCAGGGACGGTGGGGCCTGCGCCAGGAGGTTCCTGCCGGGAGGTCGCTGTGAGGACAGAGCCCTAGTGCCACTGCGAGTCACGGACGCAGAGCCGCTGCCTCTCCGGTGGGTCCCGCTCTGCTGTGAGCGGGGCGGTGCGGGGCTTGTGGGCGGCTGCCCGCTGGAGGGGCTGCCTGGAGGCAGCCGGGGCGGGTGACGCAGGTGCTCTTGGGGCGGTGCAAGGGCTGGGGAGGCTCAGCTTAGCCTGTGGGCCGTGGAGAGGATCCGTTGGAGTTAGCTAAGTGCTTTACTGGAGCGTTAATTCAAAAGGCAAATGTTGAGGAAGCCTTGGAGAGAGACACCTCTTGGGAGGCTGAGGAAGGGCTTTGGAGGAGGAGGGACGTGCTGGACCTTTTCGTGATGGTTTTACCAGCTGGAAGCCTCCCGAGTCGCCCCTGGTTTCTGTGTTTCTGCCCCGAAGAGCAGAAAAGCTGTTCCTTGTTTGTTTCGTAGTTTTCTTGACTGGGGTCCCTGCTCCACAGCTCCTCGTCCGTGGTGTCTCTGCGCAGCAGACTCCCCGGCCGTGGGCAGGTCACTGGAGCAGCCCGAGCGCAGGCGCCCCAGGGCCCTGCTGCAAGTGCCACCGCATTTCGCTGACTTGGGGCCACCCGTCCGAGCAGGTCCCGATGGTCGACCTGGGAGGAATCCAGGGAGCCAGGGCCAGCGGAGGTGGTTCTTCGCTCCCGACACATCTGGGCACGTAATTAACGGCCCCTGCCGAGGCGCGGCCGCCCGGCACAGCGGGAGAGCCGAGCCGCCTGGATTTCCTGCAGGATGCAGCCGCAGGAAATTAACGGGGCGCTTGGTGATGACATCAGCCCGCCGCAGAGCTGCCTCCCCACGCCAGGCTGTTGTTCTTGGCCTCCTCTGCAGACGCTCTCATAACGCCAGCGCTGTGAGTTGCAGCGGGGCCGACGTGGATTGCACCGGAGGGGAATGCGGTGCGCGGCTCCAGTGAGGTAATGGCTTTGCCTCCAGCTGCATGGCGAAGCGCTGAGGCGGCTGAGAGCGCTCCTTGGTGTGGGACCCTGCTACCGCCCGGGAGCGGAGCGCTGCCTTCTGCGGCGCGGGAGCAGGTGTCCGGACCTGGGGCCGCTGCTGGACTGCGCCTGTCCCTCGGCGGCTGAGCAGGCGGCTGCGCAGGGTCTGGCCGGAGCGCTCAGCTCTGTCCTCCCCAGCGTGTGCCTGGAGAAGGGACTTTGGGCAACCGAGGAAGCCGCTCACGTGGACTGAGGAGTGAACTCAGTCTGTGGCTCGGGGAGGCGGCGCAGCTCCTGGTACGGGCCCCACGCTGAGCGCAGCCCCTGCGTCCGGGCAGGTCGTCTGCTCTTTGCCGTCACAGCGTGGGCTCAGAGTGTGTGTCCCGCTCCTCCTGGAGGGGCAGTGGAGCAGGAGCAGCTAGGATCTGGCAGACGTGCCTCTGGTGTCATGGGCTGCTGGACGTGCCTGTGCTTTTGGCCTCTGCAGACGAGAGAGAAGACTGGCTGGGCACTGGGAGACGGGAGTGGGCACTGGGACACGGGAGTGGGCACTGTGAGTTGCCGCCCCCCATGTCGTCCCAGCGCTTTCCATCACAGTTCACTGTCGGGGCGGATATTTGACCAGCTGCAGTGGCTGGTGGAGCTCAGATGAGCGAATTCCAAGAGAGAGCTTCTGAAATAATTAGCAGGCGTGGAAGTCCTGCTGATTCAGGAAACTGGAGGCCATCAGGGGCTTGGTCTGTCTCTCCCTGTGCTCTCTGGCTCCCGCGGAGCTCGCAAATGGTCAGGAGGACACCGGCTGGGAGAGGTCGGCAGCGCAAGGGGGGATGCAGTAGAAGAGGAGCGGGTAGGCACAGCTGCCTAGGACAGTGGCCTGTCTCTGGTGGGGCTGGGTGCTGGAGCTTGGCTCAGGCTGGTGCTTCAGTCCCGCCTTGCAGAGGCCACCGACACCTCAGGGACTCCGCACTGTAATCACACCGGTGTCTCCGGGCTGCCTGACGCCGCTGGTTACGGCCCCGTTGTGGCAAATGGCAGGGCAGCAGGGCAAAGCCTCAACCAAACCGTCACGGCATCAACGCTCGTGTGAACGGGCACGGCCAGTGCCGAGCTTGGCGAGAGGCGCGTGGCCAGGAAGCCACTGGCTGCTGGCAGCTCCTGCGCTGGAGCTGGACGGGCCTTTCGGTAAGGGTGCAGCCCCCCGGTCCCTGGGCAGGAGTGAACAGCAGCGCTGGGGAGGAGGAGGGTCGTTTGCACCCCAGACGTTCCTTGGGGCTGGGGGGAAGACGGAAGCTGAACAGCTCCAGCCTGTTTCCTGACGCCCCTTTTCTCAGGCGGTGTGACCACGGGCAGGGCTGGAGGAGACCGATGGACGTTGTCAGTGCCAGCTGGCTCCTGTGCTGACTGTGGATGCCCGGCCGCTTCCAGCAGTTGTTCTTGGCCCGGCTGGGAAGGGATTTCCCCCCCCGCTCCCTTCTGGAAGCAGCCCCCACTGTAAGGACCCCTGTGCTCCTGTCCTTTTGTTTCTGTAGACGCTGGCTGCTGCCCTTGGGTGTCTCCGTGGGCATCTGAGAGCCATCTGCAGGAGGTGGCTCTGCTCAGCAGCAAGCCTGATGAACCAGACTTTGCTCCTCGAGGTGTTCTTTCAGCACAACCGCAAGTGTGAGGCAGCGCTTGCAGCTTCAGCAGAGTCCTTGCGGGAAGGTTGATTCTTCGCAGGAGAAGGGGCTGATGGCTAGAACAGAGGGGTTAAGTGCCGTGGACGAAGGTGCTTCTGGAGCACCTCGCTCTTGCTGCTCTGCGAAGTCCTTGGGTAGGGGAAGGGTCAGAGCGCAGACTTTCCCGTTCTGAAGAGGAGCCGTGGGCTCGGCGCTCAGGACACTCAAGGAGCCGGTTGGGTGCTGCCCAGAGAGCGTTGCCGTGGAGCTGGCAGCCGTCAGCGGCCTTCGCTGGCTGCAGAGGAGTGTCACGGCGCAGGGTTGTCGGGGATAACCAGCTGCCGGCATCTCTGGAGCAGGAGTGTTGGTGAAATGCGATGGCTGGGGTCAGCTGGGGTTTTGCGATTCTGCAGCTGCAGAACAGGCTCTGTGCAGCTCGGGCTCTGCTGCTGACCGAGGTGCTCCCTAGTCCCCTGAGAAGCCTGGCTGAGCCAGCGCTGAGGTGCGGCACGAAGCTCCGACACCGAAATGCAGCTAGTGACCGTCGGGCTGTGCAGCTCCTCGATCAGAGTTCGCTTCCCTGTTTCCGAGGAAGGTGCGTGGGGAGCAGAGAGATCCCTCCTTTCTGCTGCAGTCGGTACGTTCCGCCAGGCCAGGCTTTGCTGCCCCGTCCTGAAGGGAAGGGGAAATGTTTTCCAGGTGTCCTCTCTGCGGGGCTGTGTCTGCGCAAGCCGCGTCTTCCGCGACCGGCCGAGCCGCAAGTAGTTATTTGGCCTTTGGCCGGACCTGCTTGGGAGCCTCTGGGGCCGGACGAGGGAGCCGGGCGAGGCGAAGGGCTGAAGCACAGTCCGAGTCAAGCTGGCACGACCACCCTCGAGGAGCGAGCGCCTTAACTCTTCCTGCATCAGGGCCTCGGCTGCGCGTGTGCGGAGCCCGAGCTGTCCTGCTCCGGGGCGCTTCCCGGGGTCCTGAGACTGTTGCTGATGCTGTGACCCGGGCACCCTGGGCGCTGCGGCTGAACGGCTCCCTGCGGGTGTGTTGGGAGCCTGAGCCGGTAGGGGTAGGGGTAGGAGTAGGCACCTGCGCTGCGGGCTGAACTCCTTCCAAACGAGTGTCAGCAGAGCTTGTCCCATGTGCGGCGCCTCGCCGACCGCTGCCCGTTCTCCTTCCTGGGGTTGCAGCTCACGGCAGGTGCTCTGTGTGCGCGGCTGGTCGTTCTCACCATGGGTAGCCGTTTTAGAGCGCCCCGGGGCACCGAGCAGTGAGGTCGGGGCTTCTGGTGAGCTCTCCTGGCTTCCAAGTCTCGTCCGTGCCAGGCTCTGATTTCCATAACGCACATTTGGGAGGCTGGAAGGCACAGCCAGACCTTCCGTATGGCAGCGTCTGCCCGTGCGTCCTGAGCTGCCAAGGAGCCCGTCTGCGCTCCCTTCTGCTCCCGTGTGCTTGGCTCCCTGGGCCTCAGCAGCGGGCTGGGTGCCGCTCCTGTTCCGCGCAGGACTCGGCTTTGCGGGCTTTCATAGCCGGGAGCCTTTTCGGTGGCAGCCAGGAGGCTTTCGGGGGTTAGCGGTTGGATTTCTCATGGGGCAGCCCTGCCGCGAGCGTCGCTGGGCACTTGCTTCCTCGTCTGCACGACAGCTTGCCGTGAGCCGCGGCGGCGCGGGGCAGCCCACGGCAGCCTCTCTGCCCACGGCGCGTGCAGGACACGGCCACGTGAGGAGGTGGCTGCCCTGGCGGCCGACCGCAGCCGCTCTGGTGTTTGCAGACAGGTCTGGGAGGTGGGGCCCGGCTGTAAACACCTTGCAAATGCAGGGGAGTCTTCGGGCTGAAGCGGTTTGTCCCGCGTGAAAGCATCGACGGAGATGGCGGAGACAGCCTGAGGAGGCAGACGTGGGGGAGCATCGCGAGCGGCAGAGCTGTGTGGGCAGCAAGCAGAGAGGGGACCTGCTTCTGGGCTTTTCTCTGCCTTGGCCGCTGCTGCAGAGAAGCCCCTGCTTCAGAGTAAGTCGCTGCACAGCCGTCTGCCAGAGCGGCATCTTCAGGAAGGGCTAGGAGGAGGCTGCCTTCTCCTGAGCGCTTTATCCACCTGCCTGCATTCCAGAAGTGAGGAGCAGGCTGAGGAGGGCTTTGCTGGCTGGTGGTCTGGATTAGCGGGTAGCAGAGGTGCAGGAGTGACAAGCTGAGGCTGTGAGCATGGCCACTGCGTGAACCAGCAAACAGCTTCAGTTCTTGAGCCTTTCGTAGAGTCGCAGACTCGTGAGGGATTGGAAGGGACCTCGAGAGATCACCCAGCCCCATCCCTCTGCCACAGCAGGATCCCCTAGATCCAGTCGCACAGGAACAGCCCAGGTGGGTTTGAAACACCTCCAGAGAAGGAGACTCCACAACCCCCCTGGGCACCCCTCAGTCTCCTCTTCTGCAAGCTAAAGAGCCCCAGCTCCCTCAGCCTCTCCTCATAAGGGAGATGCTCCTCTCCCTTCACCATCCTCATTGCTCTGCACTGGGCTCTCTACAGCAGCTCTGGGTCCTTCTGGAGCTGAGAGGCCCAGAGCTGGACACACCACTCCAGCTGTGGTCTCCCCAGGGCAGAGCAGAGGGGGAGAAGAACCTCTCTCCATCTCCTAACCACCCCCTTCCTGATCCACCCCAGGCTGCTGTTTGCCCCCTTGGCCACAAGAGGGCGACACTGCCGGCTCCTGGCCACCCCGCTGGCCACCAGCCCCCCCCAGCCTGCTGCATAACCTCTGTGCAGAGATAGTGGCTGTGCAGGAGCCGCTCGGGACACCTGGTCTGGGGTCGAAACAAGCGGCATCTTCTCACGAAGAGAACCAGTGGGTGGCTGGGCTGCGGGGTGTCCGTCGTCGTAAACGTGGACGGGACGAGCTCGTTGCTCCTGTTTGTCCGTGCTGCGCCCTTCCAGTCCCTGGAGTTCTTGTAGGGGATCTTCTGAGCCCTGGAGTCGGTTCCAAGAAACTGGAACAAGCTGCTTTTTGTCCTTTTCCTGTCGCTGCAGCCCTTCTTCAGAGGAAGTGAGCTGGGCCGGGCTCGCAGAGCTTTGTCCGCTTCGGGTGGCAGGAGCAAGCGGAGCGAGGGAAGGGTGACCGGTGCAGGACACCTGGGGCTGTGCACCGAGGCCGTGCGCTGCCTTTGCTCGCACTTGTGGCTCCCGAGGGAAGCGCGATGCGTCCCGAGGGCCTCCGTGGGTCGGCCCCGCTTGACCTCGCAGCACCTGGCTTTTAGCAGAGACGAGCCAGTCTCCTGGCTCTGCTCGCCTCTCCCCGCGGCTGCAGCACCCTGCGCCCGGCCGCAGCGAGGGGGATGAAGCCCAAAACTCGTGTCCAGAGCCGCAGCTCTGGGAGCGATGCGCTTCGCTCGGCAGAAGGCTCACCTTGGCTACGGCTGTCCCTTACCGGGTGTCCCACTGCGTGAGCAGGACTGGTGTGCGGGCTGGCCCAGGCCTGCCTGTCGCTGCGGGAGTTGGAGCTTGTTGTGTGCCCGCACCAAGAGCTGCTCTGGGTTCTCTCCTTACCTCTCTGACCAGCTGGCTCTTCTTCCAGGTCTGGCTCTGACCAGGGCTTGAGTCAGTCCTCAGAGCGGCCGCCTCCGAGAAGCTGGTGGCTTTCCAGGAGGGCTTCTGTGGCTGCGTCATCGCTACGAGTGTCGCCAGCCGTCCTCTTCACAGTGATTTCGTACGGGAACAGGAGTCTTTTGGACTGTGCCCCGCAGGCTAAAGATACGTGAGCCCCACTTGGTGCTTAGGCTCGACGCTGAGCTCTGCCTCGCCAGCAGCCTGGGCTGGGCTGCTCTGCCTGCCTTTTCTTTGTGGCATGAGAGCCCAGCGCAGGCTGTGGCAGAACCCAGCCCAGCAGGGAACTCGCTCCTGGGTGTCCAGCCCCTTCGCAGCGGGTGCTGTCGCAGCCACTCGCACCGGCAGTGACGCACGTGAATACTTGGTGGGGGTGCCTGCAGCCTCCTTCCCCCCACCCCAAATCCGCTCGGCGACCCAGCAGGGTTTGGCTTGCTCTCCAGAGCTGGCCACGCGTAGCAAGAGGAGGTGTGCTGGCCCTTGAGAGGCAGAGCCGGGGCTGCTGGCCCTCCAGAGCGCAGACGTTGCGGCCGTGCAACGCTGACCTCTGGGACGCAGCTCCCCAGCGCCAGGCAGGATCGGGCACTGCCGTTGCTCCGTGCCCAGGGGGAGCAGCAGCACCCGAAGACCTGGCGCGGTCAGGCTCTGGGATGTCAGGAACCTTAGTCCGTGCCAGTCTTTTCTGTGCTTGCTGCAAGAGCTTGACTTCCGGTCGGTGCTAACTGGTGCCTGTGTTTGGGGCTTGAGGCTCCTTCCCGGGGAGGTCCCAGGCAGGGTGCTTCACCCTGCCCGTTTCAGAGCAGCTGCACTGTGGGCTCCTTGAAGCGGCTCCGCAGCCTCCTGGGCAGCTCTCTCAGCGTGACGTGGTGGGTGTCTCAGCCGTTCTCTGGCGGGGCTGAGGTACCGCAGACGCCTCTCTCCAAGTCGCCGGTCCCTGGGGATGGTCGTCCTGTGACCACGTCTGCTTGACGTTAGATTCGCTGCCTCACGCAGCTGAAAGCCCCAAGCTGGCTGCTGCTCCCAGGAAAAGGAGAACAACCAGAAACCTTTCTCAGAGCTCCCCTCTGTGCCTCAGCCCAGTGGCAGAAGAATCTGTTTCCTGTTAGAGTGACAAATTGCGTAACTGGAGGTGGAAGCAGCCCCCGCGGTGAGATCTGTCTTTGTCAGGTAGCCAAGCGTTGATCGCCTTTGTCTGCTGCAGCAGAAGCGCCCTGGTGCGGAGCTGCAGTGGCCCAGCGCTCTGCTGCCAGGCGGCGCCTTGTCCTGGCACGGCTGGAGCTGCTGCCAGCCTCCGCTCTCGCTGCAGTGGTTTGACCCCTGCCCCGCCACCGGCAGCTCCCAACGGGTCCCCTAGCGCAGAGGGTTTTGTGAAGGGCCCTGATGGTCACTTGCTCTGCTGGGATCCTGTTGTGAGCCCCGCAGCGAGGCGCTGGTGTCCCCCGGCAGATGCGATCACCGGGTTGTTCCCGAGCGCCGCTGCGATGTCCCCCGGAGCACAGGGAGAGCAGGGGGCAGCCCTGGGGAGGCCGCAGGTGCCACAGGCTCTTGCGGGCGCCAGGGGCATTGGGAAGAGCCTTTCTTGGACTACTCGGAGCAGGTAACTGGAGCTGCTGCAGAACAAAACCAGGGAGCAGTGGTGCGGGGTCTGTGTCGGAGGGTAGAGGTGGCCTCTGGCTGGCTGCGCGAGCCACAGCTGGGCCTTGGAACAAGCCCCGTCTTTCTAGTCCGGACAGGCTGTTTCTCGTCAGCTCTGTGCCCTTTGGTTTCCATTTCTCCTCTTATCCCCTGCTTCTTCTTCCCCTCTGCTTTTCGTGTTGTCCTCCCACATCCTGGCTGGGATGACCTGTCCCTGGGCGCTCAGACGCGTAAGTGAGGGCGGCTGCCGAGCTCATACCCCTCGTTCTGTGAGCCTGGAAATGCTGTTGGGTGAAGGGATGAGGAGCCTGAGAGTAAACGTCTCCGGCCACATGAACTTCACTTCCTGTGCTCCGCTCCCCGGCCCAGGAGACCTGCCAAAGGCTTCG
Organism: Phoeniculus purpureus; assembly: GCA_028565055.1. NCBI lineage: Eukaryota > Metazoa > Chordata > Aves > Bucerotiformes > Phoeniculidae > Phoeniculus > Phoeniculus purpureus. The sequence goes on along the minus strand of JAOXOE010000776.1, from coordinate 9,733,144 downwards.
TGCCGTGTCCAGCAGGAGCGGTCTCCACAGCCGTCAGGTCTCCCTTGTGCAGGCTCTGAGAGCGGCTGCCTTCCCGCCTCGGACACCCTTCAGAAAAGTCTCTTCTCACTGGTGTCGGCCGGAACATCGCTTCCCTTGGCTGCTCCAGCCGCTTGGTGTAAGTGAGCGGGCTCCTCCCAACCCCACATTGGCCACATGGAGCTGTGGCGAGCCAGCAAGAGGGGGGCAGCAAAACAAGCCTGAAGGGTCTCACCCAGGCACCTGCAGGGGCTGAGCTCAGAAAGCGGGACCAGAGGGAGCAGAGTCTGGCTCACTTGGTGCAGGAACCGCTGAAGGGGCCCCACAGGCCTTCACCGCAGCTGCTCGTCCCCCTCCGGTGCAGAGATCTTTTCTGTTCGGCCGGAGGAGATGCGAACAGCTGGTCAGGGAACTTGGGACCCGCTGTGTGAGCAGGGACGCTCGCCCAGAGGTGCACTGAGGGTGCCCAGCCATGGCAGGAGGAGGGTGTGACTCCCTCTGCCTTGGCAGCACGGGGGGATTTGGGCATTTTGAATGGCAGGGACAAGCACGTGGGGCTCCATCTGCCCTGGGCTGGGGCGCTAGCGGGGGGCGAAGCCGATCTCCTTGTAGCCACTCACCCCGATTGCTCCTTTCCAGAGGTCTGAAAAAGGCGGCTGCTGTGGAACTGGGTCGCAGCAGCAGCTGGGTAGCAGAGGAAACGCGCGCGCAGGGGCCGTGAGGGACTCGGGGTCAAGGCTTTGGAGTGAGCTGAGGCAGCAGATGTGGGCCAGAGGAACAAACACATCCTCTCCTGGCTCCTTGCCCCGCTGTCTGGCTGCGTGAGCTCCGGCTCTGCCGGGTGGAAGGAAGGTCTGCGTCCTGGCAGATGCAGTGGGCAAAGGAATCCGGCTCCCAGATCGTTTGTCTTGTTAGATGCAGCTGGTTTTCGGTCGTAGGGACTCGGGGTTTCAAACAGCAGGGCCTGTGTAAGCTGGCCACGGGGGTGCGGGCTCCAGCTGCTCCAGCGCTGTTGTCTTTGCCGCACTCCCAAGCTGGTCTGGGGCTCAGGAACAGACAGTGTTGGGCTGCAGAACCCACCGCGTGGTAGGAGCTCTGCTCCTCTGCGAGCCGCCAGAGCTGTCGAGCCAAGGGGCACGCAGAGGCTGGAGCCTGCTGGTGCTGCAAGATAGGCAGTGGGGCACCTCCCTTCTGCCAGCCGAGCGCAGACTGCACCTGAGTCGGTTCTGCAGGCGCAGGGATTCAACAGCTGTTCAGCCTGGGAAGAAGAGAGCGCGGGGTCCTTGTGGTGGTTCAGCCGGCGACGTGGCTGTGACAGGTGTGCGTTGTGCTGCGGCAGCGCTTTGCTGTCAGCCTGCTGGGTCTGCAGAGCCTTGCTTTGCCGTGGGCTTTCTGGGTGCAGAGCGCAGCAGGGCAGGACCCGCGGGCAGTGCTCTCTGCAGGTGGGAAGCGTTCCCGCTCTCCTTTCTGGACAGCTGCTGGGCGCAGGGCTGGCTGCGATGTTAGCAGGCCCGGGGGTAGGTGTTGGTGGCCAGGGGAGCTGGGGCTGCCTGCGGCAGTGCTGCGCTGTGAGGCAGCCCGGGCTGCTCTGGCCGTGCAGATCCCTGCAGCCATCGCTCGCACCGTTTCCTCGGTGGCCCCTGAGTGTTTGCAGAGCTGTCCTGCCCCTCAGCCAGGCGCGCACACGCACACACACACGGCACGCCACCTCAGAGCGAGCAGCAGTCCTAGTCCTGTTCTCCCGACGCTCTCCTGCTGCCTCTGCCCGAGCTGTTCTGAGGGGCGCCGGGCTGCAGAGCACGGGGTTTCTAGCTGGCGGTCGCGTTCCTGCTCCAGCGCGGCCTTCTGTGGCTCCGGTTGCCAGGCCGGGGCCGTCCGGCTCGTTTCGGTGAACGGTTGCGCTGACTTGTTCTCTGCTGTCCCTGCAGGCAGCGTCCTCGGCGCTGAGCAGTCTGGGCCACGTGTACACCGCCATCGGGGACTACCCAAACGCGCTGGCGAGCCACAAGCAGTGCGTCCTCCTCGCTAAGCAGTCCAAGGACGAGCTCGCGGAGGCGCGCGAGCTGGGCAACATGGGAGCCGTGTACATCGCCATGGGCGACTTCGAGAACGCGGTGCAGTGCCACGAGCAGCATCTGGGCATCGCCAAGGAGCTGGGCAACAAGCGGGAGGAAGCTCGCGCCTACAGCAACCTGGGCAGCGCGTACCACTACCGGAGGAACTTTGACAAAGCCATGTCCTACCACAACTACGTGCTGGAGCTGGCCCAGGAGCTGGCCGAGAAGGCCATCGAGATGCGCGCTTACGCTGGCTTGGGCCACGCAGCCAGGTGCATGCAGGACCTGGAGAGGGCGAAGCAGTACCACGAAGAGCAGCTGCACATTGCCGAGAGCCTGCAGGACCGAGCTGCTGAAGGCAGAGCCTCCTCCAACCTGGGTAAGGCCCTGCCGCGGAGCAGGGTTTGCTGGGGAACGTGTGACGGTCGGAGCGGCTGCCGGGGGGCGGGAGGCTGCTCCGTGTCGTTGCCCCACTGCCCTAACCAATGACCCAGGCGCCGGGGCAGGGCATGTGCTGGCGCGGGGTGTACCGAGCCCGTCGCTAACCTGCCCCGGGGGGACCAGCAGGACGCGCTCCTGGCACTTGGAAAGGAGTAGGCAGAGCGCCTCTGGAAGAGGGGGAGCGGGAGGGTGAAGTGCAGGAGTCCCAAGACATCGCTGGGCCTTGCGCTAGGGCAGGAACTGACCTGTCTTACCCCCGGCCACGTCTTTGGGAGCCTGTCAGCTGCAGCCTCTGAGCTGGGAGACGTGTGGCTCCAGTACCGGCGCAGGAGTCTCACGCTCTTCTGAGGAGAGGTGCCGGCATCCTGCTGACGGGCTGGGAAGGACAGAATCGCGTCAGAGTGAAGCCCAGTCCTGCTGCTGCACGGTGCCCAGGGGTGCATTCCCATCTCTGCCGTGGGATGCAGCGTTAGTGCAGCTGCGGTTCCAGCTGTCGTGAGGGACGTGTTCTCAGCTGGCCGCGGTGGCAGAGCAGGGCTGCTGCTGGTGTGTTTGCCGGCAGCGCCCACAGGCTGCCCCACGCTGTAAATTAGCTCCCGTTTCTGCTTGGCGCTTGGTTCCGTTGTAGATGCTAATTGTACTCTGATGTTATCAGCAGCAGGTAATTGAAACGGCCTTGATGAATTACTTAGTTTCTCCGAATAGCTGAGCCTGAATGAGGAAGATAAGGCCAGCTGGAGCACGCAAAACAGTCCTGGCTCTCCAGTTAGCGTTGGGAATCTCCTCCTTTACACAACCTATGTGTGAGGTGAAGGAGGCTCAGGAGAGGCAGAAGAGCCGCTGGTGTGCTTGGCATCGCAGACCAGGAAGCCCTGGGAGCGGCGGCTAGTGGCAGAGCGCCCGGCAGGCAGCAAGTAGTTGCAGGCACGCTGGTGGGAGACGGAGAAGGAGAAGGAGGGAGCTGTGGTGCGGCAGAGGAGGGCTGTCTGGCGCTGGGTGTGGGCCTGAATGCATGTTTTGGGTGCTCTGCCGCCTCGGGCACTCCGTGCGCTGGCTTAGGGTGGTTTTTCTAGCCTCCGAACGCAGAGCGCTCACGTTTCGGCTGCTCCTCGGCCCCGTCTGTGTGCGCCTGGTCAGCGGTGGTTAGGCTGGAGAGAGAGGACGCGCAGGTCTTGCTGAGAAGGTCTGTTACTGGGGTGCAAGATGCGTCGGGGGCCAATGGAAAAGTCCAGTCTTCGTTGCCTCTCTCACCCAATGCACGTGAACTCTCCACACGTGATGGAGAGCGGCCACCTCAGGCAACAGTTTAAAGTCTCCCCTGGTGCCCAGCATCTCAGAGGTGATGAGAAGACGGTGCCCGGTTCCCGTGCCTGTGCTGCCCGGAGGCGCCAGGTGTTTTCTCTCCAGGAGTTGCTGCAGTTAGGGCAGTTGCACTTGGCCGTTCCTCCCCCAGCAGCTGAAGGACTGGCTAAGCCGCCCGAGAGCCCCTTCCCTTCCCTGGTCTCAGCACTCCCGGGCCCGTGTGGCCGGGCAGCTGCTGGCAGCAGAGCACAGGCCAGGCGGTGGGCACTGCCGTGGTGGGGAGGTTGGTTCTGCTAACACCGTGGGAGGCTGGAGCTCCCTCAGCTCCTGCTGTAACCGCCTGCAGGGCTCCAGCACGGGAGCTGCAGGGGCCGCGTGTTCCAGGGTCTCTTTCTCACCTGACCCGCTTGCTGCCCGGACCAGAAGGGCGGGTGGGCGGCTGGCATGAGCAGACAGCAGTGTCTGTGGTCGCTGTGCTGCTGTCCCGCACAGATCTCTGCCCAGCTCTGGCTGCACCGGTAAGGGAAGGAGTGTCCCGAGTCAGAGCATCGATGGTGCAGGCTCTCTCCGGTGGTCTCCCCTGGTGTCTGCTGGGTTCTGGCCGTGGCTCTGTTCTGCGTCCCTGTGCCGGGCTGTTCCCGAGCGCAGTCTGGCCGCCGGAGCAGCAGGCTGTCTTTTAGTGCCTCCTTCGGTAGCCGTAGCTGTGAGAACGAGGCGGAACGCGGGCGTTCTGAAGCGGCGGCGTGTTTCTGGATCCTTCCTCCTGCCGTGCCACAGCAGATGGGCGACAGCTCGAGCAGACTAACGCGATAGCAGGCTCCGTGGTGAGGAGAGCTCAGCTTTGTTCTCTCTTCTGCTGCTTGCCTTTCCCCCGGGGCTCTCGTGGCAAACATGTGCTCACTGTTGTCCTCCTTTCTTGGCAGTAAAGGGGCTGACTAAAACATTTAGAGCTCTGAAGGCTTCGTCTTCCACCCTTCGGGGAACCTCATTTTTGTCTGTTGACGAGCGCACAGAGAGAGCGTGTTGGGTGGGTGATGGTTCTGGAGCCCAAGTCAAGTCTTCCCTCCTTCCCTTCCCCTGGCAGCTGGGGGAAGCGTGCCAGGGGGTGCTCTGGGGCTCTCTTTCCCAAGAGCAACCCCAGTTTTTCCGGTGACGTCCTGGGAACGTCCTTGAGCAGCCCTTGTGGCGGAGCGCAGGCTCTCTGGTGGCTGTGGTGCGTGGGGGCTTCTCTGAGAGCGACAGCGCTGGCTCCTTCGGCAACCTGCTCTCCTGACCCCTGCGGTGAACTTCACCTCTCTGGCTGCCGTGTGCCTTTCAGAGCTGCTCTCGTCCCTCGGTGAGGTCTGGCTGGGGGTTCCAGCTGCCCTTCCCGAAGGGCTGCTCCGAGCTCTTCCAGCCAGTCCGCCTGCCTGTGCAGTTGCTCTCTGTTGCAGCCCGTTGGTATCTGCAGGCTCCAGCACGTTGTGGCTGGCAGCTGCTGGCAGCGTCCTGGTGCCCTCTTTCCCTGGGAGGTGCTGCTGTGCGTTGCCCCCAGCACAGCTCGCGGGGATTCCTGAGGCCTGGGGACCCTGCCTGGGACTGTGCTGCCACAGAGAGCCTTCCTTGCCCACGAGTTCGTTCGTGTCCTGCAGCAGCCGCTTCTGCTGGGCCCTGGTGCTGGGGCTCGGGGCGGGGGAGCCCTTCTGGAGGTCCACGTGCTGGCGGCTCCAGGGCAGCACACGCTGCAGCCCGGGGAGGCAGGCCGGGGGGGTTTGAGGTGGCGAGTGCCCCGGTGGAACCCCTTGGCACGCGAGTAGCTGTCGCTGTCCTCGGGTGCTCTGCCAGGACAGCTGTGGGAGCTCAGAGTGACCCAGATAACCTGGTGAACCTGAGAGAAGGGGCCAGTCCCTCCAGTGACAGGGAGTCCAGTCTCCTGTCACCACACAGGCCGTGTGCTGCAGACACTCGGAGCGCGGCCCTGCGCCGTGGTCGTCGGCCTGGCTGCGCTGCCGCAGGGCTGCTCCGGAGCGGCGCCGAAGGCTGTGCACGGCGCTGGTGCCCTTTCGTGGTGCCACGGCGCTGCTCTCTCTGCGGGCGGAGCCGCTGCTCTGCGCCCGGCGGGACCCGCGTGCGGTTCTTCACTGGAAGCGCACCGGGTCGCTGCGCTCACCCTTCTCGTTTGCAGGTGGTGACCCCCGGCCCGCAGTCGGGAGGAGCTGGTCCTTGCGCTGCCGCTGCTGGCCCTCGGCAGCCCGTCTGGGCTGCTCCGCTGCGCGGGCTCGGCCAGCCCTTCCTCCGCAGCAGCGCCGCTCCCCTCTGTGTCACCTGCACCCTGAGCCTGCCTTGAGCGGCTCTCACTCGCTTTGTGCCAGGGTCACCGCTGGCCGTGTCTGGTGAGCTCTGGGCCCCTTCCTGGGGAGCTGAAGAGTCTCGTCGGAGAACAAGCTGCGCGGGCAGTCAGCTGAGCTCCAAAACCGCCTGTTAATCTGGTTTGCGTCTTCCCTCTCCCCTTCACAGTCACTTGGAGCCTTTCCTGCTGCCGAGTCCTCAGCAGAGGTGGAGAGCCGCAGCACGTTTGGTCCCGCTGCGTCTGCCCCGTCAGCGCCGAGAGCTGAGGAAGAGCCCGCCGGGCTCCTTGTCCTAGAAACCTGTCCTGGAAACCGTGTTCTAGAAACCCTGGGCTTTCGGGGCGGTTCTCCATGGGCCGTGTGCTCAGCTTCCTCACAGACGGGGCCCACTGCCTTGTGCTGGGCTGCCCGTGCTGGAGCCTGGGGCGCCCCGGGGTGCTGAGTGGAGGGACGCGGTGCTCGGCAGGCCTGGCTGTGGCAGCTGGGGCTCCTCGGGCAGCGCGGGGTCGGCTCCCGCTCCTCCCATGCGAGCGTTCAGCTAAGTCCATCTGGTTCGGCTTCCGAAGCAGCGGGGCGACTGTGCGTGGCTTGGCGGCCAGTCCAGCGTCAGCCCTTGTCGCTGCTCGGGGGCGTCTGTGCGGTGGGCGCTCAGCGGTGGCGGCACTGCTCTGTCTGCTGAGCCCCGGCACCGGCCCTCTCGCCAGAGAGGAGACAGGGGGCCAGAGTGTGTGAGAGGTGTCGCTTGGCTCAGCTCACCCTGTCCTTGCTGCCCTTCCCGCGTCGCACGGGGCAGGGCTCGGGCAGAGGTGCCGGCGCCGAGTCAGCTAACGCGGATCAGCTGGAGCCGTGAGCGCGGGGGAGCTGAGGAAGGGTTTGGCCGGGAGCCGGCCGCTCCTGCCGAGAGCTCTGGCTTTGGCGCTGCAGGGGGAGGGAAGCGACCTGCTGCCAGCAGCCGAGCGCCTGCTGCTTCCATCCCGGTCGTGGTGGCCCCGCTCTCTAACGGTGCCTTCTCCCGAGGCCTCCCGTGGTGGGAGCAGCGGAACCTCGGCGCGGCTCGCGCTGACGGACGCGCGGCTCGCGCTGCCGCCGGGGAGCTGGGCTGTGGCAGGCAGGGCGGCACGCGAGGTCGGCCCCCGGGGCGGTCCCGCTGAGCCCTTCTCTGTTCTCCTCCAGGAATCATCTACCAGATGAAGGGCGACTACGACGCGGCGCTGCGGCTGCACAAGACGCACCTGTCCATCGCCCAGGAGCTGAGCGACTACGCGGCCCAGGGCCGGGCCTACGGCAACATGGGCAACGCTTACAACGCCCTCGGCATGCACGACCAGGCCGTCAAGTACCACCGGCAGGAGCTGCAGATCTCCATGGAAGTGAACGACCGGGCCTCGCAGGCCTCCACGCACGGGAACTTGGCGGTCGCCTACCAGGCGCTGGGCGCCCACGACCGCGCCCTGCAGCACTACCAGAACCACCTGGGCATCGCCCGCGAGCTGCGAGACGTCCAGAGCGAAGCGCGGGCCCTCGGCAACCTGGGCAACTTCCACTGCTCGCGGGGGGAGTTCGCGCAGGCGGCCCCCTACTACGAGCAGTACCTGCGCTTGGCCCCGGAGCTGCAGGACATGGAAGGGGAGGGGAAGGTCTGCCACAACCTTGGCTACGCCCAGTACTGCCTGGGCAACTACGAGGAGGCCGTCAAGTACTACGAGCAGGACCTCGCCCTGGCGAAGGATCTTCACGACAAGCTGAGCCAAGCCAAGGCCTACTGCAACCTGGGCCTGGCCTTCAAGGCCCTCGCGGACTTCGACAGGGCGGAGGAGTGTCAGAAGTACCTGCTGTCCCTGGCCCAGGCTCTGAACAACTCCCAGGCCAAATTCCGAGCTCTGGGAAACTTGGGGGATATTTTTGTCTGTAAAAAGGACGTAAACGGTGCAATAAAGTTCTACGAGCAGCAGCTGGGCCTAGCCCATCAGGCCAAGGACAGGAGGCTGGAAGGCAGCGCCTACGCGGCCCTGGGCTCGGCGCACAGGCTGGCGCAGAAGTGCGACAAGGCGCTGGGGTACCACACACAGGAGCTGGAGGTGTTCCAGGAGCTGGGCGACGCGCCGGGCGAGTGCCGGGCGCACGGGCACCTCGCGGCGGTCTACATGGCGCTCGGCAAGTACACCATGGCCTTCAAGTGCTACGAGGAGCAGCTGGAGCTCGGCCAGAAGCTGAAGGACCCCAGCATAGAGGCCCAGGTCTACGGCAACATGGGCATCACCAAGATGAACATGAACGTCGTGGAGGAGGCCATCGGCTACTTTGAGCAGCAGCTGGCCATGCTGCAGCAGCTCAGCGGCAACGAGGCTGTGCTCGACCGGGGCCGAGCGTACGGGAACCTGGGAGACTGCTACGAGGCTCTGGGAGACTTCGAGGAGGCGATCAAGTATTACGAGCAGTACCTGTCTGTGGCTCAGAGCTTGAACCGGATGCAGGACCAGGCCAAGGCCTACCGGGGCCTGGGCAGCGGGCACAGGTGAGGGGCGGCGGCGCCGGCACGGGTGGGCGCCCTGGGTCGCCGTCGGAGGGGCTTGCGCGGCCGCTGCGGCGCAGGGGCGAGGAGCAGCCCTCTGCTGACGTAGCGGAGCAGCTGACCTGGCCCTGTCCTCAGAGGAGGGGCGTTGGCGGCGCAGCGGGAGGAGCGGGTTGTGGCCGAGGCGCCGGAGGCGCCTCCTGGGGTTTGTCCGTAGGGCGGCGGCAGCGCCTCTGTCCGGGAAGCGCGACGAGGGCTGCCGTCTTCTTCCCTCGCAGGGCCATGGGCAGCTTACAGCAGGCTCTGGTCTGCTTCGAGAAGAGGCTCGTGGTGGCGCACGAGCTGGGGGAGGCGTTTAACAAAGCCCAGGCCTACGGGGAGCTGGGCAGCCTGCACAGCCAGCTGGGCAACTACGAGCAGGCCATCTCTTGCCTCGAGCGGCAGCTCAGCATCGCTCGGGAGATGCAGGACCGGGCTCTGGAGAGCGATGCCGCCTGCGGCCTCGGCGGGGTCTACCAGCAGATGGGGGAGTACGACACGGCCCTGCAGTACCACCAGCTAGACCTGCAGATCGCCGAGGAGACCAACAACCCCGCTTGCCAAGGCCGGGCCTACGGCAACCTGGGCCTGACCTACGAGTCCTTGGGCACCTACGAGAGGGCGGTGGTTTACCAGGAGCAGCACCTCAGCGTTGCGGCGCAAATGAACGACCTCGTGGCCAAGACGGTGTCGTACAGCAGCCTGGGGAGGACCCACCACGCCCTGCAGAACTACTCGCAGGCCGTGATGTACCTGCAGGAAGGTAAGAGGCCGAGTGGGAGCGGGGCTGGAGGGCAGAGGGAAGCCTTGCGCCGAGAGCGTGGCGCCAGGGGACGCGTTTGACAGCGGCCCGCGACGCGAGAGCCCTCGCGCGCGCCCAGAGCTGCTGCTGCGCGTCTGCGCACGGCGTCCCCGCAGCTGTCTGTGGCCGCCGCTCGACTCCGTGGTGCCCCGTGGCCAAGAGCAGTGCAGAGCGCTGCCTGCGCCTTCCCGGGGGCACCTCTGCCCCTGAGCCCACAGTGCACCCAGCACAGTCTCTCCGCGCGGCTCAGCCTGCAAACCGTCCCTGCGGTCAGCACCGCCGGCAGGAGCTGGCTCTGGGGGAGCCGCGTCAGCTCACGGCAAGTCCCTCTGACCCCGGGAGCGGGTCTCAAGCCGACACGTGCCCCTGCCAGCCACCTGGCTTTGCCTTCTGCGTTCGCATGCGCCCGGCTGCTCGAGCGGCCGCCAAGCCGTGAGGGAAGCAAGCTGAGCTCTGCAGAGGGGTGGAGGAGGCTCAGCCTCCGGTGCCTGGGAGCCATCTGCTGCTGCTGAGTGCCAGGCCAGCGCTGCCTGGAGCTCCCAGCCTGCCCGCGGTACCTGTTCAAGGTGGTGGCTCTCTGAAGGAGGAGATGAGCAGCGCAGCTGGGGTGGGTGACGTTGGAAGTCGGAGGATTTGCTGTGTCAGAGAGTCTGTTTCTCCTGAACCTGACCTGGGTGGGATGCCAGCCTGCCGAGGGAACTCAATCAAGCAGTTCTGTAGAGCCTGCAGGAGCCAGCTGCTGCGGAGCTGCAGGGCAGTGGCCAGAGCCCCCACTGCTGTGGAGCTGCAGGGCTGTGGCCAGAGCCCCCACTGCTGCGGAGCTGCAGGGCTGTGGCCAGAGCCGTGGGAAACCAGCGGGGTCCCTGGTGGCAGTAGGGCCCGCAGAGGTGAGGGGCTTGGAGTCAGGTGGAAGAGGGGACAGCACAGAAGGTGCTGCTGAAGGTGAAACGTGCTCCGAGTCGTTCACGTGCGCGCTCTGCCCTCTGCTCTGGCTCAGGGCACGAACCACGCGGAGCCCAGCAGAGGGCTGGGGAGAGCTGGCGGGTGGTGAGCCGCTGCTGGGCAGTTCCGAGCGCTTTTGGTTTTGCTTTCGCGTGACTGTTGAGGTTTAGAAGTCCAGCTCCCGGCAGGGTCTTGCTGGTTGTGTCTCGGGGGCTGCAGGCTGCCCCGGCTTAGGGGGCCGTGGGCCACAAGAGCATCTGTCACGCCGAGGCGCCTCTCAGGCTGTGCTGGTGCCTCTGCAGCAGCCGCCTGGCAGCTCGGTGGCTGTTGCCGCTGTGGGTCCCACTGCCTGGCAGCCCCGTGGCCGTTCCCGCAGCCACGGTGCCCCTGGCCCTTTCTCACTCTGGCTCCTCTCCAGGGCTGAGGCTGGCAGAGCAGCTGGGACGAAGAGAAGATGAAGCCAAAATTCGCCATGGCCTCGGCCTCTCCCTCTGGGCGAGTGGGAACCTAGAGGAGTCTCAGCACCAGGTACGCGGTGGCCGGCCCCGCTGGTGCCCTTCAGGCCGCTGCTGCCCTCGGCGGGAGGGAAGAGTTCCTGGGGAGGGGGCGCAGTGCGCTGAGCCGGGTCAGGCCCCCCGTCCTGAGGGTCTGGGGGCCCTGGATCCTCCTGCCCTGCCGGCAGGTCTGTGCTGCGCCCGTACGGAGCTCAGGTGGCCGTTTCCCCCCAGCTGTACCGGGCCTCGGCGCTCTTCGAAACCATCCGGCACGAGGCGCAGCTGAGCACGGACTACAAGCTGTCCCTCTTCGACCTGCAGACGTCCTGCTACCAGGCCCTGCAGCGAGTCCTCGTCAGCCTTGGTAAGAGACGTGGCCGCAGGCCGGGGCTGACCTCCGGCCTCACGCGGAGAGCGCAGCTGAGCTCGCAGCGGGCACAGCCCTCGCTCCTCATCTGTCCCGCTCTGGGCTTGCCCTTGCGCAGCGCTCGTGTCCTGCCTGCAGCCCACACGGGCCGGGGGCTGTGTCCGGAGCAGAGGCCGCTCGTTCCAGGAGCACAAGCGCCGTGACCCGCTCTGCCCAGGTGTTGTCTGGCTGGGAGGGCGGCGCTGCCGCTCCTGCCTGCAGAGCCCCGGGCGCCAGGACTGAGACGCGGCTCTGTCCTTTCAGGGCACCACGACGAAGCCTTGGCAGTGGCGGAGAGGGGACGAACGAGGGCGTTCGCTGACCTGCTCGTGGAACGTCAGACCGGGCAGCAGGATTCTGACCCCTACTCTCCAGTGACCATTGACCAGGTCCTGGAGATGGTGAATGGCCAGAGGGGACTCGTTCTCTACTACTCGCTGGCCGCAGGCTACCTGTACAGCTGGCTGCTGGCTCCTGGGGCAGGTGAGAGCCTTTCCGTGGCGGAGTTGTGCCGCTTGTAGCTAAGGAATGACGCCGGGACCAGAGGGCCCGTAAAGGGGCTCCCTTCCTGCGGGCGGCTTGAAGCCGAGCGGCCTGGAAGCTGCGGCAGAGCCCGAGCGACAGGACAGGGCGCTCGCTGAGGGCTCGGCCGCTCACCTGCGGGCGGAAGTGCTCAGGATTTCACGACGAACCCGTCTGTCTCCTCCTCTGCGGGGACGCCAGTCTCGCGTGTGAGTGAAGTGGGAAGCGTGCGTGTGCCGAGAGGAGGCTCTGCCCTGCAGCGGCCCGCGGGCTGCGCGCCTGAGCCTCGGGTGCCGGCAGCCGCCGCCGGGCGCTTCTCGCGGGCAGCTGTCGGGACGGGAGTCCCTCGGGCGGGCGCCTCCGTGAGGGAGCTGTCGTGTGACTGAGGCCAGCGCCGCGGGTCAAAGCGTTGCCCTGCCTTCGGCCCCTGAGCCGTCGCGTGCACGGCCCGAGCCCGCGCAGGGCTGTCGTGCAGACCGCTGCCAAGCCCTTGCAGAGGCACGGCCGCGTTGCGCTTCGCGGGCCAGCTGCTGGGGGCTGCGCCACCCTCCTGGGCGCTGGCTGGCAGCGCTGCTCCTGCCCTGCAGAAATAACCCGGCGGTTCTGGTGCCCCGCAGGGATTCTGAAGTTCCACGAGTATTATCTGGGCGACAGCCTGACAGAGAACGGCGGCGACTTCCACGAAGCCAGCAGCGGGACCTTGCAGACGGCGACGAGCTCCGCGCTGGAGCAGCACATCTCCAGCGTGCGGGAGGCGCTGGGCGTGGACTCCTGCTACGGCCGGTAGGTTGCGGAGGGGACTCCTGCCTTCCCCCCGGCGCGGCTGAGGCAGTGGCCAGCGAGGCCGAGGACTGAGACTCACTTGCCTGGTTCCGTGTCCGCGGCTCTGCCTCTGCGGTGCTCAGATGCACCTCAGACATCTGCCGCGTGTGACGGACCCACGGGTACTGAGTTCGCTCGAGCAACCGGTTGTGGGCACGCGTCCTCCTCCTGGCAAGGGGGGCCCCTCGCCCTTCGGGTCCTAGGGCGAGCTTGCAGTCTGCGGTGGTGGCAGCTCCCTCACCTCCTCGCGGCGAGGGCAGCGCTGTGTTCTGCTGACGGAGTCGGGCTCTGGCGCTTGGCTCCGAGCTGCGGGGCCGCTGTGCTGTGGGCACAGGCAGAAGGCTCCTCCCGCTCGGAAGTTGTGTCACACAGAATCACAGAATCATCATGGCTGGAAAGGACCTCCAGGGTCATCGAGTCCAACCTTTGTCCTAGTATCTAACTGCTGGAATAGTCTTATAAAAGCTAAGGCAGATCCTTAAAACCCGAATGACCCTTTCAGACTCACAAAAGCTTCAAGTGCTGGGATTTTTTTTTTCCCTTGAAAGGGCTAAACGTGAAGATCATGAACAAATCATTTTGTCCAAGTAGTGTGAGCTTCAAGCACACAGCTGCAGACATCCAGGGAAGTGACATATCTTCAAAGAAAACAACCAGCCCGAGTGATGGAGATCAGTCTGCTGGCCTGCACAGATTTCCATGAGTGCTTACACAATCTCTCAGGCATTTCCTGTGCTCCTGTGGTGGGGGGTTGTTCATGTGAGTAAGCAAGGATCAGAAATGGACAGTTTTTACTGTGTTTCCTCCTGGCTCCCAGCTGTGTGCTCTGCAGGCAGGACATGGCCACAGCCATGCAGCTCTCCTGGTTTCTCAGTGTGTGTTTACACCCCCTTAGTGGGAGCTCTTTGCAGGGCCAAATAGGAACCAACGATGCTTAATGCCTGCACGAGAAGAAGATACCAATGCTTGTGGCAAACCTTCTCTCTCAAAAGAGTGGCCATGTGAACGCTCAGGGAGTCTTTTCAAAACTGTATCAGAGGTGTTGGACTGCAACCTGCTGTTTCCATTGTGATCTTCAGCGCTACCCAGCATGTTCAGTCCATTCTGTGGGAAGAAGACCTGATTGCCAGGAGTGCAGTAAGTTAGTAAAGGTGGAGAGACACTTCTACTGTCATCCCTCTGGAGCCTCAGGGAGCTCTCTAGCCCCTAGCCAGAACTTTGTGACATTCTGGTACCTCTCTCAGTCTATTCTTTGTCCCATAGTGCTCACTACCACAGCACAAAGATCGAGTGAAGTCCTTTGCCTGTTGACATTGAGGTGATAACCCACACTCTGCTCACAGTGCCAGTGAATGGTATCAGGCTTGCACCACTGCTGGGTGCGGGATACTAGGAGAGATGAACTCCTAAGAACTCAAACTCTGTGGTTGTTTTCATGTCACGCCGGTCGTTTTGATCCTGAGCCAGTTCTCCAGCACTTTGCTTTTGCTCTGAGGGCTTGTAGTATATTATCATACACTTTGACATTCATGTAGGAAAGATACTGCAAGTATAAATCAAGAGGGGACATTTTTCTTTTCGAAGGTCGCAGTGTGTGGTGCTGTGCTGTGCGTTCCGCAGACTTCTAGCTTGAAAACCTTGGTGCGTTTATTATTTGACGACACGTGGATGCTGTTTATCTCCTTTCTGTGTTGAACACCTTCAAGATTCAAAATATTTTTCTTATTCTTTACTTGGGACCAACACCTAAGCCTGGACAGCAATGAGAGTGATGGTCAAGGAGGTATTTTACTACTGTGCTGGTGTGCCTGTGAAATTCTGCATTTCTTTAATCCAGCCCTTCCTCCTGCAGTTGCAGGGGGTGGACGATGCCTTATTAAAGGTCAATGTGAATGGGAATAGAGTACAAGGGCCTGGATTGCAGTGAAGGAGATTGTAGAGAGGTGAGGCTTTGTCTCTTCTCAGAAGGAACAAGTGGTAGGACAAAAGGAAATGGCCTCAAGTTGCACCAGGGGAAGCTGAAGTTAGACATCAGTTCAAGAGGGATGTGGAGCTGCTGGAGAGAGTCCAGCGTAGGGCAACGAAGATGATAAAGGAGGTGGAGCACC